>ML778255.1:331431-345239 GCA_009831015.1 Picea engelmannii
TGTTTGGGTGAAGTTACAAATGAAATAGTGAAATATGGTTTTTTACCTATTTTATTGATTTTTTACTTTTTCATTTGTATATTATATTATTTTATATGCTTCATCTAAACCCTAAAGTCCTAACAAATTTACAAGTGGTTGATGTTTTGTAGATAGAAAAGTCTAGGAGTGAAACATTGGAACAAGGGTCTTCTTTTTGGTTTTTTTTTATACATTTGTCACATGTATAGATCCTTTTAGGGTTTTTTCAAGAAAAATTCCGAGGAAGTCTTAATTCTTTCTCATGCTTGTGAAACCATGATAATGTAATTGAGTAGTCTTTTGTCTATTTTTGAACTCGTAATGGTCACACGAAGAAACAAAGCCTATGGAGTATTCTTTAAGCTCTTTTCATGCTCCATAAAAATGAAAATATTTATGAGCAACCTTGTTCTTTTCACGCTCATATATGTATTTGAAGAAAACATTCATGATTGATAGGTTATCATTTTTTCGGTCTCATCAGATTAATTTATGAAAAAGGAACTGATGGAGTTCTCTTTAATTGTTTTTCAAACTATCTAAACATGAAAAACCCTTGAGTTTTCTCTCTTTGGACTCGTTAAACAAACATCAAAAGACCCATATGGGATCGAACCACTCCTTCTTAGGGTTCATTAAACATACTTCGAGGGAATCGTCCGAAATATGAGATTACATCAAGAAGCATATGTTATCCTCCTCAAGCTTGCATTAAAAATAAAGAGGTACTCGCTAGAAATGGTGGGGGAAAAATTGGGAAAGAAATGTGTCTTTGTATTCATGTTAGTGGGAGTAATAGTCTCTCTTGAACATGACACCCCCTTTCATCATTGTATCCGGGTTGGGAAATCCATTTGTCTCTTGTTTGACCATCCAAAAATTCATATGTTGGGTCCTCC
This sequence comes from Picea engelmannii, assembly GCA_009831015.1. NCBI lineage: Eukaryota > Viridiplantae > Streptophyta > Pinopsida > Pinales > Pinaceae > Picea > Picea engelmannii. Next base: position 332,352 of record ML778255.1, read on the forward strand.
TTGAGTCAATCCTGCTAAGACCATTGTCGTGTCAATCATATGTTCAAGAGAAGTCCAACCTAAATAAGCCTTATATTGAGTCGACCATCTGTAGTTATAAATCTTATACCATGTCGGCCTTCCCTGAGTAAGTTCCAAATCACTTCATACTCTGATATACTTCAAATGTGTTACTTATTTTGTTTCATTGATGGGGGATACATCAAGGCTCTACTGTGGTGATTCTTTTCTTATTGAATTCAACTCATTATCCAAGAACGAGACTTAGAAATCATTTAGTACCTTATATCCTGCATGCCACAGTGGCAAGTCTCTTCACTTTCAATAGTGGGTTCAAATCATTGACCCCTGATTGGGAGATTCCATCAATTTTTCAACTTCAACTCATTTATTCACATTCATTGGATTGTACTAGGGTACCTTGGGAGTCATTGACATCAATGGTGATTTCCCTCGCACTTGTTAATGATTCTCATCATTGAATGGTAATCAAGTGGTTTCTACCATATTCGACTTCAGCACCTATAATCACATAGTTAGATTCGTACTTAGGGATGATGAAAATGAAGACCCCAGATATCATCATTCTGATTCAGGTTGTGATAGAGTATTCATGATTTGTATTGACACATAGATCCACTTTGTATTTCTTGTGGTTATGTCTGAATTTGAGTCATTTTAGAGCATAGATCCACAATGTATTCCTGGTGTCTATGTCGATTCATAATGACATGGATCCATAGTGTATATTTAGTATCCATGACTCATTTGAAATTTTATAATCTGAGTATGGTAATTCCTACCTCGAAAAATGGCATATTATTATGATGATACTTTATTGTTTGCAGGTTCCCGATCATTCAACTCCCTGTTCGACACACATATTCTACAAAGTATTTTGGCTGTCACAAGTTCCAGCTTCATACTTTGGGGGGGATTCTGTTACACATTATTTTGGTCACCCCTTTGATCAACTGACATCATTTGTTCATGTTCCCAGAAAAGATAAAAGAGTCTTTCTCCATGAGGAAAGTGATTTTCTTTCCCTTCTCAAAAACCATATTAAAGAAGGTCATCACATCCTACAAAATGCATGGGCTGCAACGATCCCTGATCATTGCACCATACTCTAGAGTTCAACTACGATGTCTTCGCAGGCTACAATATACCTAGGGTGAAACAATGCCAAAAGCTAAGGAAACATCAAACTTCAGGAAAGTTCTAGAAGATGAGGTGGCCTCCGAATGGTTTGGATCTTACTCGCTTCTTTGATTTGGTAGGATCATCCTAATATCCTGATTCATCTCTCTTTCACACTATATAAAGAGGGATCTCTCATATAAAAGGATAAGGATGAATAGGCTAAGATTTGTAAGGATATTTTCTACTTCTTCTTGGGAGATTTTCTTTAGTTCTATAAGAAACATGGTGGATTTTATTCATTCAAAGGATTTGGAGAAAAAGTGTGTGTGTTAGAGGAAAGGGCTATCGAAAGGCGACCTTGCAACATCAAGGCTTTGGTTTTAATCTACACTTTCTACTTAATATAATATAGTGATAGGTTTCTTTCCCATAAAACTAGTCTTGTTTTATTGTATGATTCTTTGATCACATACATAGGTTATTGTTGAGTATATTGTATTTCTTTCACTTTGGCTGGCTTGCGTTCCCTTGTAGCTTCAATATATTTGGAGCATTGGAACAAAGTTAGGATGGAAATGACAAGAGAAAGTGACATTTAGACATTATGTTGTCTATCTCTTGTTAACTAGTAAACTCAACAATTAGAGCTTAAGAAAAATATTATATTATGTTATGTTTTGTTGTAGTTCTACGTGGATTTAGGGAGATGTGTTTATGACCGCATTTACCGATTAATCCAATAACAATATGACTTCATCTGTTACTTCGAGGGATACCACATAGGTGTGGTCATGAAATTTATGAAGACATTTGATGGGTTTCAAACACATCTTGGGGAAACTTGTATTCATGTTACAAAGAACTTTATTAGGGAGACATGCACTCTCCTAGTATGTGGGGAAATGTGGTTTAAAAATGAAAAGGTAAATCTTGAAATTTGTAACAATTTTTTGGTGATAGAGAACCAGAACCCCGAATCGAACCAAGGGATTCCTATCGCATGGTTAAAATAAGAGTGGAATGGTCCTATCACAGCTGTCCAATGATAGATAATAGGTGAGGATCAATTCACAAGCATACAATGTTACCACATGCATTTTCTCATGCACCTCAGTGATAAAGAGTTGAATTTGTCCTCTTACCTACTCAAAAGTCTCACTAAAATGGAAAGAATGGTTTAGGGCCATCTCGAGTATGTCCATATAATCCTATATCATTAGGGTTTGATCAAAATCCTGGTGCTCTTCACATTGGACGAAATTGAAATGTATTTGGATTACTTTCTGCAATTTGTGGGTTTACGAGAGTAGGAAAGAAAGCCTAATACACAGATCGATGATAAAGGATATGAGGATTGAAAATAATATAATGTTTCTCCCAAAGCTGGTATCTCATTGAAGGTATCACAAAAACTAGAAAACAATAAAATTCCTCCCAAAACTAAAGGTACCTCATAGAGTGTAGACAAGTCAACGACCATAATAAAAGAAGAAACCCCTCGAATGCATTTGAGGTCCTCCATTGAAAAATGAAGGGAAAATAAAAGTAACATGTTTTCTGGTATTAAAAAACACAGGATATTCCAAAGAGTCCTTTGTCACCTAGAAATGTTGAAGATACACAGGTAACTCCCACCAAAACGTAGGGTAAGTTTCCCAAAATGAGAGGGAAAATGAAAGAAAAACAACATAGTACAAAAATATTTAGAGCATATTTTATCCTTGTAGAAACCTTACTCAAATAATCCCTTGAAGCTAAGAATAGAAAGAAAAGGAAATGGAAACAAATCATTTGGATTTCCAACAAGCCAAAGTCATGAAAACTGGAGTTACAAACCAATTAAGGTTGAACTCTAAGGCTCTTTTTAAGCCATCATTAAAATACCCCTAGCCAATTATGATTGAAGATGATGATGAAAACCCTAAATTTTTCAATATGGAAGAAATGGATGTCCATACACTGAAAAATATTATAGAGGACGAAAGACAATTGGAATTCTACAAAGGTGAAGATTCAGGAGTGCAACTTGTAGCTGTCAAAACAGAGTACCCTACATATTCAAGATTAGAACAAGATGCAAGGGATTTTGGCCCAAATCCCGAGTAGGATTCTTATGGAATATCTCCACATGCATATGTATCCCCCAAGAAACACTTATAGGAAATCAAACCAAAATTTAAGGCCATCATATCAGAACTACAAGAGCATATGAAGGAAGCACACAGAGGATGACCTGAAATAACACATAGGTATGAAATGAGGTCGATGAGAAGCATAATGTTGTCTGATCACAAAAAATCCATCATGGATGACGAGAAGAGATTAAAATACAAAGGAAAGAAGGAGGTTCTAGCATAATGTTATCTGATGACAACAAATCCATCGTGGATGAAGAACAAAGATTAAAATACAAAGGAAAGAAGTAGGTGCTAGTCAAACCAAAAGAAGAAGATGATGAAGCTACAAAGGACAACCACCAGGTGCAAGCATTAAGGATACACATTAAAACTCTACAACAACAAAACAAAGAAATGGAGAAGAAGAATTCCAATCTATAGAAAAAGTATCTTAAATTGCAACAAAAACAACATAAGACTTACTCCTTCTTGAAAGAGATCATCTGAGGTGGACTATTGTTGATAAGGAGGAATAGTTTGAGGAATTTTTTGGCACATCAAGTCATCTACCCGTTAGAATCCAACTAAAATTACACATGGATATCAAGGAACATTCCCAATCACTGTCCTCTATCACATTAGTTTTGTTAAAGGTTTTTGCACGTACAGATGTCTAGTTATTATAAGTTCAAGATAATAGTGCCAAAACTCAATAAATGATCATTTATGTGTGATATGATCCTCATTTTTGTTGTGAATGAGTTAAAGAGTGTCACGATTGTTATATGCACTTGATTTAAAAGATGTAGATATGTTGTAGTGAAAGAATCCTAGTCTAGTTATTTAATTGTCATGTAGATGTTAAGCTTCAATTTTAAAGATGGTTGAAGTCTAAGTCTGCAAACATTGATAAATAAGTAGTTTTTGTGTCATTGGTGGTTGAGTTTTTGGTTAAATAGGAGAAGTATCAGAAGGGTTGAACTTTCTTATATGATTGTAAATTTCTCTACCTAATGAATATATGTTGATCACAATTGTGTTTTTCTTACTGAAATTTGTATGTGTTTATTCTTGTCTTGAATGAAAATTTTGTGTTGTGCGCAATGTACATTTCCTTATTATTTCAAGCATTGTTTTAGTTTATCTTTTTGTTGATTATACAACCTTTTATGCAACTATTTCCTGGCCCCCAAGTCCAAAACTCCCAGTAACCTAGTGCACCCCAGTAACAATCCACCCCAAACTCCAAAACCAGAAAAATATCCAACAGAAAATACAGTCCTTCTTCCCCCAATAATGCTTCCTCCTCCAAAATTTCATCCTCCTCTCCCGTAAGCCTCTGCCCCCTCATATCCTTCCCCATTTACCGCCTCCTCCCTTTAATTCCACCCACCTTATCCCTCTGTTTAATAACTCATCCCTCCATTCAATACCCTATCCATCCATTTATTACCTTATCCCTCCACTCAATTCTTCATCCCCCCTTGCATACGTAAAGTTTTATAATAAATAAATAAAAATTATTAAGATCTTAATTCATTACCCAAACCTTTAATGAGTTAATTAATTAATCAACAAATATAAACAATTATTAATTAATTAATATCATTAATAAATAATCATTGTTTAACTAAAATATATTAGGACTGTTAATTATTTAATTAACTATACTTGATAAACCCTATGCAACTATTTAACTAGGGTTGTTACATACACCCACCCTTCAGGAAACTTCATCCCGAAGTTAAGGTAATTTATGATACAAGTGAAAAGAAACATGGTTCACACATTCATAACAAATAGCCGTCATTATTATTAAGTAATCCAAGAAACTCATTGATACTAGTGTACATGGGCAAGAAATGCATGTGTATCTAGTACATACAAGTCTCGTTCATGTACTAATATCAATAACTATCATCTCTATAGTAATTTCCTCATGCATCCAATCCATTCAAGAAGACTATTCATTTTATAAAAGACAATAAACCAATCAAATATTTGTGAAATCCTTTAATTTCAATTATCTATCTCAACAATGTTATTTAGACAATTGTAATTTAGTTACATAATTATGAATATATATATATATATATATATATATATATATATATATATATATATATATATATATATATATATATATATATATATATATATATATATATATACATTTTCTTTTCAGAAGGAAAAACTACAAATTCCACCATAAGACAAATATCCATACACTCTCAACTATTTCTACTCATCCTTCCTTCCTAACTTACTTCCATCTTCCATTCCTATCCTTCCTTTGCTGGACTATCTTGGAGCATCAACTATATTGACCTAAATTCAAATAGAACCTGTAAGAGGAAGTGCCACTACCTTGACCAAGATTCCCCAGTAGGCAACTAACAGTCATCATCACACGTCTAGGGGATCGTGAGCTAATATCATCCTCCCATGACTTCAGGTTTCATAGGATACACGCTGGGAAATTCCTCCGCCCTTGCTAATCATAACTAGGGTCGACACCCTACAATGGAATATACAGTGGCACCATGTTGCTGGGATTTTTGTCATCGTTTATTCGGTTTTGGGCAGTCTCATCACCTGAAATCCTGCACTGGTCCACATATCATAGCAATGCATCCAAACCAATATAATTTCACATACAAAGATTCATACCATAATGTTTCTCGGCTAGTGGTCACGACATCCACTTTCATCATCATTATCCCTTGGCTATTTCATAGCCCATAACCTGCAGATTAGTCTGTAACACAAACTCATACATTTCTTTGCATTGTTATCATGTAATTGCATACAACCATAATTTCAATTCGGTATCCGCACACCAAAAACTTTAACATCAAAGTTTTCAAGTTAGAAATAGATCACATTATATCCCATGATTCAATTAATAACACCCATTCATAAAATTATCATTTACATAACATATTGCATTATATCCAACATCATTCAAATAACATTTAAATCTTCATAGGATTCTCATTCACACAATATGTCGCATCATATCCATCATCATCAATAACATCTAAACATTCATAAAATTTACATTCTCATAGTAGATCACATCATATCCATCATCATCAATAACATTTAAACATTCATAAAATTTACATTCTCACAATATATCACATCATATCCATCATTATCCAAATACATTTAAACTTTCATAAAGATTCATACGTCTTAAAAGTTCAAGTGTATCATTTAATAGTTTCACTTGTGAATAGAAAAATAAAATTGTGTAGGCCTCAGGTAACCCTGGCTGTCTAAGTCAAAATGTGGTGTTACATACACCCAACCTTTGAGAAACATATTCTTGAGGTGGTCAAAAAAGTGAGGGATATTCTCGTCGTAATGTCTCGGCGTCTTCCCAAGTAGCATATCCTGGACCATACTTGTCCCATTGGACCTTAACTTGGTCTACCAAACGATTCTGGAGCTGTCAAACTCTATGGTCCAATATGTGTAACGGTTCTACCATGAGAGTTCCCATGTCCGATACTTGCAATTACTTCCAATTTAGTTTATGTGATTCATCAACAACATAATGACGTAAAACAAATACATGAAAAATGTTATGATTTTTATGCAAGTGGGGTGGCAGTACGAGACGATAGGCAACAGGTCCAATTTTCTATTGGATTCTGAATGGTCCTATAAATTGAGGTCACAACTTTGTCCCCTTCTCAAACCATATGGTACTCTTATTAGGCCTGATACGAATGAAAACCTGGTCTCCCACTTCATAACTTCAGTTGGTCCTGTGTGCATCCACATAACTTTTATTCCTATCCTGTGGTTCCTTTAGTCTCTGCCTAATTTGAATAACCTATTCCTCCATCTCTTGAATCAATTCTGGCCCAACTGTTACTCGGTCTTCTAATCTTTCCCAAATCAATGGTGTTCTTCATGGCCTTCCATACAGAGCTTCGTAGGGTGGCATTCTGATGGAGCTATGAAAAATGTTATTGTAGGAAAAATCTACCAAAGGTAGGTACTTCTCCCATTGGGTTTGATTATCCATAACATACATCCTAAGCATGTCTTCCACGACTTGATTTACTCTCTCAGTTTGTCCATCTGTTTCAGGATGATAAGTTGTGCTTAAGTTCAACTGGGTCCCCAACGTTGACTGCAAACTTGTCCAAAACCTGGAAGTGAATTTGGAGTCCCTATCTGAAATAATCTTCTTAGGTATCCCATGCAAATGGATGACCTCACTTAAAAACACATGTGCCACATCAGTGACATCGTAGGTGTCTCTAACCAGAATAAAATGAGCACTCTTGGTTAACTTATCCACTATCACAAGAATGGCATTGTGTCTATGAGATGTGAGAGGCAACCCCACAACAAAATCCATAAAGATGACTTCCCACTTGGACATAGGAACATCATGTGGTTGTAGGAGGCCTGCTGGGTGATGGTGGTTAAATTTCACTTCTTGACACTCTAGACACTTGGCGACGAAATGGACTACATCACGCTTCATGCCTACCCATAAGAAAATCTTCCTCATGTTTGCGTACATCTTCTTCACCCCCGGATGCACACAATAAAGTGCTCTATGGGATTCCTTTAGTATGGTGCTTCGAATATCCCCATTTTCAGGGATGTACATCCTTCCCCGATATCTCAATAGTTCATCTACTTCTAGACTATATCCTTCATACTTTGGATCTAATTGCCTCCCACTCTGGAGGTTTGAAGTAACCTCTAAATACCAATTGTCTCCTTGGAGTTGCACCAACACACATTCTCTCAGATTGACTTTTAAGGGTACCAGGGAGAAGACACGTGGTCTCCTGCTCAAGGCATCTGCGACCACATTTTCCTTTCCTTTGATATATGAAATACCAAAATCGTACTCACTCATAAACTCACTCCATCGCCTTTTCCTAGCATTCATATCCCTTTGAGTGAAGAGATGTTTTAAAATTTGATGGTCCATTTTGAGCTCAAAGTTTTGCCCCACAAGATAGTGCCTCCAAAGTTTCAGAGCTAGCATTACAGCTGCCAACTCTAAATCATGAGTAGCATAAAGATCTTCATGTTTCTTCAAATTCCTTGATGCATAATCTATCACTCCTCCATCCTTCATTAGCACGGCCCACAACCCTTGCTTCAAGGCATCTGTGCAAACTATGAAGTCCTTTTCCATATCGGACACTCATAGAATTGGCGCACTAGTTAGTAACCTCTTAAGCTCAATGAATGCACTATCACATTCTTTTTCCCATTCATACCTGATCCCCTTGCACTGCAAATTGGTGATGGGCTTCGCTATTTTTGAGAATCCTTCAACAAATATCCAATAATAACCTCCTAGCACCATGAAGCTTCTCACCTCATGGGCATTTTTCGGCACTGGCCACTCCATAATGGCCTTTACCTTTTCTGGGTCCACAGAGATTCCTTCACCGAAAATGATATGACCTAAATAGTGGATCTCTTTTTGAAAGAAGGAACACTTCGACAAATTCCCATACAATTTGTTCTCTCTAAGGCAGGACAACACCACTCGTAAGTGTTCCTCATGTTCTCTTTCGTTTTTGGAATAGATGAGGATGTCATCTAGAAAGAATTGTACAAAATGGTATAAGTACTTATGAAATATGCCATTCATGAGGCTCATGAATACTAATGGCACATTGGTCAATATGAAATGTACTACGAAAAACTCGTAATGCCCAAACCGAGTTCGAAAGGCAGTTTTTGGGATATCGCCTTCCTTAATCCTTAACTGATGATACCCTGATCACAAATCAATCTTTGAGAATACCACTACTCCTGTCATCTGATCAAAGAGGTCATATATTCGCAACATTAGGTACCTATTTTTCATTGTAGCATGGTTCAAGTCCCTGTAATATCTACACAGTCGTAAGGATCCATCCTTCTTCTTTACAAAAATTACTGGTGCACCCCAAGGTGAAACACTGGACCTTATTATCCCTAAGTCCAGTAACTCTTTCATTTGCATTTGAAATTCACAAAGTTCCAACACTATCATCCGATACAAGGTCTTGGAAATTAGTTATGCACTAGGTTTTAGCTCAATAGTAAAATCAAGCTCCCTCTCAGGAGGTAAGCATGGTAACTCGTTCGGAAAAGCATCCTTAAATTCTGACAATACCGGGTACTGATCTAATGAGGGTCCCTTCCTTTCATTCACTGCTTACACTACATATAGTCAACACCCTTGCCTCAAGCATTACTTAACCTTCATAGTCGAGATAAAGCGTAATGACACCTTTCTCTGTGCACCCTAGATCTCTACTGGTCTTCCTTAATCATCGACACAAAGCACCCTTTTTGCGAAACAATCTACCAAATATCAATGAGCTTCTAACCAATCAATTCCAATGATTAGGTAGTGACGTATACCTTCAACTTGGTAGTACACACCCCCAGGTCTACTATATAATTATCGACGCTAGGTCCTACCGCTTGTTTTTCCCCCGAAGCCATTTCGACTTGTTTAAAGTCATCGTGCTCGTAGGCTACCAACCCACTCTTTTCTAATGTAGATGGTGAAATGAAACTATTTGTAGCACCAGAATCAAATAAAATCTTAACTTTCATATGATTTAGCGTACCTGATGACTCCACCACTGTGGATTGATGTTCAGCCTGGCGATTATTAACTGCTGCATAAATATGGTGGCTACTACTTGCTCTTCCCATCGAGGCCTTTCCTTCTCTATGCACAAATCCTGATTGTAACTCTGGGTAGTCACGCTGGTAATGAGGTCCTCCACATCCCCAACAGGTAACACGAGATTGAACCTGCACACTATTATGTGACTTTCTTTGAAATCAAATCCTTCCCCTGGAACCCCTGCCCCTACTAGTTGCTCCCTGAGATGGTCGTGGACCTGCCTGCATTGTTGGTGATGAATGAGATGTTGCACTTGCTGCCATTGAAATCCCTACGAATATTATCCTTGGTGCGACTCTATTATCATATGGAGGTGGCCTTGAGCCCCCCCCCCCTGGGAAATGTCCTTGGGGCCTTCCCCACGAATCCAGGATGATGCGAAAAGGTTGATCTCATACCTCCAGTTAAGTTCATGTGTTCCTCTGCATAACCTGCATTTTCCACAACTTCTTCTACTGAAGACGGTTTCCACATTAGCACCATAGCCCTTATATTAGGGTTTATCCCATAGACGAAGCGTTATGCCTGTCATTGGTCATTATCCATATATGAAACATATTTGAACAATTCCATAAACCTAATATCATATTCTTCTATGGTCTTTTTTCCCTATACTAGATCATTTAACGCTCCTACCTATTGTTCCTCATAGTAAGCTGGCAGATATTTCCTTCGGAACCTCTCCTCAAAAAGTTCCCAAGATACAGTGTCCGGGGTAAGATGCAGTTGCCTTTCCAGGTTGCCCCACCAGTTCAAGGCACTACCTCTCAATTGAAAAATCGCTATCTTCGCCTTTGAGGTGGATGCATAGTCCCTTAAGGCAAAACACCTTGTCATGCCTTCCAACCATGCTTCTATGCATTCACTGGCGTGACCCCTGGAAAACTATGGAAGTTTGATCTTCTACAGTTCTCTAGTGATGTATTCAGGTGGAGGTCCTCCCCCTGAATCCCTCGATGCTTCTGTATTACCCATTCCAGATGGTGGGGGCTCCACTTTGATCCTTGTCGATTGATGCCCCTTTAAAGTCTCAATTATGGCCTCCAGAGAGCGCAGTATGAGAGGTAGTTCAGGTGAGGGTGGTGGTGGTGCTGGAGGTCCCTGCGACGATGCCCCTATGCCTCAATTTCCTCTAGTCCTAACCATCTCGTATGCTTTAACCTACATCAACCAAGGTTTTCAGGGTGAGTTCAAGGACGTTTCATATTTGCGCAACTTAAACTAGAAAACAGGGTTAGGCACAAGTTCCTTTTTACTTGTCTGTAAACAGACGTTACTATCTTTGGGAGAGGTGGCTAGGTTAGGGTTAAGCGTCTAAGCTTGATGTCTTCGCCTAAGAAAAATATTGACCCTCTCACCTCGTAGATATGCTAGCTTTGTGCCATACTCGCCAATTCCTCTAGCTTACTTTCCTAGCGTGCATGAAACCCCCTCCCGCTTACCTTGGTCTAAGCCCCTAAACTTTTCGTCTAAAACTAATTAATGCGATTTTCAACCTAAGTTGATTAATTATTAGGATCTTAAAATCTAAACTAAAATTTAACCCTAATTCCAATAGTCTTAAACAACTCATTCATTTAATCCCGTAAATTAATATTATTAATATTATTATTAATTAATTTATTAAGTACCTAATTAATCATTAATTTAACTTAAATTATTCACTTTGATTAACCACCTTTGGTTAATCATATTAACTTATAATTAATTTAAAACATAAATTTAAATATGTTTAACCTAAATTTAAATCTATTATTTAAATATGGATTATTTAACACATGAATAATTTAATTACAAATAAAAAAAAAACTAAATTTAAATCTTTAATTTAAATGTAGACAAATTAAACAATTAATCTCAAATCTAATATAATTTTAAGCAATAAAATAAAAATAAAATAATAATAAAAAAAATTAAAACAAAACAAAATAAATATTACGTAATGATTAAAACAATAAATAAATAAAAATGAATTGGAAACGGCATTGTGGGTCCTCGCATGAGGCCTACGTGCCCTCAACCCTGAATGCACTATCTCCTTATGCCCTAACCCGAATCAAACTTCCACCTATCTCATTTGCGAATGCGCCCTGACCCTCTCCTACTCTGCAACTACGACGGAGTTATGGTGATGGCTGGAGGCTCCTCGCTCGGTGGCTCCATGCTCGGCTCTAAGCACTGACTTGGTTGTATACCTTCCTGACCAGACCAAATGCCAACGTACCCGATGTGTTACCTTGCCAAGCCCCAATGCATTTGGAAACAAATACAAACTCTAATCAAAGAATCGAACAAATCACATGAATCGCAACATAGAAGTCAACAGAGACCGGGTGCACAAGCATCGAGCATTAGGCCAAGTCACAAGGGAGGAACCCCGATAGGAATTATTTTCTCACCGTGTCATTATTTGCCCCAGTGATGACATCATTCTTTGACAATAGCACATAGGCATCATTTCACAAGAGCTATCCATCTCTCCCTTGAGTGGATAATCTTGGAGTTCTTTCACCCACATTTTTCATCTTTTCATTGTAAGGAGAGCAAGCTTGTGAGGGCCTCAAGAGCCTTCCATTGGAGAAAGAAGGGACCCAAGTCCCNTTTCTTCATTGTGCCTTTGGATTTCATCAATAGATCAGCTTATACATTGGTGATATTGGTCCATTTGTGTTTATTTTTCATTTGTTTTATATACTCATAGTTTTAATTTGTTTTTATTTAGTTCTTGTTTATAACTTTGTAGTTTCTCTTTCTAACCTTTCCTTTTACAACTGTCATGCCTAGCAGAGCCCAATTGGGCATGTAAGCACTCTTGATTTGCTCACCTAGTGACGAATTGGGTGCAAACACACCCTATTCCTTACTGTAAGTGACTCCAATATCTCAAGAGGGAAACCCCTAAGATAACAAATATTTTTGTATTTTTGAAACTCTTTTCAACTACAATGCAAT
>ML778255.1:423053-454348 GCA_009831015.1 Picea engelmannii
AATTTATTGTAGATTTGATAGTTGTAGAATTCGAGAGGGAAAACGGAATATAGGCACCCTCCTTTGTACATTGTAACATTAGCAATTATCAAACAGGAGCAAGAGAAGAGCAGAGCAGAGAACTGGTGAAGAACACCCATGTATAGATTGAATTAATAGAAAGAAGTCTTTGATTCACTTTCATGGTTTGTGTTGTTTCTCTGTGTTGACATTATGCTCATGTATGTTTTCTTTCTGTCATACGTTTGCTTTGATATGCTGTGTATATGATTTCATAGTTGATTAGAAATCTGTGAGAAAGAGGAGAATGAGTTTCAATTGTTTCTCTGTCTAAGCCAGGGGATTCCTGCATAGAGTGCAGTGGAATTCATCCACATAGAGTGCGTTGATGAGGCTAGATAGTTAAACTCTTATTCTCATCTGCCCAGAAGTTGAATTGGGTTATTAGAGCGTGCTGGAGAAGCACAGGACGGAGTTGAAATCTCAACAGTTAGCCAGAGCAGGGGAGAACAGGGGCTACTGTGGTTGTTAGTGCACAAGACCTGAAAGAATTCGACTCTTAGAGAACCGTTGAAGGTCGAGCACATAGAGTGTGTGAAAGGTCTCTGAGGGAATCATAACCTACAAGCTCAGGAGGAATAGTTCCTTCTTGATACCATAGGAGAAGGACCCAGGAGGGGCTTGAACAGAAACAGAGCTTTGGAGCAGGAGAAATCCTCAAGGAGGAGAATCGATGGCTAGGGATCGCTGTGGAGAATCATGAAGTCCCGCAGACCGTCAGATCGTGGAGAAGTAGCGAGGAATTTAACTCTTGGACGTAGGAAGAACCCATATCCATCGCATATCGGCATATCGGGGTTTGTGTAGACAAGAATTCCATACCCTTTGAAATCGCGAGGAGTGATTTCCCGAATTAATTGGAGCCGTCGATCATATAGGGACACGTGGCGTGAGATACCTAGGACTCGGGTTCGACATTCGAGGTTTTCCAAAAAAACAAGTATCGTGACCTTTGAAATTGTGATCCCTTGATTCCCGATATAGCGGAGAGAGAAGGTGACGTGGTAGGGAGGCAGGGCACGTGCCATCGGATTTCGGGATTCGGGAACTCACCGTGTATGTGAATCGTAGTATCGTAGGTGTCGATTTCTCTATAGGGAAATCCCCGATAAGAACGAAGCCGTTGACTCTTTGACCATCGGGGTTCGGGGTATTGGGTTGCATGTGAACTGTGCTCATGGGACTCGTGAAATCGCAAATTCCTATTTCCCAATTTTGGAGGGAGGTCAGAAAGGAGTGTTGTGGGTAGTGAGAACTCCCGAGAGGAGTTGGAAGAGTTCTTTGACTCTTCGGGCCTGATACGAAGAAGGTCCTGGTGTGAGCGGGTTGCCGTTGAGGGTGACTTGCGTCAGTTTTGGAGGCCTAAATAGTGTTTTTTTGGCTCGCCATAGTCAAATGATAAACATAGTCAAAGTTTAACGGAAGAATGTGTAGTTCTTTGAAAGACCTTTCAAACATGATATCACACGCCTAAAACAGAGGTCATATGAAAAATTTACAACTCTAAGAAGTTGAGATACCAACTTACCCATAGGGGCCCACATGAATTTTGAATTTTTACCTCCTAGGGTTAGATTTTTAGATATCTAGGGTTTTGGAATTCATAAGTAATATCAAAAACCTCGAGAGCCTCATTGTAATTGATTCTACTTAAACAGATGTGCATAGAAGCCACATCTCTTCTCAGAGATAGATACCACCATTCGAGCAATTGTTTCAGTTCTGCAGTTTTCAGTTTCAACCTATTTTATTATTCAATAGAATATATTGTTCACTGGATACATGTTTAATTCTTCATATCTCTGTGTTTATTAAATTCAGTATTTTAATCAGTTCATGATGCTCCTAAATCTAGATCAGTGGTATCAGAGTGATCTTCTCTTCATTTATTTTTCTTCGTGCATGTCCCAGACAAGATCGAGGTACAAGAATTTTAGACTTGAACCAATTGATCCATTGCAAGATCAACCGCGTCGAGCCAGAAAAAAAACTGATGGGGGATGAAAAGAAGTATGATGGAGCAAGAGATGCTATTAAAATGTTTCTCGAAGAAGACCTCGCACGACAAAGGAACAAAATGATGGATAACTTCACATATATTCTTTGACGTCTTCCCACAGGAGAAGAATCTTCATCAAGAGGCCATGAAACCCCCTTCAAGGTACATGTAAATTTTTTTATTCCATTATTTGAAGGATTAAAAGATGAGAATTTTATAGATAAATGGTTGAATCTGCTTGAAGGGTATTTTTTGGTCCACAATTTTTTTGATTGGGAAAAGATCACTTTTTCACTCCTCAAGGTTGTTCCCCATGTTAAAGACTGGTAGGATACTTACTCTCAGCAAAGGGTCGTAGAGAAATCTACAATTTTTTTGGTGGCCTCTATATGGGATTCTTTCCAGGATGCCATTAAAGAACAATACTACCCAGTTGGAAGCTACGAGGACCAATACACCAGATGGACCACCCAACGTCAAGAAAGGGACCACACAGTACTAGATTTCACCAATATTTTCCATACCCTACACACCAAATTGGGTATCAAAGATTCTAAGCATCATCTGGTGCTCAAATACCATGGATTTTTCATAGATACATTCAAACAGAAATGGATTTTTTGGACATCACCTCTTTGGGCACGACTTATAGATACGCTGTCAAGATCGAGCAAGAATTTAAGAAGAAAATGCAAGAGTTTGGTCTGCAAACCCCTCACAACTGAAGCAAGGAAAAGGCGGCCCCAACCCACACAACAAGGGACCAATTCAAGATGGTCATCCTAAGGAAAACTAGTCCAAGCCACGACACAAGAAGGGAAATGAGAAGACGAAGAAGGACATGAGAAAATGGTGTGATTACCATAGAATACCTTGGCACAACACTAAAGAATGTTGCACCACACAATCACTCATGGTCGAACTAAAGGCTTCCAAGTCAGAGGTCTATTTTGATTCTGAATCAAATCCTGAAGGAAGGAAGCATATTATCAATGTTGAACCCAATTCCATTGTCGCTACTACCAAAGTTAGGCCAAGTGAAACAAAAGAACTACAGGAAGTGGATCGCCTCTTTTACTCATACATGTAGGTAAAGGGGGCTCCGCTTCATTTCATTATCGATAGCGGTAGTCAAAAGAAATTGATTTCATCAGAGGTCATTAAGCGGCTGCACCTACCAACCACACTACACCCACCACCTTACACCATCGGTTGAATTCACCTAGGAAGAGTGATCTGTGTCATCCAACAATGTCGTCTGCCCCACAACATCAAGCCTTTCAAAGATGAGATATTGTGTGATATTGCTCCACTTAAATTTTATGATGTTCTTTTAGGACAACCATATTTATGGAAGCGTCATTTTGTGTATGAGTCTAGACACCGCAGTGTTATTATTACTTTGGGTAGACAATTGTACAGAATACCAGAGGTAGTGCTTCCTACTTCTATTTCTTTAATCTCTACTAAGAAATGCAATAAGGTCATCTCATAGACCAAGAAATTCATCTTCTTTTTGATCCATTCTCATAGTAAGAAGAAGGTCCTTGCCACATTCGTGGCCTCTACATAGAGACTCTCTTTGCAGCAGAGGCAAGTGGACGGTATCATGGAAGAATACAAAGACATCTTCTCCTCACCTACAGGGGTTCTGACACACTACCAATTCAAGCATCCAATTGATTTGACCCCCAACAAACCTCTACCTAATGGACCAGTTTAGTTTCGGTCGTTAATGGAAAATGACAAAATCAAACATCAGATCCAAGAGATTCTTCAAAAGGGGCACATCAAATCCATCTCCTCCCCTTGCGCAAGCCTGATTTTACTATTGCATAAGCAGGATGGGACTTGGAAACTCTACATTGACTACAAAGCCTTAAACAAAATCACAGTCAGGAACTGGTACCCCATTCCCAGGATTGATGACCTTCTTGACCAAATCAATGGGGAAAATCTCTTTATGAAGATTTACTTAAAGTCTGGCTACCACTAGGTTCCCATCAAACCAACTGATGTATGGAAGACATCCTTCAAATCTAAATAAGGTCTCTTCAAATGGCTAGTCATGCCCTTTGGCTTAACAACTGCACCATCCACTTTCATTAGGTTGATGGATGATGTATTGAGACCACTCACCAACTCGTTTTTTGTGGTATATTTGGATGACACCCTCATCTTTAGTAGAACATGGAAGGAACAAATGCGACATATTCAACAGGTTTTGAGCACTCTGCGGCAGCACAAGATGTATGCCAACTTGGAAAAATGTTGTTTTGGCATGAACATAGTCCAATATTTTGGATACAATGATAATGAGCATGGGGTACATGTTGATCTAACTAAGATCCAAGTCATCCATGACTATCCATCTCTGACCACACTATCCAAGATCCATAGCTTCTTGGGACTAGCCAACTTCTATCGACGGTTTATGTTGGGATTCTCCCATATTGCATGGGCCCTCAGCCAAGTGACCAAGGGTGGTGGTAGGCCCAAGTTCATTTGGGGAAAGGAACAATAATGAGAATTCGATGATCTGAAGAATCTCTTGTGCTCAACTCCAGTAATCTCCTTGCTCGATCTGCAACAATTGTTCAAGATTGAGACTGATGCATATGACTATGTTATGGGCATAATTCTCACTCAACATGGTCATCCAGTGGCATACCATGGTGAGACACTATCAAATACTATATGGAAATACCCCACCTATGAAAAGGAAATGTGTTCCATTGTACAAGCCTGTCATCAATGGAAACTTTACATTATGGGAAAGGAGATGATCATACACACTAATCAAAATCCTCTATAGTTCATATAGACACAGGGGAAATTACAGAATGGTTGCCATCAGAAGTGGTCCACCTATCTGCAACAGTTCCATATCAACATCAAGTATAAGACATGTATCTCAAATCATTTCGCTGACTGCCTTAGTCGACCTACTATGGTTGCACTCACCATTGTGCTCTATTCCTATGGACATGAAGCATCTGAGTGGCCCCAACTTTATCAGCAATATCTGGACTTCACCACCACCTATCAGCCCTTGGGTACAAACAGGACTGTCACCGATTTTCACATTCAGGACAAACTCTTATGTTACCTGGGCCATCTCTGTGTTCCTACAAGTGAGCTTTCCAAGTTGATTTGGGAAGCCCACTACAATCGAATGGCATGAAATTTTGGCATGGAGAAAATTGTGGTTGTTCTTTAGAAACATTTTTATTAGACAAAACTTCAACAAGACACTAGCAAGTATATCAGATCTTACACTTCATGTGCCATTTCCAAGACAACCATCAAGAATCAAGGCTTATACACCCCTTTTACTACTCTCAAGAATCCTTGGGAATCATCTAAATGGATTACATGTCCGGCCTTCCATCCACCAAACAAGACAATGATTGAGTATTTGTGGTCATTGATCGGTTTTCGAAGATGTCCATCCTCATAGTCTGAAAGAAGAATATCATAGCAGCAGATACTCCCAAGCTCTTCCTTTAATGAGTGTGGGTCTATTTTGAGATACCACATACCATCATCTCCAACCGGGGCAATAGGTTCCTCAACACATTTTCATCAAGTCTTTGGTCACTGTTGGACACCATGCTCACAAAATCAACTACTTTCCACCCCCAAACAGATGACCAAACAGAGGTCATCAATCAGATTACTGTGCACATCCTACGCATGTAAAATTATAATAATCCACTTACATGGGACAAGAGTCTCCCCTATGTTCTGCATAGTTAGAATGCGGCTCTCCGTAGCTCCACTGTCCATAGCCCATTTCAGGTGGGTCCAGGATTCCAACCCTTGGGACCCATTGATGTTGCACTTCCTCTTGCCACCACATAGACATACTCTTCCCATGATCAGTCTACGATCGAAAAAGACACTAGATTCATTGAGAATATTCAACACATCCACCAATAGGTCCAGAAGATTTTGTAGAAATCCAATGCTAAGTACAAGCGATGCCATGATCAACACAGGGTACCACACCAGTTTTAGGTTGGCGAAAAATTATGGTTACATTTGCAGAAGGATAATCTCACAGGTCCCCATCAGAATCTCTTCCCACTTTTCTATGGGCCCTACACTATCATGAAGGATGTGGGTAGAAATTATTTTGAGCTCAACACTCCACCTTTCCTTAGCCTACACCTAGTGTTCAATGTGGACCTCCTTCGACCATATTTTCCACCATTATTGGACACCTCAGAGATTGCATAACAAATGACACCCACAAATATCGACCCCAAATGCATGGAACAAGAATCCACTAATCGTATAGTGGACACATAGGTCAAGGGAAACCACCAACAGAGGATCCAACTTTATCACATTGTCAAGGTAGGGTAACTCCTACACCAAGTCAAGTGGCTAACCCGAGGCCAAATCCAGCAAAAGTTTCCTCACTTGATGGGGGAACTCAATGCAGTGGAGAACGTTTCTTCCTAAGGGGGGAGGATTGATTTAGTTGGCCATTGGTGGCCACCCACCTATTCCAACTAGATACTCTTTTCCATTTTTAGTTCAACGCATTCTTATATACTTCTTTGTAATTGCGGGTTCTACACTTTTAGGGCTATCTGAAGCCCCACATATATTCCAAGTGGATATTGGTGGCCTCTCACATAATCCAACTAGATTATTTTGTATTTTCTCATGTCATCACATCTTGTTGTACTTCTAGGGCCGTTTTGGAGGCCTAAACAATGTTTTTTTGGCTCGCCAAAGTCAAACTGTAGACATAGTTAGAGTTTGACAGTGGAATTTGTAATTCTATGAAACACCTTTGGAATGGACTATCACATGCCTAAAACGAAGGTTGTATGAAAACGTTATGACACCAGGAAGTCGAGGTACCAACTTACCCATACGGGCCCACATGACATTTGGCGTTTCACTTCCTAGGGTTAGGTTTTTGGATGTATAGGGTTTTGGCATTCATGAGTAATATAAAAAAGGCCTCTATAGCCTCATTGTAATTGATTCTTCTTAGATGGATTTGCATAGAAAACACACCTATTCTCATAGATATCTACCACCATTCAAGCAAGTGTTTCAATTCTGCATTTTTACAGTTTCAACCTATTTTATTATTTAATAGAAGATATTGTTCACTAGATATCTGTGTTATTATTTATATCTCTATGTTTATTGTATTCATTCCATTAATTAGTTTGGTCTACTACTAAATATGTATCAACAGTATCAGAGCAATCTTCTGTTCATTTTTTTTTCTTCATGCATGTCCTCGACAAGATCTGAGTACAAGAAGTTGGGATTCGAACCAATCGATCCATTGCAATATCGATTGCGTCGAGCTCAACAAAAACCCATCGGGGACAAAAATAAAGATGATGGAGTAGGAGATCATATTAAAATGTTGCTCGAGGAATCCCTCGCATGACAAAGGAATGAAATTATGGACAACTTCACGTAGATCCTTCAACGGCTTCCCACAAGAGAAGTATCTTCATCAATCGGCCATGCAACCCCCTTTAAGGTATAGGTAAATTTTGATATTCCATTATTTGAAGGAATGATAGATGCGAATGTTGTAGATGAATGGTTGAATCTTCTCAAAGGGTATTTTTGGGTCCACAATTTTTCTGATAGGGAAAAGATCACTTCTGCACTCCTCAAGGTTGCTCCCCATGTTAAATACCGATGGGATAATTACTCTAAGAAAAGGGCTATAGAGGAATCTATAATGTTTGTGGTGGACCCTACATGGTATTCCTTCCAGGATGCCATTAAAGAACAATACTACCCTATTGGAAGCTATGAGGAATAGTACACCAGATGGACCACCCTACGTTAAGAAAGGGACCAGATAGTACCTGATTTCACCAATATTTTCCATAGCCTGCACACCAAATTGGGTATCAAAGACTCTGAGCATCATCTGGTGCTCAAATACCATGCTTGTTTACATAGATACATTAAAAAAGAAATGGATTTTCTAGACATCGCCTCTTTGGTCACGTCTTATATATATGTTGTCAAGATCGAGCAGATATTTAAGCAGAAAAGGCGAGAGTTTGGATCTACAAACCCCTCACAGCCGAAGCAGGGAAAAGGTGGCCCCAACCTACATAGCAAGGGACCAAGTTGATATGTTTACCCTCAATACAACTAGTCCTATCCATAACATAAGAAGGGCAATGAGAATATGAAGAAGGACATGGGAAAATGATGTGAGTACCATAAAATTCCTTGGCACAACACCGAAGAATGTGACTCCAAGCAGTCACTCATGGCTGAATTGAGGGCTTCTGAGTTAGAGGATGATTCTGATTCTAAATAAAATCCTAAAGGAGGGAAGTGGATTATTGATGTTGAACCTAGTTCCATTGTTTCTACCACCAAAGTATGACCAAGTGAACCCAGAGAACCAGAGGAAGGGGAGCACATCTTTCACTCGTAGATGTTGGTAAAGGGAGTTTCACTTCATTTCATTGTCGATAGCGGTAGTCAGAAGAAACTGATTTCAGTAGAGGTCATCAAGTGGTTGGACCTACCAATGACACTTCATCTGCAACCCTACACTATCGGTTGGCTTTGTCAATGAAGAGATCTCTATGTCAGCCAAGAGTGTCGTCTTCCCTGTGACATCAAGCCTTTCAAATATGAGGTATGGTGTGATATTTCTCTGCTTGAATTTTGTGATGTTCTTTTAGGACAACCATATTTATGGAAGTGTCATGTTGTGTATAAGTCTAGAACCCACAGTTCTTTTATTACTTTTGGTAGACAATTGTACAGGATACCAGAGGTATCATCGCACACTGTTATTTCTTTAATATATGCTAAGGAATGCGGTAAGGTCATCTCACAGACCGAGAAGTTTGTCTTCTTTATGATCTGTGCTCAAAGTAAGAAGAATTTCACCACCACATTTTTGGCCTCTACATAGAGCCTCTTTGCAGCAAAAGTAATGTGGATAGGATCGTGGAAGAATATAAAGACATCTTCTCCTCACTTACAGGGGTACCGATAGACTTCCAAGTCAATCATCCATTTGATCTGACCCCCAATGCACCTCTACCTAATGGATCTTTCTATCATCACTCACTAATGGAAAATGAAGAAATCAGGCATTAGATCCAAGAGATTCTTCAAAAGGGTCACATCAAATCCATCTCCTCCCCTTACAAAAGCATGATTGTACGAGTATAGAAGAATGATGGGACTTGGCGACTCTGCATTGATTACAGAGCCTTAAAAAAAATCACATTTAGGAACCAGTACCCCATTCCCAGGATTGATGACCTTCTTGATCAACTCAAGGGAGAAAATTTCTTCAGCAAGATTGACTTAAAGTTTGGCTACCACCAGGTTCCCATCAAATCAACTCATGTATAGAAGACAACCTTCAAATCTAAAGGAGGTCTCTTCGAATGGCTAGATTCCCTTTGGATTGAAAAATGCACCAACCACTTTCATGAGGTTGATAGATGATGTGTTGAGACCATTCACCAAATCCTTTGTGGTGGTATATTTGAATGACATCCTCATCTTCAACAAAACTTAGGAGGATCACATGGCATATTCAACAGGTTTTGAGCACTTTGTGACATCACATGCTATATTCCAACTTGGAAAAATTGTCTTTTGGAATGAACAAGGTCTAATACTTTGGATACATTGTTGATGAGCATGGGGTACATGTTGATCCAACTAAGATCCAAGTCATATTTGACTAGCCAACCCTGACCACACTAATCCATCTTCATATCTTCTTGGGACTAGCCAACTTCTACCAATGGTTCGTGTTGGGATTATCCCATATTGCATGGGCCCTTGGCTAGGTACAAGGGCAGTGGCAGGGCCATGTTCATGTGGGGGAAGGGAAACAAACAATAATTTGATGATTTTAAGCATCACTTGTGCTCAAATTTAGTACTCTCCTTGCTCGATCTGTAGCAACTGTTCGAGATTGAGACTGATGCATATGACTATGTTGTGGGTGCAATTATCACTCAACATGGTCATATGATGGCATACTATAGCGAGATAGTCTCAGATACTATCCGGAAATACCCCACTTATGACAAGAAAATTTGTTCCATTGTACAAGCCTATCGTCCATGGAAACATTACATTTTGGGAAAGGAGATGATCATACACAATCATCAAAATACTTTGCATTTCGTACAGACACAGGGGAAATTTCAAAGATACTGCCATAAGAAGTGGTCCACCTGCTTGCAAAAGTTCCATATCAACATAAATTATAATACTTGTATCTCAAATTGTTTCATTAACTACCTCAGTTCGCCTCCTATGGATGCACTCACCACTGCTTCGTTCTTATGGACATGAAGCATCTGAGTGGCCCCAACTTTATCGACAAGATACAAACTTTGCCACCACCTATCATCTCTTGGGTATAGGCGTGAATGTCACTGATTTTCACATTTAGGATGAAATCTTATGCCACGTGGGCTATATCTATGTTCCTACAAGTGAGTGTGCCAAGCTGATTTTGGAATCCCACTATAGTCAGATTGCAGGACATTTTGGCGTGGAGAAAATTTTGCTCATTCCTCAAAAACATTTTTATTGGCCAAAACTTTGACAAGACATCAACAAGTATATCAGATCTTGCACTGCATGTGCCATTTCCAATATAGCCATCAAGAAGCAAGGCTTATACATACCTCTTCCTACTATTGAGAAGCCTAGATCTAGTCTTTTATACACCAAGCAAGGAAATGACTATGTATTTGTGGTTGTTGATCAGTTTTCAAAGATGGCCATTCTCATGTCCTGCAAGAAGAATATCACAATGATAGATACTACCAATCTCTTCTTAGAACGAGTGTGGGTCCACTTTGGGATATCGCAGACCATCATCTCCAAATGGGACAATAGGTTTCTCAACACATTTTGGTCAAGTCTCTTGTCACTGGTTGACACCAAGATCACAAAATCCACTGCTTTTGACCCCAAAATAGACAACCAAATAGAGGTCATTAATCAGATGATTTTGCACATCCTTCACATGTACAATTCTAAGAATCTGCTTATGTCGGATGAGAGTCTCCCCTATGTTAAACAAAGTTACAATAGGGATCTCCATAGATCCACCGACCATAGTCCATTTCAGGTGGGTCTAGGATTCCAACCCTTGGGACCCATTAATGTTGCACTTCCTCTTACCACCACATAGACAGACTCTTTCCATGATCAGTCTCTGATAAAAAAATCCACCAGATCCATTGATAGGATTCAACACAT
Source organism: Picea engelmannii (assembly GCA_009831015.1). Taxonomy (NCBI): domain Eukaryota; kingdom Viridiplantae; phylum Streptophyta; class Pinopsida; order Pinales; family Pinaceae; genus Picea; species Picea engelmannii. The sequence goes on from ML778255.1 coordinate 434,374, forward strand.
ATACCAATAGGTCAAGAAGATTTTGCATAAATACAATGCTAAGTACAAGAGATGCCATGATTAACACAGGGTGCCACACTAGCTTCAGGTTCATGACAAAGTCTGGTTACATTTGCATAAGGAGTGTCTCATAGGGTCCCATCAGGAGCTCTGCCCACGTCAATAAGGGCCTTACACTATCACCAAGGATGTGGGTAGCAATGATTTTGAGATCAACACTCCACCCTTCCTTGTCCTACACCCAATGTTCAATGTGGACCTCCTTCGACCACATTTTCCACCATTATTGGATGCCTTAGATATTGAAGAACAATTGAAACCCACAAAGATCAACCCCAACTACATGGAACAAGCTTCCACTAATCAAATATTGGACACATAGGTCAAGGGCACTCACCAGGAGAGGATCCATATTTATTGCATTGTCAAGTAAAGGAAACTCCTACACCAAGGAAAGTGGCTCACCTAGGGCCAAATCAAGTAGAAGTTTACTCACCTAATGGGGGAACTGAATGCAATGGAGACCATTTCTTCTTAAGGGGGGAGGATTGATCCAGTTGGCTATTGGTGGTCACCCACCTATTCCAATTGGATCCTCTTGTCCATTTTTAGTTCAACATGTTCTTCTCTACTTCTTTGTAATTGTGGTTTCTACACCTTTGGGGTTGTCTTCATCCTCACACATATTCCAGCTGGATATTGTTGGCCTCTTGTCTAATCCAACTAGATTATTTTGTATGTTTTCATGTCAACACATCTTGTTATACTTCTAGGGCCGTTTTGGAGGCCTAAATCATATTTTTTTGGATCACCACAATCAAACTATATATAGAGTCAAATTTTGATAGTGAAATGTGTATCTCTCTAAAATACCTTTCCAACGACCTATCACGCACCTAAAATGGAGGTCGTATGAAAAATTTACGTCCCCAAGAAGTTGAGGTACCAACTTACCCATAGGGGCCCACATGACTTTTGACGTTTCAGCTCCTAGGGTTAGGTTTTTGGATGTCTAGTGTTTTGGAATTAATGAATAATATCAAAAAGTCCTCTAGAGCCTCATTGTAATTGATTCTACTTAGACGGATGCATGTAGCAACCACATCTCTTCTTAGAGATAGCTACCACCATTCGAGCAAGTGTTTCAGTTCTGCAGTTTTACAGTTTCAACCTATTTTATTATTCAATAGAAGATATTGTTCACTAGATATATATCTTATTCTTCATATCTCTATGTCTATTGTATTCAATCTGTTAATCATTTCATTCCACTCCAAAATCTAGATCATCCATATTATTAAAATGTAAATGGATCAAACCATGTGCAATATAACATGATGGTATGGATTTGTACATGAAAATATGTTGGACAACTGAGAGGGGGGGCGGGTGAATCAGTTGTTCCCGTGCTTAAACAATTATCCTTATTTTAAATTCTTTACAGAGCACTCAATGACAATCACAATAATTCATGGAAGTAAGAAATAGAACATTCAACATCATTCACACATATGAGATACACAGAGATAGATATTTCCTAAGGAAACCCATAAAGGGTAAAAACCTCTTCTTATTTATATGATAAGTATTCTTTACATTCTGTACATTATCATACTTATGAGAACCAACTCATAATGAGGCTACAACCTCTATTTTGCAAGTTTCTACTTGCTGAGAGCAACAACTCTCTGATTTCTCTAGCATCAACTAGAAGGAAGCAACAACACCGTGTGTTTCTCTAGCACCCACTAGAAGGAAGCACCAACTCCCTGGTTTCTCTGGCACCCACTAGAAGGAAGAAAAAACTCCCTAAGTGTTCCAGAACCAACTGGATGGAAGCACCAACTTCTAGTCGCACAAGCACCAACCTGTAAAACAGAGAACTACAGTTCTCCCTTTCACCACCCTGCCACCCTGGTTTCTCTGGCTGCAACCAAATGGAAGCTACTACTCCCTGTGTTCAAGCACCCACTTGAACCTCTGAGGAAAACAGTCCTCCCTAACACCTCCCTTCCACCCTAAAATGTGAATATTTTCTACTTAAACTTGTTCCAGTGATATAATGTTCAACAATGGCTTACCCGTCTCATGATTGTTCTGCCATGCTGCTCTGCTCTCCTGTATCAGTGTCTCTCTGTCTACATCTTCTTGCGATTTATGATCTTCTATTTTTCTCTACAAGAGCACCTCAGCCTTCCTTTACTGTCTCACTGTCTTGCTGCACACATACCTTGTTCTTTTTGTGCTTCTTCATTTTATGCTATGTGCGCCATGTCCATTCAATGAACCATTCCTCTTCTTTGTATTTCAGCTACTACACACTCCTTCTTCTACACGCCTGAATCACCCTCAACAACAACAACACTCATCTCTTCTTTTTTCTAAATACTTATAGCCTCTATGCAGCTTGTGCATGCTCTCTCACCGTGATTCTACATGCTCTCCCCATGTTGAGTGCTCTGCCTGATCATCATTCCAAATCTTCAGCGTCTTTGGTAGTTAAACCCATGCGTCCATCATCACTGGGTGTTATGTCGATATTCCTTCACCTGTCTTGCAGTTGAGACTCTTCGTCTTCTCTGTCACAGTCGAGCTCATTCCCTCTGTTGCAGTTCCAAGCTCCAACTATCGTCCATCTGTCAATCACATCTATAAACAGTCTTCATTCCACTGGTAGATTCCTTAAGACTCTTTAGTTCCTTTGGCAATCACACAGAAGTTTCTTCGAGTCCTCTGGCAGTAACCATCAGTGGTTTCTAGCAGCTATAGTGCGAACCTTAAAATGGAGCCTAGTTATGGTAGCTCCTTCCACTTACATGACCACCAACAGTGACCACCGACTACATCTACATTTTTCCATTTCGGCATTTCAGCATTTGGCAATTCGACATTCCTATGATCAAGTGTCTTGAGACTCCAAGTCACGATCCCTGAAATGGATCTTAATTGCACTAACTTCGATCATTTTGGAATTTCACATGTCACCATTTCACAATTTCGCATGTCGCGAATTCATGTTGTGAGCCATATCGACTCTCCAAGTCATGATCCCGAAAACTTTGAAAAAAGGAACTTAGCTAGACTAGCTTTGATCATTTCGACATTTCACATTTCGCCATTTCGAATGTCGCAAAATCCTGTTGCGAGGCATCTTGACTCTTGACTCCTCCAACTCCCAGTATCTGAAACTCCGTTTGATGTGCCTATTTTAGGATTTTCGGTGTTTCGCATTTTGGCACTTCGGTATTTCTGTGATGAAGTGCTTCACCACTTCCAACTCCCAGTATCTGAAACTGTCCTCCTACTTTTGGGATTTCAGCGTTTCACACTTCGCAATTCTGGGACTCCTGATGATGAATAGTCTTGACTCTTCCAACTCCCAGTATCTAAAACTGTCCTCCTGTTTTCAGGATTTCGGTGTTTCGCATTTCGCGATTTCGGGACTCCTGATGATGAAGATTCTTGACTCTTCCAACTCCCGGTATCTGAAACTATCCTCCTTCTTTTGGGATTTTGACGTTTCGTACTTCACGATTCCAAAACTCTTGATGATGAAGAGTCTTGACTCTTCAAACTCCTGGTATCTGAAACTGTCCTCCTGCTTTCAAGATTTCGGCGTTTTTCATTTCACGATTGTTATATGCACTTAATTTAAAAGATGTAAATATATTGTAGTGAAAGAATCCTATTCTAGTTATTTAGTTGTCATGTAGATGTTAAGCTTCAATTTTAAAGATGGTTGAAGTCTAAGTCTGCAAACATTGATAAATAAGTAGTTTTTGTATCATTGGTGGTTGAATTTTTGGTTAAATAGGAGAAGCATTAGAAGGGTTGAACCTGCTTATATGATTGTAAATTTCTCTACCTAATGAATATATGTTGATCACAATTGTGTTTTTCTTATTGAAATTTGTATGTGTTTAATCTTGTCTTGAATGAAAATTTTGTGTTGTGTGCAATGTACATTTCCTTATTATTTCAACCATTGTTTTAGTTTATCTTTTTGTTGATTATACAACCTTTTATGCAACTATTTTTTAGTGAAAAGATCAAATATTTGGAAACCTGTTGGATGCATTGCATCTAGATATTTGACTAAGTCTTAAGATATTATTTAACGTCTTTATTCTCACATAGCTAGCAATTCATTGCATTATTGACTATTTTCTCTTGTGTTTGTTTTTCATATCCCCAAATTCCCACTAATATTCATACCATTAGAAAATGATATTTTACTTTCATATGATGTGGCCTGTCGAACTAGATTACCATGTTTAAAAACTGATCCTTGAGTTTACCGACAAAATCAAATTATCAAAAAACCAACCATTCCAAAATTGAGGTGGCCTAGCTCTTGGGTGATGGAGTTTCTAGAAAAATATGTTAGGTATGTATCTTGTTATCACTGTAAAGTCCTCTCTAACAGAACCTATAATTTCATAAATTTAAACATAACACTTCTATTATAATTTATTTTACGGTTCTATATTTAGAAAAATAACATCATCAAAATAACAGTTTACAGTTTATGGCTCAGCAAAATTCCCAAATGGGCAGCATGATATAAATGATATATTGAATAATGTACACAGCATAAATAACATATTGAATCATCATACGATAATGACACGCCATGATTAAAAAAAATACCTATCAAGTGATTTGTTTCCCAACTTTTTTTATCCAGGCTAAAGCTGAAACTGTGCCCAAGATGAAATTGTGCCCAAGCTACAACTACTAAACTCTGCCCAAAACTGAATCTTCCTCCCCGCCAGCTAGGAATAGAGCATGTTCGGCTCCCTATCTCCAGGATTTCGTGAGGATTCCTGGCCCCCGAACCAAAAACTCCCAGCAACCTAGTGCACCCCAGTAACAATCCACCCCAAACTCCAAAACCAGAAAAATATTCAACAGAAAATACAGTCCTTCTTCCCCCAATAATTCTTCCTCCTCCAAAATTTCATCCTCCTCTCTCGTAAGCCTCTGCCCCCTCATATCCTTCCCCATTTACTACCTCCTCCCTTTAATGCCACCCACCTTATCCCTCCATTTAATAACTCATCCCTCCATTCAATACCCTATCCATCCATTTATTACCTTATCCCTCCACTCAATTCTTCATCCCCCCTTGCATACATAAAGTTTTATAATAAATAAATAAAAATTATTAATCTCTTAATTCATTACCCAAACCTTTAATGAGTTAATTAATTAATCAACAAATATAAACAATTAATAATTAATTAATTAATATCATTAATAAATAATCATTGATTAACTAAAATATATTAGGACAGTTAATTATTTAATTAACTATACTTGATAAACCCTATGCAACTATTTAACTAGGGTTGTTACATACACCCACCCTTCAGGAAACTTCATCCCGGAGTTAAGGTAATTTATGATACAAGTGAAAAGAAACATGGTTCACACATTCATAACAAATAGTCGTCATTATTAGTAAGTAATCCAAGAAACCCATTCATACTAGTGTACATGGGCAAGAAATGCATGTGTATCTAGTACATACAAGTCTCGTTCATGTACTAATATCAATAACTATCATCTCTATAGTAATTTCCACATGCATCCAATCCATTCAAGAAGACTATTCATTTTATAAAAGACAATAAACCAATCAAATGTTTGCGAAATCCTTTAATTTCAATTATCTATCTCAACAATGCTATTTAGAAAATTGTAATTTAGTATTTAGTTACATAATTATGAATATTCATATATATATATATATATATATATATATATATATATACACACACATTTTATTTTCAGAAGGAAAAACTACAAATTCCACCATAAGACAAATCTCCATACACTCAACTATTTCTACTCATCCTTCCTCCCTAACTTACTTCCATCTTCCATTCCTATCCTTCTTCTGCTGGACTATCTTGGAGCGTCAACTATATTGACCTAAATTCAAATAGAACCCGTAAGAGGAAGTGCCACTACCTTGACCAAGCTTCCCCAGTAGGAAACTAACAGTCATCATAACACGTCTAGGGGATCATGAGCTAATATCGTCCTCCCATGACTTTAGGTTTCAGAGGATACACGGTGGGAAATGCCTCCACCCCTGCTAATCATAACTAGGGTCCACACCCTACAATGGAATATATAGTGGCACCGTGTTGCTTGGAGTTTTGTCATCGTTTATTCAGTTTTGGGCAGTCTCATCACCTGAAATCCTGCACTGGTCCACATATCATAGCAATGCATCCAAACCAATATAATTTCACATACAAAGATTCATACCATAATGTTTCTTGGCTAGTGGTCATGACATCCACTTTCATCATCATTATCCTTTGTCTATTTCATAGCCCATAACCTGCAAATTATCTTGTAACACAAACTCATACATTTCTTTGCATTGTCATCATGTAATTGCATACAACCATAATTTCAATTTGGTATCCGCACACCAAAAACTTTAACATCAAAGTTTTCAAGTTAGAAATAGATCACATAATATCCCATAATTCAATTAATAACACCCATTCATAAAATTATCATTTACATAATAGATTGCATTATATCCAACATCATTCAAATAGTATTTAAATCTTCATAGGATTCTCATTCACACAATATGTCGCATCATATCCATCATCATCAATAACATCTAAACATTCATAAAATTTACATTCTCATAGTAGATCACATCATATCCATCATCATCAATAACATTTAAACATTCATAAAATTTACATTCTCACAATATATCTCATCATATCCATCATTATCCAAATACATTTAAACTTTCATAAAGATTCATACGTCTTAAAAGTTCAAGTGTATCATTTAATAGTTTCACTTGTGAATAGAAAAATAAAAGTGTGTAGGCCTCAGGTAACCCTGGCTATCAAAGTCAAAAGGTGGTGTTACATACACCCAACCTTCGAGAAACATATTCTCGAGATGGTCAAAAAAGTGAGGGATAGTCTCATCATAATGTCTCAACATCTTCCCAAGTAGCAGATCCTAGACCATACTTGTCCCATTGGACCTTAACTTGGTCTACCAAACAGTTTCGGAGCTGTCGAACTCTATGGTCCAATATGTGTAATGGTTCTACCATGAGAGTTCCCATGTCCAATACCTGCAATTACTTCCAATTTAGTTTATGTGATTCATCAGGAACATAATGACGTAAAACAAATACATGAAAAATGTTATGAGTTTTATGCAAGTGGGGTGGTAGTACGAGACGATAGGAAACAGGTCCAATTTTATCTTGGATTCTGAATGGTCCTATAAATTGAGGTGACAACTTTTTCCCCTTCTCAAACTGTATGGTACTCTTATTAGGCCTGATACGAATGAAAACCTGGTCTCCCACTTCGTAACTTCGGTTGGTCCTGTGTGCATCCGCATAACTTTTCTTCCTATCCTATGCTTCCTTTAGTCTCTGCCTAATTTGAATCACCTATTCCTCCATCTCTTGAATCAATTATGGCCCAACTGTTACTCAGTCTTCTAATCTTTCCCAACTCAATGGTGTTCTGCATGGCCTTCCATACAAAGCTTCGTAGGGTGGAATTCCAATGGAGCTATGAAAAATGTTATTGTAGGAAAACTCTACCAATGGTAGGTACTTCTCCCATTGGGTTTGATTATCCATAACATACATCCTAAGCATGTCTTCCATGACTTGATTTACTCTCTCAATTTTTCCATCTGTTTCAGGATGATAAGTTGTGCTTAAGTTTAACTGGGTCCCCAACGCTGACTGCAAACTTGTCCAAAACCTAGAAGTGAATTTGGAGTCCCTATCTGAAATAATCTTCTTAGGTATCCCATGCAAATGGATGACCTCACTTACAAACACATGTGCCACATTAGTGACATCGTAAGTGTCTCTAACCAGAATAAAATGAGCACTCTTGGTTAACTTATCCACTATCAAAAGAATGGCATTGTGTCTATGAGATGTGAGCGGAAACCCCACAAAAAAATCCATAAAGATGACTTCCCACTTGGACATAGGAACATCATGTGGTTGTAGGAGGCCTGTTGGGTGATGGTGGTCAGCTTTCACTTATTGACACTCTAGGCACTTGGCAATGAAATGGACTACATAACGCTTCATGCCTACCCATAAGAAAATCTTCCTCATGTCTGTATACATCTTCTTCACCCCCGGATGCACACAATAAAGTGCTCTATGGTCTTCCTTCAGTATGGTGCTTCGAATATCCGCATTTTTTAGGGATGTACATCCTTCCCCGATATCTCAATAGTTCATCTTATTCTAGACTAAAATATTCATACTTTGGATCTAATTGCCTCCCACTCTGGAGGTTTAAAGTAACCTCTAAATACCAATTGTCTCCTTGGAGTTGCACCAACACACGCTCTCTCAGATTCAATTTTAAGGGCACCAGGGAGAAGACACGTGGTCTCCTGCTCAAGGCATCTGCGACCACAATTTCCTTTCCTTTGATGTATGAAATACCAAAATTGTACTCACTCATAAACTCACTCCATCACCTTTTCCTAGCATTCATATCCCTTTGAGTGAAGAGATGTTTTAAAATTTGATGGTCCATTTTGAGCTCAAAGTTTCGCCCCACAAGATAGTGCCTCCAAAGTTTCAGAGCTAGTATTATAGTTTCCAAATCTAAATCATGAGTAGCGTAAAGCTCTTCATGTTTCTTCAAATTCCTTGATTCATAAGCTATCACTCCTCCATCCTTCATTAACATGGCCCCCAACCCTTGATTCAAGGCATATGTGCAAACTATGAAGTCATTTTCCATATCGGACACTCGTAGAATTGGTGCACTAGTTAGTAACCTCTTAAGCTCAATGAATGCACTATCACATTCTTCCATCTATTCATACCTGATCCTCTTGTGCTGCAAATTGGTGATGGGTTTCTCTATTTTTGAGAATCCTTCCACAAATATCCAATAATAACCTGCTAGCCCCATGAAGCTTCTCCCCTCATGGGCATTTTTTGGCACTGGCCACTCCATAATGGCCTTTACCTTTTCTGGGTCCACAGACATTCCTTCACCGAAAATGATATGACCTAAATAGTGGATCTCTTTTTGAAAGAAGGAACACTTCGACAAATTCCCATACAATTTGTTCTCTCTAAGGCAGGACAACACCACTCATAAGTGTTCCTCATGTTCTCTTTCGTTTTTGGAATAGATGAGGATGTCATCTAGAAAGACTTGTACAAAATGGTCTAAGTACTTCTAAAATATGCCATTCATGAGGCTCATGAATATTGCTGGTACATTGGTCAATCCGAAAGGTACTATGAAAAACTCGTAATTCCCAAACCGAGTTCGAAAGGCGGTTTTTGGGATATCGCCTTCCTTAATCCTTAACTGATGATACCTTGATCGCAAATCGATCTTTAATAATACCACTGCTCCTTTCATCTGATCGAAGAGGTCATATATTCACAACATTGGGTACCTATTTTTCATTGTAGGATGGTTCAAGTCCCTGTAATCTCTATACAGTTGTAAGGATCCATCCTTATTCTTTACAAAAATTACTAGTGTACCCCAAGGTGAAACACTAGACCTTATTATCCCTAAGTCCAGTAACTCTTTCAATTGCATTTGCAATTCACAATTTTTTGGCACTATCATCCGATATGGGGTCTTGGAAATTGGTTATGCACCAGGTTTTAGCTCAATAGTAAAATCAAGCTCCCTCTCAGGAGGTAACCATGGTAACTCGTTCAGAAAAGAATCCTTAAATTCTGACAATACCGGGTACTGATCTAATGAGGGTCCCTTCCTTTCATTCACTGCTTCCACTACATATAGTCAACACCCTTGCCTCAAGCATTACTTAACCTTCATAGTTGAGATAAAGCGTAATGACACCTCTCTCTGTGCACCCTAGATCTCTACTAGTCTTCCTTCATCGTCGACACAAAGCACCCTTTTTGCGAAACAATCTACCAAATCTCAATGAGATTATAACCAATCCATTCCAATGATTAGGTCATACACCCTGAGAGCAATGACATATACCTTCAACCTGGTAGTACACACCCCAGGTCTACTATATAATTATCGATGCTAGGTCCTACCACTTGTTTTTCCCCTGAAGCCATTTCGACTTGTTTAAAGTCATCGTGCTCATAGGATACCAACCCACTCTTTTCTAATGCAGATGGTGAAATGAAACTATCTGTAGCACCAGAATCAAATAAAATTTTAACGTTGATATGATTTAGCGTACCTGATGACTCCACCACCGTGGATTGATGTTCGGCCTAGCGATTATTAACCGCTGCATAAATATGGTGCCTGCTAGTTTCTCTTCCCATCGATGCCTTTCCTTCGCTATGCACAAATCCTGATTGTAACTCTGGGTAGTCACGCTGGTAATGGGGTCCTCCACATCCCCAATAGGTAACACAGGATTGAACCTGCACACTGTTATGTGAATTTCTTTGAAATGAAATCCTTCCCCTGGAACCCCTGCCCCTACTAGATGCTCCCTGAGATGGTCGTGGACGTGCCTGCATTGTTGGTGATGAATGAGATGCTTCACTCGTTTCCATTGAAATCCCTGCGGCTATTATCCTTGGTGCGAATCTATTACGATATGGAGGTGGCCTTGAGCCCCCTCCCTTGGGAAATGTCATTGGGGCCTTCCCCACGAATCCAAGATGATGTGAAAAGGTTGATCCCGTACCTCCAGTTAAGTTCATGTGTTCCTTTGCATAACCCACATTTTCCACATCTTCTGCCACTGAAGACAGTTTCCACATCTGCACCATATCCCTTATCTTAAGGTTTAGCCCATAAACGAAGCGTTATGCTTGTCGTTGGTCATTATCCATATATGAAACATATTTGAACAATTCCATAAACCTAATCTCATATTATTTTATGGTCTTTTTTCCCTATACTAGATCATGAAATGCTCCTACCTATTGTTCCTCATAGTAATCTAGCAAATATTTCCTTCGGAACCTCTCCTCAAAAAGTTCCCAAGATACGGTGTCCAGGGTAAGATGCAGTTGTCTTTCCAGGTTGCCCCACTAGTTCAAGGCACTACCTCTCAACTGAAAAATCGTTATCTTTGCCTTTGAGGTGGATGCATAGTCCCTTAAGGTAAAACACCTTGTCATGCCTTCCAACCATGCTTCTACGCATTCACTGGCGCAACCCCTAGAAAAATCTGGAAGTTTGATCTTCTGCAGTTCTCTAGTGATGTATTCAGGTGGAGGTCCTCCCCCTGAATCCTCGATGCTTCTGTATTACCCATTCCATATGGTGGGGGCTCCACTTTGATCCTTTTCGGTTGACTCCCCTTTAAAGTATCAATTATGGACTCTAGAGACTGTAGTATGAGAGCTAGTTCAGGCGAGGGTGGTGGTGGTGCTGGAGGTCCCTACGACGATGCTCCTCTGCCTCAGTTTCCTCGAGTCCTAACCATCTCGTATGATTTAACCTGCATCAACCAAGGTTTTCAGGGTGAGTTCAAGGACGTTTCATATTTGCGCAACTTAAACTAGAAAACAGGGTTAGGCGCAAGTTTCTTTTTACTTATCTGTAAACAGACGTTACTCTCTTTAGGGGAGGTGGCTAGGTTAGGGTTAAGCGTCTAAGCTTGATGTCTTCGCCTAAGAAAAATATTGACCCTCTCACCTCGTAGCTATGCTAGCATTGCGCCATACTCGCCAATTCCTCTAGCGTACTTTCCTAGCGTGCATGAAACCCCCTCCCACTTACCTTGGTTTAAGCCCCTAAACTTTTCGTCTAAAACTAATCAGTGCGATTTTCAACCTAAGTTGATTAATTATTAGGAACTTAAAATCTAAACTAAAATTTAACCCTAATTCCAGTAGTCTTAAACAACTCATTCATTTAATCCCGTAAATTAATAATTAATATTATTATTAATTAATTTATTAAGTACCTAATTAATCATTAATTTAACTTAAATTATTCACTTTGATTAACCACCTTTGGTTAATCATATTAACTTATAATTAATTTAAAACATAAATTTAAATCTATTATTTAAATATGGATTATTTAACACATGAATAATTTAATTACAAATAAATAAAAAAAAACTAAATTTAAATCTTTAATTTAAATGTAGACAAATTAAACAATTAATCTCAAATCTAATATAATTTTAAGCAATAAAATAAAAAATAAAAATAAAAAAAAAATTAAAACAAAATAAAATAAATATTACGTAATGATTAAAACAATAAATAAATAAAAATGAATTCGAAACGGAATTGTGGGTCCTCGCATGAGGCCTACGTGCCCTAAACCCTAAATGCACTATCTCCTTATGCCCTAACCCTAATAGACCTACCACCTATCTCATTTGTGAATGCGCCCTGAGCCTCTACTACTCTGCAACTACGACGGAGTTATGGTGATGGCTGGAGGCTCCTCCCTCGGTGGCTCCATGCTCGGCTCTAAGTGTTGGCTTGGCTGTATACCTTCCTTATGGCGTTGTATACCAGTGTAGTGTCGAAAGAGCTCCATTTTTTCAGATCTTCCACGAGGTTCAATCCGACACCCTCCACCATACTGTCGGAACCCGTTCCTTTATGTGTAAGAGGTCGTTCGAGTTCTTTGTTTGTTTTTTTTTCTTCTCCAATGGAGGCAGCAGCGCTGTCCAGGATTGAGCTGGAAGGCCTGGCAGTGATGGGCCAAAATATTGCCCTCAATGTCGTCGAAAAGGCTTCCTGATTTCTGTCTACAATTGCACAATAAGTTGTGTTGACGAAACCTTGGAACACTCACGGGATGAAGGCAACCTGACCCTGAAGAATAGATGATTTTAGGGGATAAATTTCGCTCATGGGCTAATTTTCCATGGTTTTTCCAAAAATGAGATTCGTTATTTTAAAAATAATTCGCCCAAATTCTATAGGATAAAATTATTTTACCTCAAAAATCGCCAAAATTTTATAAAAACTATATAAAATAGTTAGAAATTTGAATATTTTTACAAAAATATTGCCAATCATTTATAGTTGGCATGTGAAGGATTAGTAAGATTCGCCAAGGTTTCTACATTTTAAAATAAATTTCCATCCTTAAAATCATCCCTGCCCTGAAGGGCTTCTACGATCCTAAGGACTTTGTGCTCTCGATCCAGAAGCCAAGGGCAGTGGTCATCCTCGTCAAGGTCAGGGCTCCATTCGACCAAACCATATCAAGTGTAAGATCTGCTACTCCCTTTAGAAAATTTCACTCCCGCTTAATCTTGACTTGTGTTTGGCCGCTAAAGAAAATCGCACAAGCCTCTCTCGTGAGTTCCTCCTTCATGGCTTGGTACCTGGTGCATATGCTCCCAGTCTCAGCTGACTGGTGTTGACTTTGGCTTGCATTGCAGGTGCTTGGCTGATGCGTTGGTGTTTGGTTGTTTCCCAATGCATGGGGCAAAGAATGACACGGTGAGAAAAGAATTCCTATCGGGGTTCCTCCCTTGTGAATTGGCATAATGTTCGATGCTTGTGCACTCGGTCTCTGTTGACTTCTATGTTGCGATGGATGTGCTTTGTTCAATTCTTTTATTAGAGTTTGTATTTGTTTCCCAATGCGTTGGGGCTTGGCAAGGTAACACATCGGGTGCATTGGCGTTTGGTCCGGTAACTGGTAGTTTATCAACAAAATATCTAAAGATGTCAATTTAGCTCTCTGCCTCTTACTTGACCTTAGCTCCCTGTCAAGCCTCATATTTAACATTAAGTTGTTGAATTGGCTCTTTCTCCTCTTTAAAGTTTTGAATTGGATTGATTGTAAATATTTGTATAGCTACAGGATTGTTCAAGAGTCATGGGCCTATCGTTGTTGTTTTTTTTTGTATGCCCTTAGCTGATGGAAATCGTATATTTTTAGTGTATGTGTTGGCTATTTTTAGGTTATAGTTTGTGGCACGATGTGAATTAGAGGTTGCGACCCATGGCTACCATGGCCGATCTTACCAACGCCCAATATTGAGACATGACCCAAGAATGTACGAGGAATTTTGACACGACCAAGGTTTTGAAGGGTGTGGCCAATGGTAAGAATGAGACATGCTCCCTTCTCTACCCACAATTAGGGTTTGCATGTTTCTTCTTCTCTGTTTTTTTTTTTTAATACAATTTTAAAATTGTTTTTATTTTCACTGGTATATATTATAATACCCTATTTATTTAGCAAAGCAAGTAATAATAAAAAAAGTTTAAGTAGATCTCTCTCTCTCTCTATATATATATATATATATAAACAATTTTCATTTTTATTTTATCATGCTACAAGATTTTTGTTAAGGAAATAAGTCATCTTTCTTTTATATATATATAAAAATTATTGTCTACCTCTTTTATAGCTCAATATTAATGTTACTTATTTCTATAGAAGAGGCTTCTTACATATAGGTGGGGCTTATTACAGGTTTTAAGGTGAAAAAGCCTCCTTCAAACTTACAACAGTTTCTAAGGTTTTTCTGGTTTATTTCTGGGTCAATTCTAAGTAGGTGGGTAGGCCCTTGGCCCCAGATTTTAAACATTGGCTTTGATACCATGTGTAAATTCCTCTCTAACAGAACCTAGAATTTCATAAATTTAAACATAACACTTCTATTATAATTTATTTTACAGTTCTATATTCAGAAAAATAACATCATCAAAATAACAGTTTATACTTTATGGCTCAGCAAAATTCCCAAATGGGCAGCATGATATAAATGATATATTGAATAATGTACATAGCATAAATAACATATTGAATCATCATACGATAATGACATGCCATGATAAAAAAAAAATACATGTCAAGTGATCTGTTTCCCAACTCTATTTGTCCAAGCTGAAGTTGAAACTGTACCCAAGCTGCAACTACTAAACTCTACCCAAAGCTGAATCTTCTTCCCTGCCAGGTAGGAACAGAGCCTATCTGGCTCCCTAGCTCCATGATTCTGTGAGGATTCCTAGCCCCTGAGCCCAAAACTCCCAACAACCTAGTGTACCCCTGTAAAAATCCACCTCAAACTCCAAAACCAGAAAAATATCCAATAGAAAATACAGTCCTTCTTCCCCCAATAATGCTTCCTCCTCCAAAATTTCATCCTCCTCTCCCGTAAGCCTCTTCCCCCTCATATCCTTCCCCATTCACCACCTCCTCCTTCCTTTAATTCCACCCACCTTATCCCTCCATTTAATACCTTATCCATCCATTCAATACCCTATCCATCCATTTATTACCCTATCCCTCCACTCAATGCTTCATCCCTCCTTGCATACGTAAAGTTTTATAATAAATAAATAAAAATTATTAAGCTCTTAATTCATTACCCAAACCTTTAATGAGTTAATTAATTAATCAACAGATATAAACAATTAATAATTAATTAATTAATATCATTAATAAATCATCATTGTTTAACTAAAATATATTAGCACAGTTAATTATTTAATTAACTATACTTGATAAACCCTATGCAACTATTTAACTAGGGTTGTTACAATCACGTTTGAATTATTATTATAAATATATTTTCTCCCCCCCTATTCTCCTCGCCCCTCACATAAATTCATTGAGAATTCATATGATACTAATTTTTATTTGAATTAATGAATTGTGGATTAAACTATTGATCCATAAAAAATGTAGGCACCTTGCTTATTTTATTTTTTTTCCTACTCATGACTATTCTCAACAATATTTCAATCTTGAAATCTACCTTTTTCATTTAGGGTTTTCTTTAAATATGAGAAGAATTATCCTTAATTGGGAAATTTGGTAGTTCTCTAGATGTTTTTCATTGCATTGTAGTTGAAAAGAGTTTCAAAAATACAAAAATATTTGTTATCTTAGGGGTTTCCCTCTTGAGATATTGGAGTCACTTACAGTAAGGAATAGGGTGGTTTCCACATTGCATTGTGATAAGAAATGTAAATTGATAATAAATGTGATAAGAAATGTACCTATGATATAGGCACATTGTTAATACACTTTCTTATTACATTGCTTATTTTTTATTTGATACTCTACCATAGATACATTGCCCCTATATCATAGTATATCACAGGTACAATATTATCATGGGTACATTTCCATGATATCATAGGTACATCGTATCAGAGCCGACATATTTCTAGGAAAAAGACACATTAGATTCTCTTTGCAGGTATTGAAGATTGAATAACGTAGAAAAGATGGATTATTCATCAAAAATACTTCTCACGCCTCACAACTATTTGTAGTGGAAGCCAAAAAGTATTATTCAACTTAGATATAGAGGATTGTACCAAATAACTATGGAAATGGAAGTAGACCTTGATTTTGCCGATGAGAAAAATAACTTTCTCAATAGACAATATATGACCATAGGATGTATCTTCTTATGTATTTCTCCTGAACTTTTCCATCAAGTATATGATGAATCACAAGACTCAACTCCAAATGAATTATGGACTTGACTGGAGGTTCTATTTCGGAATAAGGAATACTTTATGAAAAATGTTGAAAAGATAGAGAAAATAGAAAATCCATTGGAAGATCAATCATGTCAGTTTGAAGATCCTTCTACACAAGTATATGCACAAATTTGTATTCCATTAATTGCAGATGATGTATACTCCATTTCCAATTTGTTTTCTGAATTTCATGTGAAATATATATTTCATGCATTTCAGGGGTCACATGCAGACACTTTTCCATTCTCCATGCATGCATCTCATGAGAAACATGCATGTATCTCAGGAGACAAAACTTAAGATGTGCACATCAGATTCAATTATAACATTTTCTAAGAAAAAATTTCAGAAAACAAAATTGATATTTGAATTCCTCTCGAAAAAATATCCAATTTCAAAAAACAAATCGTCCAAAATGGAGTTGGAGAAGTGAAGTTATGATCATTTTAAAATCAACAACATTTCAATGTTTTTCTAGAAATGTCTGCATGGTTGTCAAAGTTTCATCCAAAATTTATTTGGATCTTCTTCATTACAAAAAGATACAGTGGATATGTGTGGAAATCTCAATGGTGCATCTACTTCATCAGATCCATGCAGACATCAACATCTTCAACAAAATCTTCAATGAGCACAAACTTGCACAGTTGCGAGGTCTTCTTGGAGTTAAGGAAATGATTGCTTAACAACTACTTTTTTTTCCTTCTTATTTTATTTTTTTATACATTGTAATTTGAGGGTAGGTTTTTCCCATGAGGTTTTTTCTCTTTCCTCATTTTTTGAGTGTCTCATTGATCTGGAAAAGATAAAGGCTTGTATTCTAGAAAATATTTGCAAGTTTTAATTCAAGTGTTCTTATGCAAATGGATCAATTTTGCAAACACAAATTTTTATAGAAATTACACATTCAAGATGTGGATAATAAGCAACAAATAATAGTGAATAGTAAAAACAGAACACAACAAATGATAAAGGAGTTTACCCCTCTCTTGGGCTACATCTCATGGTCCATCCTCGAATGAATCTTTTATATTATTTTCTCAAAGTGATAAAATAGGTTCTTTACAATGCTCAAAATGCCAAATAGATGGCTCCAATGGATTTAGAACGTCCAAAAACCCCTAGTTGGGCTTTTTCGACACCTGATTTGGCCAAAAATTGAAGAAGATAGGCTTCCTGGAAGTTCCCCTTCAAACTTGTTGTCTCTGGATCGACAATTTGCACCTCTGTGTGTCCAACCTAGCACCCATGCTCATTTATGTTCTAAAACCTAGCACCGGATGCAACCGCAAAACCATGCGAGTTGTAGGATGGTTAGGACACGCCTAGCCCCTAACCGCCAAACCATTGGGCATGTGGCTTACCATACGACCGCACCCGCACAATAGAAAGGGCCAAGGTTTAAAACCATGGTAATGCGCCAAGTTTCAAGTACCTAGGGTTTGAATGCACATGCACGGTGGTGGTTATATGGTATATATATATATATATATATATATATGTGTGTGTGTGTGTGTGTGTGTGTGTGTGTGTGTGACCAGGGGCCGGTGTGTAGCCCTGGCCCAAATCTACGGCTCGGCCCAAATTGCGCCCAAATCAAAACATATTGCAATTCAAATAAATTTAATACCATATATATAATAAGAAACAATGGTGGGCGCATTGGTTGGGTAGCCCTTCCCAAGGCTCTTCCCTTGCCCAGAGGATGCAGGGTCAATTCCTACCAACTACATAAATTCTAACCATTACCCAGGTGACACATGGTGGCCCTTGTTTGGGCCACATGTCACCAATCCATTCACCAAAATGCCATGTGTCAAGAAATGATTCATCCACACAAATTCCAACCAACACCTGCCATGTGTTGCATGGCCCTACCAACTCAACATCTGCCACGTGTTGTACATCCCTGCCATGTCAACATCTGGACGAACTGTACAGACTGTATAGTCAACACATTTTTTTTGTCTGTTTGACGTTTTGAACAGAACATGATATCTCACTCATCCGACGTCCATTTGAACCTGAATGAGTTGCGTTGGGTTCATGACGACGAGGCCTACGCACCCATTCAATTTGAAGCCATTTCGAGCACTTTGAATTTTGAGCAAAATTTGATCCCCTAGATCACACCTCCCCATTGGAAACCTTTTGGACCTCCAAACGACTATTTTCAGTCTATCTGAAGATGAGGGTATAGTTCTCTCACCTTTCCAACCTCAATCCACTTGGATTTTCTTGGATTTGTGCCTTTAATACCAATTCAAAGATATTCCACATTTCCTCGTTTTGAAGTTCTCATTCTCCTGTCAAGGATTGTGTCTTCATGTAGTTCTGTAAGATATTCTGGGGAGAAATCATCTATAGAAGGAATCTGAACATGTTCTCCTTGATCATCAATCAAAGGAGGCTCATACAATTTCAAATTCTCAACATTAACAACTGCATACATTTGCATATAAGGAGGCAAATCCAAACGGAAGGCATTGTTACCAATCTTGTCAACAATCTTGAAAGGACCATATCTAATTGGTTTCGGTTTTTTACCTTCTCCTTTAAGCCGCTCCATACTAATGTAAATCCAAACTTCATCTCCAACTTGGAAACTGTGATCAACACAATGCTTGTCATGTCTTGTCTTGTACTTGGCTTGACTCTTTTCCAACTTCTCTTGTACCATTTGATGTATCGAATGAATTTGTTCAATGAACCTTTTTGCCCTATCAATGTCATATTGACCATCAATAGCAATATCTTTCCCAAAGATAAAATCTAAAGGGGATTTGGGCAAATAGCCAAAACATGCTTCAAATGGTGATGTTTGAGTTGAAGAGTGCTTAGCTCGGTTGTAAGCATGTTGAATGTAGTGTAAATGCTCATCCCAAAGTTTAGGATGCTTGCTGCAATAACCACGAAGAAGATGCACCACTGTTCTATTTACCACTTATGTTTGACCATCGGTTTGTGGATGAAAATATGTGCTCTTTTTCAGTTTGGTGTCCATGAGTGCCCATAAACTCAACCAAAAAATCCCAATAAATCAAGAATCTTGATAAAAAATAATGGATTTAGGCAATCGAAAATGTACCCAAACATGTTGAAAGACAATTTGTGCCATTTTCTCAGTTGTAACCTTCTTCTTACAAGGCATCAAAATAAACATTTTTGCTAAATCGATCAACCACAACATAAAGATAATCATGATGTTTTTTATACATAGGTAGACCTCCTATAAAGTCCATAGAAATACTTTCCCAAGGATGAGAAAGAACCAGAAGTGGAGTATACAAACCCAACTTTCTGTTGCTAAGTTTTCTTGTGGCACATAACGAACATCCTCGAACATAACTTGAAACACTTTCATTCATTTTAGGCCAATAGCAGTACTTTTGCAAATTAGCCATCGTCTTGCCTACACCAAAGTGACCAGCAGTAAGAGAAGAATGGGCTTCTCTTATTATGTTGATTCTTTCACCCTGTGGAATACATAGCTTGCCAAGATGATACAAAATATTATCATGCACATGGTAA
>ML778255.1:497266-507895 GCA_009831015.1 Picea engelmannii
TCTGGGGGAGGCGACATTGTATGGGTATGCACCTGGTCTTCTCCAGCTTAGGCCACATTCTTGCTGGCAATCTTGTCAAGCTTTAGGTCCATGTCCTACAATTTTCATTGCATTTCATCTAGCTATAGGAAGATTTCCTGGTGAGCCTCGTTTCTCTCCACGAGAACCTTGCCCATATTGGTCTTAAGAATCTAGTAAATGTCCACAGTTTTGGAATAGAGGGTGGTGTGAGATCGATAGGTACCATGATTAGGAACCTATGAACCAATACTTTCATCAATAGCTTCATTATCTATAAAATGGTGAAGGACCCAAGCATCAACCTCTGTTAGATCCAGTTTCGTCTGGACTTCCAGAGGAGTATGTGCTTCATAAAATTTGGTTGCATGAGCAGTAGCAAGTTGAGTTTGGAAAGATAGAGGGCCACCCCTATGACTACAGGCATGCTGATGGCGGCCTCCTCGCAACATTGGAGCTATAGGAATAAGATAGGTAGAGACAAAGTGGAGAATAAGAGTTATAGTGAGAGTGACGTGGGACCATAAATGAGCATACTAGGGGTCAGGCGAGAGCGAAGGATGATGAGGATAATGGGGACACAAGGTGAGAATGTTGCAAAAGGGAGTAAAGAACCTGGCGGGAGAACCAACTTACCAATGCCAGGATGGTGTCGTGGGATGCCATTACTAGCACTAATTGTTGATGAGTCCATATTTTCATTTCTCGGACAATATGAATGATAGCAGTGTGAGTTGAGGATGATCACACGCTAGAGGGTAAACATGGATGGATAGTCATTTATGTGAGGGAACAAGGGTGGAGTCAGGAAACGATATTGGAATATTGTTAGGATACCAGGTGGGGGATGGGATTGAGGCCCCCAATGTATCATGGATCGCCTCCCACCCGGTCCAGGTGCCTTAGATTTGTCTGGGAAATGTCAGACCGGGAAACATATTTGCAATCCATCAAGAGGGGGGAGGTATAAAGGGGGTCCCACTTCTAGACTAATCGATGGAATTATTTGAGAGCTCCTGCATTGGAAAGAAAATTTGCAACTTTATTGGTTGATATTTTGATGTTGGTGGGAATGGTGATTTCAATAAGAGAGATTAGTTGTTGTATGTGCTAAAGACTGCATTATAGTCTCCATATTTTGGATATCTTGGAAATGGGGGAGTTGTTATGGAGTTTTCAAAGCATATATAAAATTATATGAGAGTCCCCTTCCATAATGAGTTTGTGAAATCTCTCTTTGAAAACTAAAATGAGGCATTGTTCCAAAGCTTGGATTTCTTCTTTATTATTAATGTCTAGGCCAATAAAATAAGAGAACAACCACATTAGAACTCCTTTCTCATCATTAATTTCTTTGCCAATACCAGTCGATCCTAGGATTCCCTTGGAGGCACCATCAAATTTTAATCTAAGGAATCCAACGGGGAGGGATCCAAGAGTTAGGGATGGTTATAGGAGAGTTGTGTATGGAGGGGTTGGGATTTCTAGAGAGGTTCATTATATCCATATCCTGAAGGATATGGATTTCTTGAGTTGTCCTTATCCAGTCCCTCTCTTCGCAGGGCCTCAAGAGAGTCATTTCCTTGATGTGTGACTTGATGTTCTGTCAAATGATTTTTGTGTCAGAATGTTGGTTGTTGAATATGAAATGATTCCTTTCCTT
The DNA here is from genome assembly GCA_009831015.1 of Picea engelmannii. Lineage (NCBI taxonomy): Eukaryota > Viridiplantae > Streptophyta > Pinopsida > Pinales > Pinaceae > Picea > Picea engelmannii. The sequence continues at coordinate 498,948 of ML778255.1, forward strand.
CCATATTTTCCATAGAAGGAATCTAGGGAGGATCTGTTAAGTTCAGTTGATGATTGGGTTAGAGAAAGCATTGTCCCTCCAACCAACAATAGTTTTTTTCACTCTATCTCTATTACGATCCATGGTGTAGAAGTTCATGCCCCCCATGTTGTAGGAAAATCTCCCTGTAGACAGGTAGATTGCCTCAAAGAACTTGACCCTAACTCTAAGACATAAAATGCTTAACATGGACACTGACTTCCTTTCAAATCTATCTAAACTAACACATGAGAAGGAAGGATGACAGAAGTACCTTTTTATCGACGTTTGTCCCTGCACGCTCTGAGTTGCGCTCCAATCCTTTTCTCCTCGCTAAGTTCTGCAGACAAACAAGATACAACCACTTCCTACTCTATTGATATTAGCTTGAAAACAGATCTATCAACTAATGATAAGTTCATGTGACATTAGACACAAACTAGAAAGAAACAGACCAAGCATGTCATATTGATGAGAATAACGACAGTAGTACTTACAATCGTAGATGTGAATGCGACAGCTTCGTCAAGTCCCCTTCGTCTAACCCTTTCCTGAAATATCCACAACCTGGATAACAACAGCTTCACTGATCACTCTCCTTTAGCTGACTGTGTGTTTCCTCCAAGATCATAAGTTTCATATCAATAGTTCTTCCCTTTTTCCACTATCATAGAGCCTGCTTATATAGGTTAAGAGGAGCTTAACCTCTTGAGTTATCTTTAGAACAAGTTGGGAACTTCCTCCTTAGATCAGGGATCTCTTGATGAAACCAAGAATTCGAACACAACTGCCTCCTAATATCGAAAGATCCTCCCCTCATTCTCCTCAACGGGCCAACTACTACCTTAGATTAGGAAACGCTCCTTTAGAAGGGGCATCAGAGCGCTATAGCACTCCTTGGTAAGATTTAGGGGAGTGTCAGCGCTTTCAAGATGAGCAGCGCTCCTTCAGAGGGGGCAGGGGAGCGTTATAACGCTCCCTGAAGCCTTGTAGGGGAGCACCAGTGCTCCTAGAGCTGATATAGGGGAGTGCTCCCTCTTAGAACCTTTGTTTCAGAGCTCTCTTCAGGTGTTAAGAGTTATTTGACTTCAGTAAACCAGTTCTCCTTCTTCAAATCAAGCATATGAGATGCTATAAGTGTCTCCTTAGTGTCGTCGACATGGCAGTATGTTCGAACATAATTTGCAACACTTGTAACCAACTTGCGACACTTGTGAAAGTTGTAAGGAAGATGCGACACTTACGATAATTGAGAGGAACATGCGACACTTATCCAGCTGAGTAATTTTGACGTGTAACAGATTGCCCCCCAAAGTATGAAGTTAGAATATGCCAACTAATAACTGAAATACTTTGTAGACGTCCAAGCAAGGGTATAGACTCAGAGAACCTGACAGAAGCTGCACACAAACATCCAACATGTATCATGATATAATTCAAAACTCAACCCAAGGCAGGCATACCTATGCTTGGGTGATCAAAACTTAGCAGGATATGGCTGCCATAAAATACACTGCGGATCCATAATTGTATTGATAAAAGGGTATAGCCATCGAAGATACAATGTGGATCTATAATATGATGACTTGGATTGATCGTAGCCACAGGGAATACACAGTGGATCTACAAGATGACAAGACATAGCCACGACCAATACAAAGTGGATCTATGTTACAGTGTATGTGTTCTTTGTCCAATAGAAATTCCTTCGCAGCCTGGGCAAAGAATATATCAAAGTGATTTCTCAACCCAGGGTCTTCTTACCAATCCCAATATGGCATGGATCTAACCATGCGAATAGATGTCTTGACGTCGAACATGGCAGAAACCACTTGATTACCGGTCAATGGTGTGAATCGTTAACAAGTGCGAGGGAGATCATCATTAATGTCAATGATTCCCAAGGTACCCTAGTACATTCCAGTGAATGTGAATAGATGAGCTGAAGTTGAACACCCATGGAATCATTCGATCAGAGGTCAATGGTGTAAACCTACTGTCGAATGTGAGGTGGCCTGCCATTGAGGCATGCAGGTCCCAAAGTACTAACTGGTTTCTAAGTCTGATTCCCGGATAATGTGTTGGAGTCGATAGGAATAGACTCGTCGAGAGAGTGCCTTGATGTATCCCCCATCAATGACATGAAATGGACATGGAGATGTGATTGGCAGATCAAACAGACATGGACTGACACAGGTTTTGAGGAAAGATACTTGGTATGGCTGACTCTCGAGGCGAATACTTCCCTTGAACATTGGGGCACAACAAAAAAAACATGACATGGAGCAAAAATATACAGTGGGTAGTATGACTTGCGTCGGGTGACCCAAAGGAGTGAAAGGAACTCAGAGGATCGGTTCAGTGCAGAGGTTCAGCGGATTATGACAAAGTGTCGTGTTCAAGGGTGACTCTAAGAAGTGTTGGATGATGTTCTCAAGAGACTTATTGGCTTGCTCCTTTCAATTTTTTCCCCCATCCAGATAGATGAGTACCTCTTTTTGATTTAATGAGCTCGAGGAGGATAACACATGCTCGATATAACTCACCTTCGGTAAGTCCCTCTTCCTTTGTTTAAYGAACCGGAAGAAGTAAGGGTTYGGTCCCATATGGGTCTATCGATGTGTGCTTTAATGAGTCCAAGGACAGAAAACTCGAAGGTTTTTCAGGATTATAGAGTTTGGAAAAACACTTAAAAGGGAACTCTCTCAGTTCCTTTTTCGTACAGTAGTCCAACGAGACCGAAAAAGGGTTAAACTATCGCTCGAAAGATGCCCTTTCTGACCTTTTAATGAGTGTGAAAGGAAGCAAGATCACTCGACAATCTTTTCATATTTAGAGAGTCTGAAAAGGGTTTAAAGAAAACTCTAGGGGGGTTCCTTTTTCGTGTGTTCGTCTCTGTACGGGTCCGAAAAAGAGATAAAAGTTTACCCGGTTACGTTCTCATATTGTCGAGCTCAAGAACGAACTAAGACTATGCTCGTAAGTGCGACAAGGTGAATAATCTATCAGGACTGCCAGGAAATCTGCGATACCAGAAATACAAACCAGGGTTTAGTGAAGCCATTACATCATTAGAGAAACCCAAAAATGACCATACCTTATAAAAATTGAAAATTTATAAATAACAATTGATTTGAAAATTCATTTACCATTTCATTTGCAAGGATTTTTGGAGTAGTGGAGAACCTCATTTTGAAGCAGATTTTGTTTTTCTCGCTGCCGGAGCTACGGTTCACCATTTTGGTCGTCATTTGGACCAGGTAGGTGTCCATCTCTTTCTCTTTCAATTGCATGGTTTTACATCCATTTTCATAGCATTATTTATTTTAAAACACGAAGCCCTAAGTCGCCCCAATTAGAACCAAATCGACCTCTTTCAAAAACTAATGGAAAAGGGGAATTATTTTACAAAAAAATGCTTTAAAGAAGGATGGTTAAGATGTCAACATCCTTGTGGTCAATTAGACAGGTCATTTTTAGTAAAAGAACTCATAAAAAATCCTCCCAAGTGCCCACACAGCCCCCAAAGTCGTTTTGAATTTTTAAAACATTTTCATCAATGTTTGATAAATGTTAAATGTTTAGGGGAGGGCGTGGTGGTTAAAAAGAGTGAGTGAATGCTTTTAGATGATGTGGGCATATTATTTCATGTTTTAAATTTCTTTTGAGAATCGTTGAAATTGCCAAAACGTGGAAATAACGAATTTCTTGATTTTTTTGTTTTGTAGGTAACTTCGGCAATCATGATTGAATAGAAAGAGAGGGAACATGAGATGGATGAATTAGCTGCCCTATGGAGTCCTCGTACATGGGCCATTTTGTGAGCTTGTGGCTTGCTCAAGTTCTTCAAGTTGCAAAAAATGAAGAGAGAGATGTTATTGCTCGAGCATATGATTGGCCTCTGGGATGTTGCAGAACAAGGATTCTGTATCGGCACACAACTTTTAACCATCGAGTTAGAAGATGTGTACTTTTTTACCGGCCTCTCAAAAATAGGGGTCCCCATATATTTCACTGGGCAGAGGGCATTACCTAAACAAGTGGACATGTATCTGGCACGCCACTGCATCCCAGGAGCAAGGTTGGTAGGGGGCAGAATCCCTATCAAGGATATTCGAGATTTTCCCTTCCGGTCTATACTATTTGCTATCATGAGCGTGACCAGTAGTACTAGTGCTCATCTAGCATCAAGATTGCAGGTGGCTTACGGTGTTCAGTGTTTGGAACCAACACTGTTCAACTGGAGTGCAACGTTCCTTCGAAATGTGAAGGAACAAATCTCACGGTGCAAGACTGGTCAGAAGCAGTTTGGTTATGGCTCATTTTTGGTCTCATTTTTTCTAGAGCGCATCCCTCAGATGCAGCCTCAGATAGCACTGGTGGTGCGACCAGTGGATGAACATAGGATGGAGAGGTGGAATAGTCTGTCTCCAAGGCTAGTGTTGGAGTCAGAGTTCCATTTCACTGGTGATTTATTTGTCTGGCTGAGACGGCAGTACCTCTGGATAGAGGACTTCCCTTATGCCGATGTAGATTTTTGTGGGAGTATGGAATTGATTTTTTCCCGCGGGGGAAGACTGGGTTGAGTCAGGTAAGAGACTAAGCCATACCTTGTATAGTTTTTGTTCTTTAAGTTTTGATGTATATATATTTTTTTGGGGGTATGTAAAAGAGTTCTAACAGATGTATTGTTTCCAACATGTAGACAAGGGAGCAGTGTGCCCAGCTGATATACCGGTACCAGGGCGTCGCGGAGGCTCCCCGGTTGCAACAGATCCGACAGTACCAGCAGTAGGTCTCCGGGAGGTTGAGAGGAACCTCCAAGGCCTTATGATGGGTATCCCTCCTCTGCGGAGGGGGGAAGTGCCTTTACATCTGCAGAGGCACACTGTAGGAGTACCAGAGAATATCAATTCTCTATTAAGGCACGTGGTGCGTGCGGTGATGTGTTACTCGCAGCACAACATAGTGCGGGGAGATTAGAGTCTCTTCGATGATCATGTTTTTTGTATGCCTTTTCAGGTGACATTGTATGGGTGGAAAGACCCAATATTTTGCTCTTCGACATACTTTTTGATGTAATACAAACATTTCAGTCACACCATATATATATATATATATATATATATAGTTTCGAGTTTTTATGATGCCGATGATTTGTACATGATGATGTCTGTGATGTGTTTTAATTTACATGTANATATATATATATATATATATATATATATATATATATATATATATATATAGTTTCGAGTTTTTATGATGCCGATGATTTGTACATGATGATGTCTGTGATGTGTTTTAATTTACATGTAATGTACAGTTTTGCTTTCCTTGAATCTTATATGTGGGCAAGATACCGATCCGTGATATAATTAGATAATGAATCCGAAACACTATTAAGTTCTCTCAGAATGTGTCTATATTCGATGTAATCGAACATTCATTCGAGACAAAGAACTTGCAAGTGTAGGCGTAGCAGGATAGGACTACGGATAACGTAGATGTAGTTGAGTTGATAAACCACAAGTTGGGAGTATAAGTAAATAATGATGCGAGAGATACCTAGGGAGGAAGCCTGGGTCAACAGTCCAATGACAACATGATATTTTTCCATATTGTTGGTTGCTGGTCCTAAACAGATGCCTCCTGAACTCACCACCTAGACAAATTGGTAAATAACCCAAGTTGTTGAAGCATTGTTCCGGGTATGTCGGCTAGCGCCATCTGTGAACCCAAAAAATATAGGAAAGGAAGACGTCATCTACGCATGAAAACACAGGCACATTCATGAGTGGCAACGGTAAAGACTCGAGAAGGCGAAAGAAATAGACACACCAAAACTAAATACAATAATGTACAAAGTAAAAATGCTAGGTGATCTAGGCATAGTACTTCTTAAGGTAAAGCCCGTTTCGGAGCTCTCCCAGGGAAATTCCATCATGATCAACTAATTTGTAGGCACCTTTATGTAGGACACATTTCACGATGTAGGGACTGTGCCACATGGGTTCTAACTTTCCTGTCCCCAATTTATCGTGAGCTTGGTCGTAAACAAGGACTAAGTCTCCTTCCGTGAAAGTCTGAGGGTGGACGGATTTGTCATATTGACTTTTAATTCGTTTTTGATGTGCCTCATTGGCGAGAGCAGCATCCCGACGCATTTCGTCCAGTTTGCATAGATACAAAAATCATTCTTCTTCAGCAGAAGTATGGGGCAGGAGTTCTAATTTTAGTTTGAGTGATGGAATCTCACACTCGATCGGTAGGACAACTTCAATGCCATAGACCAACTGGAAATGAGTGAATCCAGTTGAAGTTTTCACAGAGGTGCGATAGGCCCAGAGAGCGGAGAACAGTTGTAGATGCCACGATGTTTTGTTTTCTCCTACCATGCGTTGGATCATGGTTTTTATGACTTTGTTGATAGCCTCAACTTGTCCGTTCACTTGAGGGTAGTAAGGGGATGAGTTTTCATGGTGAAAACCCAATTTGACATGTAACTCGCTCATCATCTAGTTTTTGAAGTGTGTACCATGGTCAGTGACAATAGCACGTGGTACCCCAAAATGAGTTATGATGTGGTTGAAGAGGAATAGAGTTGCAGTACGGCCATCATTCAGGAAGGTAGGCATAGCCTCAGCCCATTTGGTGAAGTAGTCGACGGAAACGATGATGTAATCGTGCCCCCCGGCTGAGGTAGGCTTACACTGCATGAAATCGATGCCCCATTTGGCAAAGGGACCGATGGCGATAATACGATGCAGCGCCGTAGGGTGGGTGCGTTCCTTCTTGTTAAATATTTGGTAGGGTGGGCATTTTTTGATGGCCTTGATACAATCTTTGAAAATCGAGGGCCAAAAGTAGCCGGCATGTAGGATTTTTTGGGTTGTGGCCATCCTAGAAAGGTGACCACCACAGGCGCCAAGGTGACAATCGTTCAAAACACGTTCAACCTCCTCGTGAATCAGACATCGTTGAAGGATGGTGTCGATACCACGGCGATAAAAAGTGTCGCCAAGGATGATATAATGGCGAGAGTGGTGACGAATGCGTCGACTCTCTTCGCGAGAGATGTTGAGATGAAAACGTTGTGTTTGAAGGTAGAGGAGAATGTCTCTATACCAAGGATCAGAGGTGTTGATGAGAAAGAGAGATTCATTAGGGAGAGAATCTCTAGGTTCAATGTTTTCATCGTCACGAGGGAGAGCACAGATAAGATCAGCAAACACTAGGGATTTTTTGGCTTTAGCCTTCGTAAACTCAAGATCGAATTCTTGAAGAATAACGATCCATTTTGAATATTTTCCCCCAAGTACTTGACGTGTCAAGACGTGGTACATGGGGTTGGAGTTTGCGATTACCATGGTGGTGTGTAGTAAGATGTAGTGGTGGAACCTTTGGACAGCGATGACGGCTGCCAGAGCCAGTTTCTCAACATGCGAATATCTGAGTTCGGGTCCAGATAAACTCTTGCTAAGATAATAAATCACATGTTCTTCACCGTTGGGGTCTTCTTGGAGTAACACCATTGTGATGGTGGAAGTAGAAGCAGCCAAGTAAAGGATATAATCCTTTGTATATTCAGGGGGATGTAACTATTATGGGGTTATTCTACCCTACGGACTAACAAGCTAGGGCTTAAACTTGCATGCAGATCATGACCCTTAAGAAATAACTTTTAACCTTCTACCCCAAACCTAAAACCCTTTTTCACATGCAAACATGGGAAGAACCAACTAACCTTTTTATCGTCGGTTGATGTAGATCCTCTGTTGTGCTTTATCCCCTTGCTTCTGCTGCTGCTCCTTCCAAAAAGCGATCCTGCAATTAAGACAAAGCTACGCATGCATGCTATTGTTCTACTAGAGGGTTAGAGATTAAACACAAATCAAATAAAACATATAAGACTCGTGTATTTGGGATGGGAAAAGTATCTTTTTATTAATCTCAAGATGAATCAACTTACAATGATTATAGAGACCGGCCACCGTTCCTCGATCCTGATCCTAGGATCCTCCTCTTCTTTGTCCTCCAACTCCTTTGATTGAATTCTCCTAAAGCTTGAGGAAAGGCTAAAGGGTTGGGAAAAAAACGGATTCGGCAATTGGGCAGAGTTTCTTGGCTATGATTTTCCTCTCTTGAATAGTACCTCTACCCCTTCTTTTATAGGCTAGAAGGAACTAGGGTTTTAGGCGAACTCTCAGCCATGCATGGTTGGGAGTTCCAGTTAACTGACCCAAAGCTTTTCATTCCGTCGGCAACTTTCCTGATTTTTTGCTTTGTTAGGTAAACACTGGCTGTAGTGGGCCAGCCTGCATTCCAACGCGTGCAGTATAAGGCCTGCATGTGTTCCAACGCACCCAAAAGTGGGTTAGGGTGCGGGTTACTTGATTTAAGAGGTTTTTAAAGAGTCTGTTCAACATGGCTTTGGCAATGAAGGGCAATGAGTTGGCCTGATGCCAGTTAAGCATGGATAGTGCAATTTAGGGTTATAACAGATGCCCCCTAATGTGTGAGTTCAGAAGAGCATCTGATGGCTAAAATACATTACCAATTCTTCACCAATCTATACTGATATGCTGAATGAGTGAGCCCAAGAATCAGGAATCAAGAGGTGCCATCTGCAAAAAGTATCAAATGTCTCTCTGAGGTGGGCATACCCATGCTCGGGATAAATCAGAACCATGGCTACCAATCAAATACACTGTAGATCCATGTCAAATAACTATAAAGAGTAGCCACGAACAATACACAGTGGAGCTACATCTTGAAATCAGAAAGATATACATATAAAGTATCCATCTCCCAGAAGCTAATTCGGCCTAATGGCTGTACTTTAGAGCTCGAGCAACAACTTCAAAATCTTCCAAACTCGGGTAGGAGTGTAATATGAGTGTACGACTGCACTACCCAGAGGTCTTCGA
>ML778255.1:523860-535962 GCA_009831015.1 Picea engelmannii
CCTCCTAATCTCGAAAGATCCTCCCCTTATTCTCCACAACGGGCCAACTACTGCCTCAGATTAGGCATCGCTCCCTTAGAAGGGGCATCAGAGTGTTGTAGTGCTTCTTGGTAAGATTTAGGGGAGCACCAGTGCTTTCAAGATGAGAAATGCTCCTTCAAAGGGGGCAGGGGAGTGTTATAACGCTCCCTGAAGCCTTGTAGGGGAGCGTCAGTGCTCCTAAAGCTGATATAGGGGAGTGCTCCCTCTCAGAACCTTTGTTTCAGAGCTCTCTTCAGGTGTTAAGAGTTATTTGACTTCAGTAAACCAATTCTCCATCTTCAAATCAAGCATATGAGATTCTATAAGTGTCTCCTTAGTGTCGTCGACATGGCAGTATGTTCGAACATCATTTGCAACACTTGTAACAAACTTGCGACACTTGCAAAAGTTGTAAGGAAGATGCGACACTTACGACAATAGAGAGGAACATGCGACACTTATCCAGCTGAGTAATTTTGACGTGTAACACCCCAGATCCAAGAGCGCAATGGAGATTGAGTAGCCATTGAGAAGGTTTTCCATGTTTTTCCCTTCTTTAGGACAAAGGTGGCAGATCGAGGGGCCAACAAATCCTCTTTTGGTGAGGTTAACCCAAGTGACAAATTCCCCATAGGAAAGAAGCCAGAGGAAGAATGATATTTTTAGCCATAGATTTTTCCCGCGGGATTTTGTCCATATGGATTTTTTTGGTTGATCCATCCCATTGGAAGCTAACCTATAATCTTCTTTGAGAGTAAAATCTCATGCAGGTTTATAGCCCTATTTCACAATGTCTTCTCCATTTTTAACTTTTATTCATTTTTTGTTGGGGTCTTTCCAAAAGTTGTCCCATTCGAGGTCAAGGGGCAGGAAGTTCCATTGATATTTAGGAATCTAGGATCTCCATTGGTCATCTAGTTTTTGGGAAGCCAATATTGGTTCAATGTTTTCCTTCCTCATTTGATCATGTTAGTATAGAGTTATTGTAATTCTGGTTTTCTACTTAAAGATGGGTTTTGCTACCAGGCGTCATCCTAGAATAAATATTGTTTTCCATTTCTGATTTCCTAAGAGTTATGCTTGGTAATGAGATCCTTATTTTTCCATGATGAGTTGCAAATAATTTAGCTAGGATGGTGTCCATCAAGGTGGATGAGTTATTTATGGTTTATTGTGGGTCAATATTTATTATGCTAGAATCTCCTCCAAAGTTCTTCCTTATTTTTAAGATAGTGCCACCAAGTTTTATCCGATAGGGTAGTGCTAATAATTTTATGATATCTAAGACCAAGCCTATATGAATGCTTGGGGAAGCATAGTTTTTCCCAATATACAAGTTCCCATTTGTGAAATTTTGAAGTTTCCCCCCATAGGAAGGGGCATTGGATATTGCAGACAACTTTGAGGATATGCTTTGGGGAAGCTAGTGTCGAGAAGATATAGAGAGGCATGGCTTGAAGAACTAATTTTAGGAGAATCAATCTGCAGGGAGAGTTGAGGCATATGTAAGTCCAACATGATAGCTTGTGTTCCATCCTTGTGAGTAGATCTGCCAACGAGGAGTTTCACAGAGCCTTGTCCACCAAGGGGGCTTCGAGATAATTGGATGGAAGGGGGCTCCTTTGGAATATGAGAATTCTAGAAATATGGGTCTACAAAACCAAGGGAGTGTTAAAGAAAAAAACATGATATTTAGCTTGATTGATAGAAGTACCTAAGGCTTCCATAAAGTCCAAGAGGACTTGGTTGATAGCTTTGGATTTGCAAACTAAGGGTGCTCCCATGAGCATTATGTCATCCACAAATTACTGGTGGGATATAAGAAAATCATCACCATGTAGTCATAGTCCTCATATCTTTTTATCTTCTACAACTTCTTTTAGAGCTCAGCCAAGGCCTTCAACCTTGAGAATGAAGAGAAAAGGAGAGACATGATCACCTTGTTGACTGCCCCAAGAGGGTGTGAAGGTGGCAGAGGGTGATCTATTAATGAGAATGGAGAAAAAGGATGAGGATATGGGAGCGAGGATCCACTTTACCCATTGGGAGAGAAACCAAAGGATAAGAGTGTTGGTTGTGTATCCTAATTATCGTCCCAATTCATATATAGGTCAAAGAAACTGTAGGATACACAGTCACTAGTACACAATGAGAGATAAGTGACCATGAGACCAAAAGAAATTGCCCCCACAGTTTTTTCAAGGGATAAATGACTAAAATTGATAAATTTAAGTGAGATAACTAAAAAATACCAAGATAAATGACCACTTTTGGTCACGGGAGAAAACTAAACTAAAAAACACCAAGATAAATGACCAAATTTGGTCACGAGATATCTAGACTAAAAATGACCACATAACAATTGGTCATTTATTTGGTCATTTTTAATTGTGGATCACTTCGACAATGAAAAATTGCAATTTTGACAATGAATTTGTACAATTTACTAAATTCTAACATTGCATATGGATTCAGAGACCCCCTAGAAAGGGGTCTCTGAATTTAGTAAATTGTAGACCCCCTCATGTGTCACAACTCAACTATTAACACCAAATTATCTATCATGACGATGTCCTAGCTACGAGTTGATATGGATAATATTATATAATCATCTTGAAATTAATTCCCTAATTATGAAATAATTGATTAATTTGAATTACTAGAATGACCAACCATGGGAATTACTCCATATAGTCAATTATTAAACTTTATATTGAAAAATATTGAGAGATTTAATTTAGAGGGGCTTGAGAAATTGACACAAAATTAGCTATATATCATGATGATGTCAATGTAGCTATCTAGTAATCCTATAAATATTATATGAAAATCTTGAAAAATCCCCTAGGAACTAATTACCTTTAACTAGATCCCACCATGGGAAACTACTCAATATATTCAATTATTAGACTTTATATTAGACATTAAGTGAATTAATTTGAGCGGCTTAGTCATAGTTATAAAAATTATTCATAAAGAATGTGTAAATTAAATGGGTACTTTTTCATTAATATACCGTATCAAGAAATGAACCAATATTGAAAGTATATAATATAAAATATTACAAGTTTATAATATGGAATAAAATTATATTGGAAATTTTTCATAATATAAAATAAAATTATTATTGTACTTACTTATGAAATATTATAATATTTGAAGGTTATGGCATGATGATAGTGTATGCACTCGACAAGTAATAAGGTATTTGCATAGCACATCGAATGATAGTGCATTTTGATTCATAATTTTTTGACATTGCAATCAATCCATTACTAGAAGCCCGTATTGACTGACTTGGGGAAGCGAGAAGGGTTATTGAATGACCTTGGGAAGTGAGGAGAGTTATAAATCGACATGGGGAATATAAGATGGTTTTACATACACAATATTCCATGGTCGAATTCTCCATCTGTTAATGGAGTTCACCCAAAACATTTCATGTTAATTGGCAGGAGGGTGCTAAAAAACTAGGGTAAGGGATTGATTTTAATCTATATGATTGGTTTACTCAATTCACTTGTCAACTTATGCACTCATTAATGGAGTTTATGTTGTTCATAAATGGTTAATTGGAGGGAAGGGCATGATAACTGACTTTAGGGTGAATGGAGTTTATGTTGTTCATAATTGGTTAATTGGTAGGAAGGGCATGATAATCGAGTTTAGGGTTGTTATTAAGTGACGATTGTTCAATTTGTTTCTTGGGTTACACTATATATTCACCACTGGTAGTAGAAATGGAGAATAAAATTGCAACAAACAAAACTTGGAGGCTTTTGAAGAGGCAGGCGAAGGCTTCTTTAGTAGTAGAGATGAAATCTATGACTTCCCCTTCTCAGGTTAGTCATTTTGGTCTCAATATTCTATATTTGTTAAATTTCCGAATAAATGGAAATATCATGGATTCTAATCTCAATTCAAGAAGATAAATTTCATGGATTTTAAGTAATTTCTTTTGTCCTTATTAGCAACCCATTTCTTTATAAATTTCCCAAAAAACTATCCCAAAAATAAATAAAGGTTAGTGTTTTATACCTGGTTTTTATGGTAGGCGTTGAATTTATGCATTAGGACGTAGGTTTGTATTGAAGTGCATTGTTTGGATATTAGTTTATATTTAATTTTTTTTATAGGTTTATATCTACCTCATTACTTGTTTAGTGGTATGTGCTCACGTTAATTTAGTTGGCATTTTCTCTATGATCTAGTTGTGTTGGACATTGGCAATGATTTATTTACTTTGATGTCTAGTTGTGTCTTGATACTCTAATTGAAAATATGGAATAACTTACAATCCTACGAGCATTACAATTTGGTGTCTTGATTCCTTTTGGTTGGCGTGTCTTGATACTCTGATTGCAAATAGGGCATAACTTGTGTGTCTTGATTCTATGTTTTCACTTGTATGTGCATATTGGAAGTATTTGGAATTGAAATAATTAGGAACTAAATAAAATATGTTTCTTATAAATAGACAACAACATAGGTAGATTTAAAATTAATCACTATTGAAAGGAAAAGCTCTAAATATGTTAATATTGCTTCAAAGGGATGATAAGGATATAGTGCATGCTATTCCGAGAGGGGTGTTCCTAATAAATTCAAATATTTTTTGTTAGATTCTCGTGTATAACCTACTTTGAATTGCAATTATACATGTTTCTCTGCAATCAAATAATTCAAAATATACAATACTAATTCATGATCAACAAGAAAGAAAATTAGTTATGCTAAAATTAATCTTTAAAATCACACAAATCTTAATTTATTACTCTGGCTAGTTCTGCAAAGAAAGTTGCATATCTGCAATGTAAGTGAGAAAATTTCACAGAAAGATATTTGAAAGACAATGGAAAAGAAAAATGAGATCTGAAGGTCTCTTGGAAAAATTAGCAAACAATTATCTTAAAACGATGTGTAAAAACCTTCAAACAATGAGTAAATTACTCTAATCTAATCTCATTCATTCATTAGTTCCATACTTGAGAAGGGCATGGAATATGGACAAGAGAAATACCAACAAGGAAAAAAATGTCACCAACAAAAGGAACTTACAAATTTAAGTCGTAAAGCTCAAAGTACATTCTGTTGTATTGATAGTCAAAGGAAGTTTTAATGTCCAAAAAGTATTAAAGTGAGAGCTATTACAAGATAGAATTCTCATACCATCAATATGATCAAATTGATCAGAAAGGATGATGATATTTCTAATATTATCATAAGAAAAACATTTGCATTGATATAAGAAACATCAAATTAATTTCACATCCATGAAAATTTCTTATAGGATCTGGAGAGAAGACTTCAAGACTTTTTTTCACTCACATCACTCAACGATAAGTTCTATGGAAGAAATGTGAGAGAATCAATGACATCCAAAAGTCTCAAGTTCACAACTAAGATAAATACAAGAAGTAAGGTGAAAATGAGAGGCACCAATGATATGCTTCCTTGAATTCCTTAAATATTTGACCCTTAATCCAATTATTGACTACATTTAACAAAAACCATAGAAAAAAATTAGTTTTCATACAAGGTTGAAACTACTAGAGTTATAACTTATCATGCATCTCACCAATAAAATATAATCTCCACTGTTGAAAAGGATATTCAACCACTACAATCTCCAAAGATAATGTTGGCAACTTGATGCAGGAGCATCGCTCCAATCCAGCAACACGCCAGCTAGGTGGCACATTCAACGCACATTCAATAGAGGCGAGAGGCGTCAACCCTCTCATTTTCAAATTTGTAATAACTGTTGTAAGGTTGAAGAGCCGCACGGATGCCTTGGTGCATGTAGTAGATAGGGTCACCTTTAATAGATGATAGGTTGATGGGGATCTAGATCTGATTCAGATTAAATGGCCCACTGAATGTAATTCATTGTAATTTATGAGAGTAGTTGATATGGAGGGAAGAACTCGAGGAGCCCCTCTTTGTAAAAAGATATTTGTTTTCTATTTAGAGGGAGTAGAATAGAGAAAAGAGAGAGGAAGAGAGGAAAGGAGAGACTCTGTTACAGTCCGAGCTCATACCCATTGTAAACAAATATTCTGAGATAATACAAAGCAGTTTTTTCCTACATATTTGTTTCTATGTGTTTGCATGTCTTTCATGAATGTTATATATCTGTTCATTATATGATGTAGATGTATGTTAGTTTACATTTGCAGGTTACAGACAGAGTTCATTATCTATTAGGTTCTTTGATTCCAGGTCTGGGTTCTTTGCGGCTTCATGTAAGAGGTTGCATGACAGAATACTGAGGGTTATGTAAGCTAGTTCAAGAGTGCACTATGAGTTCTACAGAATTCAGACAGAGACGTGCCAGGAGAGTGCACCAGAGGAAGTATTAGACTCAGGGAGAAGCCTCAAGGTTGATGAACACCTTGGAGGTGAGACTGTGCAGAGGAGGGCACAGAGAGAAGATCTAATCACTAAAGGTTTTGTAAAACTCTACCAGGAGGGCATCGAGTGAGTGCAAGGAGTGCACGAGGAGAACTCTATTTCGAGTTCTAGGAAAAGGAAAGTGTTGGAGGAGAAGACACTTATAGAATTTATGAGAATTCTATATAGCTCTGCTAGGAGGGCGCCAAGCGAGTGCTTGAGTGCACCCAAGAGAATTCTCTGTCAAGTTTGAGGAGAGGACTATCAAAGAAAGATACTCATAGAGTTGTCAAACGCTTTGTAGCTCAGCAAGGAGTTCTTGAGCACGATATTTCCAGGAGGGCATCAAATTCCCATTTGAAGGTAAATACAAGGGTCGAATTCCTTAGATATTTGAGTAGGAAAAGCTCAAGATGGATATGACAGTTGTGTGTACGAATCCTGCAATAAGTGCAGAGGTAGAGAAAACTTTTCGACATTTCAAAGTGAGTAAATCTCAGGAGGAACAATGCCTTTACACACATAGAAATAGTATAAAGGAGAAGAAGGTCAAGAAACCTTCAATGTTTCTGAGTTGAAAAAGCTCAGGAGGGGAAGCATTTACATAACATAGAAGAGACCTAAAGGAACTAGGCTTGAAAGAGAAGCATAGAAGGGCAAGACGTTCAAGTGTCAGAAATATTCCAAGGGAAAGGAGAAGATTAAAGCTCAAGAGGGAGCAACAAATGTTGTTAGATCATCTTGGAATATGAGATCTAAACCATTGGATTGGTGTCCAGATAGGAGGAGCACATATAGGAGGTGATCAGATCTGAGCCATCAGATATGGGAGCATGGATCAACATTCACTGATCTCGAGGTAAGGTGCATGCGTTTTAAGATTTTCCAAATTTTGTGGACCGAGAAATCAGAGGGGCGAAATTCCCCAAAATCGTGAAAGGAGATTCCCCAAAAGAATCGTGAGCGTCCATCACAAAGGATGCATGGCATAGATCTAGAAGTCATCGGGATTTTGGACATTGGGAGAATAAGGGTGAAGATGGAGAAAAACTCATGAAAGGAATAGGACCGTTCATCAAGGAGGACACGTGGAGAACGATCAGGGTTCGGAGAAACTCCAAAATATTGTGAGTCATCAATCCAGTTGGATCATGGTCGTCGGTTCAAGAGAAATCTGAACCGTTGATCTCTCAAGGGGAGACTTCGGCATTTCAGGGTTCAAGATTTAAAGGAGGAGAAGTTGGAGTTGCATCGCAACTTCATGAGTCGCAAAATCTAGAAACACCTTGAGACTTGGCCCCAGGTCACAAGAGAGGGGTCATATGGTAGAAGGACAAGGGAAGTGCTAGCATCTAGCTAGGCACTTTACTCGTAGATCGACATTTTGAGATTTCAGAGTTTGAGGGAAGGAGGAGTCATGAGACATGAAGTCCCGACTTACGAAACCACAAAACAATCACAACCATTGAAGCAAGGAGGAAGAAGGGTCATTGGATCTAGCCAACATAAGGATTGGGTTTCAAGGATTTGAAAAGGAAAGAAAGGGACACTGCTTTGTGATTCCCCGAATCGCAAAAGTTGAATCCCTGGGAGGAGTAGCCCTAGGCCACAGGACAGGATTGTTTGGAGAAGGCTTAAGGGAGGAGAAAAAGAGTTGTTATCTCCTTTTCAGGTTTTTTCATTTCGATGGACAAGGAGTGGGGAGAGCCTGCACCCTGAATCCCCAAATTGTGAAAGTCGGTAGCGCTTTAGAATTAGCACGTGGTCATAGGACGGTGGTCACATGAGAGTGACATAAGAGAGGAGAAAAGATCCCTAGCCCTTTTCGGGGTTTTGAGACTCAGAGGAATGGGGTACCTTGACATCGGTATCCCCGATATCATAAAACACAATGAGCGCCTTTTGGATAAGGCCTGTGATCATAGCTATTGATCAAGTGGGGGTTGAAGCTCACGCTTAGTGCTTAGATGCACAAGCGGGTTTCAATAAGGGACCTGTGTATTTGTTCAAAAGGGTTCCAACAGAGGAAACCAGAAATCCATTTTGGCTCAAGAAAGAGAGAGATCCAGAGACTAGGAGGTTGTGGACCTTGCTGAGGTAGGGGGCTTGCATCATTGTGGTATCAGAGCATAGAAACACTTTCTGTTTTCTGAAGCAGAGAAGAAGAAGATAAAAAAAAAGGAAACATTTCAATACCATCAGAGCGATATTAGGAGCAGAATTCATCATCAAGTTGCGGGTGAAGCATGACAGAGTATGGGTGCTTTGTAATGATTGTTTGCAGGTAAGAAACAATCATTGGACAACTAGGTGAGTTGTGAGGAAAGGTTAGAAACACTCAGGATTGTAGAGTGACATCAACAGATTTTCTAGGAGGGCATATTGAAGGTGAAGATGGCTATTGAAGGCCATGGACGTGGTGGAAAGAAGAACCACCAGCAGTAGAGAGAAGATGATATGGATAAAGAACTTGTTGAGGTGAGAGTGAGGATGGAAGAGCTTGCACTTCGAGTGCAGCAGGATGCAAGAACACGTTGGGTATACGAATGGCACATTAGGAGGAAGGTGAAATGGTTGATTCAGTTATTGTTGTCCAGAGGACAATGATAGTTGTTGACAAGGTGGTTGAGGTATGTTGAAAGCCTTAGAGACACAGAGGAAGTGGTTCATATCTGTGAGCCAGAAGATGGGAGAAATATCAGTGATGATGAGGACAAGAGATCACTGGAAGATCTCAGAGACTACCAGGTGAGTAGTGAGGAACTTTCAAGTTGCCAGGTGGGCAATGAGATGGGATCACTAGGGGATATCATAGATTGCCAGGAGGGCAGAGAAGAAATCCCATATTGCTAGGTGGGCAAGGGAGAAAATATGAACTCAGAGGTGAGTTCATATCAACGAGGAGAGCTGATGGAGATATATCAGAAGAGAATTCTGATGATTGGTGGAATTAAAGTATTCCTGCCACAAAGCCCCATTGAGGCGAGAACTTGTATTGTTGATGCAACAATAGGAGGAGGACAGTCAGTAATGACTGTCAAGAAAATAAGGTATACATTAGAACTTGGCCCATCAGAAGAAGAAGAAGAGCATACGAAAGAGATGCTCACTCCTTGGGATAAGTATCTAGAAATGTTGGAGGATTGGTTGAACCATCCAGAACTAGTAGATGACTGTCGAGAGTAGACAATCATACAAATTTTAGGAGAGGAGCATTCAAAGGAATCGATCAGAAATTTCAGCCAGGGAGATGAACAGGATATAACTGCAACACTGAAGCATGCAACGACAGGAGGAAAAGACAAAATTTAGTCTGGAGCAGCTGGAGGAGGCTGGAGTTGAACCAATGCAAGGATGAATGGAAAAAGAAAAATTGTCAAAGGGAAAAGTTGGGAAACTGATCAAGGAAGAGATTGCAGAACTGAAACCTGCAGTAGGATGCCAAGTTCAAGACACATAAGGGGAAGAAAAAAACAAAGGGGATCGATTCGATCTACCCATGGATGAAGAAGAGTTGAAGCTGAGGAGACTGCACAAGGGAAGACAACCACTAGAGCCGCTGGTTGAATAAATTGAGGAAATTGAAAAGATGATGTTAAAGTCAACACAAGGAGCAGTCAGCAAGAAAGAGATGAGTAGAGAGCGACATGCAAGAGTAGCAGGAAAGCGACAACAACAACAATGAAAATATGGAGCGGATGGGCAACTTGAGAGAACTATTTGGGATCCAGGTGGACTTCAACAACGATGTTGGGGAGCTCATGAGCAGGAGCTCATGAATTTTTTGTAGTAGTGGAATATGATGTAGGATCATCTCTCCAATCTAGCAACGCGTCAGCTAGGTGGCACATTCAACACACATTCAATAGAGGTGAGAGGCACCAACCCTCTCATTTTCAAATTTGTAATAATTGTTGTAAGGTGGAAGAGATCCACAGATGCCTTGGTTCATGTAGTATATTGGGTCACCTTTAATGGCTGACAGGTTGATGGGGATCTAGATCTGATTTGGATTAGATGGCCCATTGAATGTAATTCATTGTAATCTATGAGAGTAGGTGATATGGAGGGAAGAGATCAAGGATCCCCTCTTTGTAAAAAGATCTTTGTTTTCTATTTAGAGGGAGTAGAACAAAGAAAAGAGAGAGGAATAGAGGAGAGCCGAGACTCTGTTGCAGTCCAAGCTCATACCCATTGTAAACAAATATTCTGAGATAATAGAAAGCATTTTTTCCTGCATATTTGTTTCTATATGTTTGCATGTCTTTCATGAATGCTATATGTGTTCATTATATGTTGTAGATGTATGTTAGTTTGCATTTTCAGGTTACAGATAGAGTTTGTTGTTTGTTGGGTTCTTTGATTTTAGGTCTAGGTTCTTTGTGGCTTCGTGTAAGAGGTTGCATGACAGAATACTGAGGGTTCTGTAAACCAGTGCAAGAGTGCACTTCTGAGTTCTGCAGAATTCAGACAGAGACGTGTCAGGAAGGCGCACCAAAGGAAGTCTTAGACTTAGGGAGAAGCCTCAAGGTTGTTGAACAACCTAGAGGTGAGATTGTGCAGAGGAGGGCATAGAGAGAAGACAGAATCACTGAAGTTTCTATAAAACTCTGCCAGGAGGGAATCAAGCGAGTGCAAGGAGTGCACGAGGAAAAATCTATTTCGAGTTATGAGAAAAGGAAAGTGTGAGAGGAGAAGACACTTATAGAATTTCTGAGAATTCTGTAGAGATCTACCAGGAGGGCATCAAGCAAGTGCACGAGTGCACCCAAGAGAATTCTCTGTCGAGTTCAAGGAGAGGAGTATCAAAGGAAGATACTTGCAGAGCTGTCGAACACTCTGTAGCTCAGCAAGGAGTTCTTGAGTGTGATATTTCTAGGAGGGCATCAAATTCCCCTTTGAAGGGAAATACAAGGGCCGAATTCCTTATAGATTCAAGCAGGAAAAGCTCATGACGGATAGCACAGTTGTGTGCAAGAATCCTGTAAGGAGTGCATAGGTAGAGAAACGTTTTCGAGATTTCAGAGTGAGTAAAGCTCAGGAGGAACAATTCCTTTACACACACAACAATAGAAGAGAGGAGCAGAAGGCGAAGAAAGCGTCGAGGTTTTTGAGTTAACAAAGCTCGGGAGGGGAAGAATTTCCATAACGCAGAAGAGAAACAAAGGAACTAAGCTTGCAAGAGAAGCATAGAAGGGAGAGACCTTCAAGTGTCGGAAATATTCCAAGGGAAAGGAGAAGTGTAAAGCTTAGGAGGGAGCAACAACTATTGTTAGATCAGCTGGGAAGACAAGATCTGAACCATTGGATCAGTGTCTAGATAGGAGGACCACACATAGGAGGTGATCATATCTGAGCCATTGGATCTGGGAGCATGGATCAACATCCATTGATATCAAGGTGAGGTGTGCATGTTTTAAGTTTTTCAGCATTTTTTGGACTGGGCAATTGGAGGGGAGGAATTCCCCAAAATTGTAAAAGGAGATTCTCCAAAAGAATCGAGAGCGTCCATCTCACAGTGTTAAGAACCAAACATCAACATAGGATAGAAAAACCTCAGGAAAAGTACTCAATGCCTTGAAAAAGAGATAATTTCAAATAGTAAGCCTCTTCGAGGGGGAAACCTCCTTTTACCCCACTTAAATGTTCAAGTACAAGATGATTCAAAATGAAAATGTCTCCTTGGTA
>ML778255.1:543135-572769 GCA_009831015.1 Picea engelmannii
TCAACGAATGAATACCATGCACATGATGAGAGAATAGCCTATGAGAAGAGCTTGGAGAAATATGCATGTCCTTGTAATGATTGTCTCAGACAGAACATCAGAAGAAGACAAGTGATTTTTTAACATATGATGAGATTCGGTCATAGCGATATAAGCCCTTTCCCTCAAAATAGTTATGCAAATAGGATACCATTGCAAATCATGAGAGATGTAGAGGCACCAAACATAGATGAAGAGGCAAAAAATGCAGATGAACATGAAACAATGTTATATGAAGGGATTGAAGTTGATATAACGATGAATGAGGGTTTCAAGGATGATTGACAGACATTGATGGAGGATGATTCAAAACCTGTGTATGGTACTTGCAAGTTAATTCATTTGAAAACAATCATTCTAATTATTAATTTTCAAAGAATGCATGGTTGGAAAAATGAGAGTGTTTATGAGTTACTATCATTTTTACATTAGTTATTACCACCTCACTACACATTTCCAAAAAAATAGAGTGCATGTAAAGCACAAATCACTAAGCTAGGATTAGGGTATGAGAACATCCACACATGTGTGAATGGTTGCATATTATTTCACAAAAATCATTCAAGTGAGACTGAATGTCTGAAATGTAAAGAAATGAGGTATACACCAAGGTTGAAATCAAATTCAATGCCCATAACAATTCTTCTCCACTTTCCAGTAATCCCACAGTTACTTCAAATGTATAGATGTCGAGACATTGTTGAGCTTATGCAATGGCATGCCCAAAATAAGAACATCAATGGAAAACAGTGGTATGTGGTTGATTCTAAGATGTGGATGGAATTTGACAAAAAATGGCCTGATTTTTCCCAATATCCTCATAATATAAGATTGGGTTTAGCTCTAGATGGGGTGAACCCATTCTTAGATCATAGTACTAAATGGTCAACTTGGCCAGTGTTTTGGATAAATTATAACTTTCCTCTATGGTTAGAGACCAAATCATTTTTCTTGATGTTGTCATTGATTATACCAGGAAAGAAAGGTGTGACTTCATACACAATTGATGTTTATTTAGAGCCATTATTTGATGAGATAGAAAAATTGTGGAAATAAATTGAAGCAATTTAAATTTTAAGGGACAATTATTCAATCCAATTCACTTTAAAATATTATTTATTGCTTCTGATACACGATCTTTTTTCATATGGAATATTGAATAGTCTCAATGTTCATGGATGCCATGGATGTTCATCTTGAATATTTAAGCCTTTTGTGACAAACTCAAGTAGTTTGCATAAGTGTATTTATTGTGGACATCATGCTTAACTTAAAATGGAGCAGCCATATCATAAAAAAAAGTCAGATTTCAATGGTTAGGAAGAGAATCGTGAAGAACCATTGACAATAACAAGTGATTACATTATTGAGAATGGAGAGAAAATAATGCATTTTATTGAAATTGGTGGTATTGTCGGCAGTAAATATGATCCACTCAATGATAGTGGTGTAAAACAATTGTGCATATTCTATAAGTATCCATAATTTAAGCATATAACCATTATTCATATTGTTGACATTATGCATACTGATAAAAACATAGATTTTTCTATTATAGAAACTCTTTTTGGTGCATATGATACAATCTCATCATGCCTAGACCTTCAAGAACTAAAGATTCATCAAAATATTTGGGTTGAAAAATATGGTGATGGAAAATTTAGAAAACATGTTTCTCCTTATGTGTGGACAAAGGAACAACATGCACAATTCTTAATGTTGATGTCTCATACTTGCTTTCCTACTAGATATGTGAGTAGTAACATTAGAAGGAAAACTGACAATAATCGCTTATGAGGCCTCAAGACACATGCTTATAATGTCATAATTGAGGATATTTTACCTATTGCAGTCATATCAAGTTTGGAAAAGGTGCCAATATTGGAAATTATAAAGTTGTGCCTAATATTGAAGAGAATGAGTAAGAATGTGTTAGAGCCTTTAGACTTTGGTAATTTGAGGGAAGAGGTTGTTGAAGTCCTTTTTTTATTGGAACGGGAATTTGCACCAACAATATTCCATATTTCTATGCATCTTGTTGTACATATAGAAAATGAACTAGAATACTATGGCTTGATAAGAACTAGATGGATGTACCCTATTGAACGATATATGAAGGTGCTGAAAAAAATTGTTTGTAATAAGGAAAAACTAGAAGGTAGCATGTGTGAAGGATATTCAATACATGAGGCCATAGGACTTTTCACAGAAGATATGAAGGATTTTACTAATGTCAATTGATGTGTATGGGATGATGATGAAGATGAGATATTTGTAGGTGAAGTGTTATAAGGAAATGGACATCTCTTTAAGATATCAAATGATGAAAGAAATGAGATACATGCCTATATTATTCAAAACACATCCTCATTTGATAACTGACGCATGTAAAATTTTATTTACATGACAATTCATTTATTTAATTTAATTTAATAGTTAAATTATTATCATTCTTACTATCTTAAATATTATTCATATTAAATGTAGAAAATACAGAGAAGATATTCGAACAGGGATGAATCCACCTTGAAAGAATACACTTCAGGATTTGAATATTGGAGATGGTTCTTTTCCAAATTTTGATGATTAGATTCTTGGTGCAATTAGTGATGCACACCAAGAAGGACAAGATATAATGATAGAGTAAATTGAGATTTCACGATCTCCAAATATATCAACTACTTCTTTCAATGGGATGTGGGCCTATGGCAGTCACTTAAGAGTGGAAGAAAATGACATAGGAAAGGAAAATTGTGATTGCATTGTTAGTTCTGAATTTCGTCAAGAAACTAAAAAGAAACTTTATCTTGGATTCATGCAGGAAATTATTCAAGTTGATTATGGTGAGACTAGTCCCATTGATCCAGTTGGCTAATGGCGGCCACCCAGCTATTCCAACTGGCTCCTCTTGTCTGTTTTTAGTTCAACATGTTCTTCTATACTTCTTTGTAATTGTGGGTTATACGCTTATGGGGTTGTTTGAAGCCCCACACATATTCCAGGTGGATATTGGTGGCCTATCACCTAATCCAACTAGATTATTTTTTATTTTTTCATGTCAACACATCTTGATATAATTCAAGGGCTGTTTTGGAGGCCTAAATAGTGTTTTTTTGTCTCGCCATAGTCAAACGATAAACATAGTCAAAGTTTGACGGACAAATGTGTAGTTCTTTGAAAGACCTTTCAAACATGATATCACACGCCTAAAACAGAGGTCGTATGAAAACGTTACAACTCTGAGAAGTTGAGATACCAACTTACCCATAGGAGCCCACATGAATTTTGAAGTTTCACCTCCTAGGGTTATGCTTTTAGATATCTAGGGTTTTGGAATTCATGAGTAATATCAAAAACCTCTAGAGCCTCATTGTAATTGATTCTACTTAAACAGATGCGCATAGAAGTCACATCTCTTCTCAGAGATAGCTACCACCATTCGAGCAAGTGTTTCAGTTCTGCAGTTTTCAGTTTCAACCTATTTTATTATTCAATAGAATATATTGTTCACTGGATACATGTTTAATTCTTCATATCTCTGTGTCTATTAAATTCAGTATTTTAATCAGTTCATGATGCTCCTAAATCTAGATCAGTGGTATCAGAGTGATCTTCTCTTCATTTATTTTTCTTCGTGCATGTCCCTGACAAGATCAAGGTACAAGAAGTTCAGACTCAAACCAATCGAGCCATTGCAAGATCAACCGCATCGAGCCAGAAAAAAAACTGATGGGGGATGAAAAGAAGTATGATGGAGCAAGAGATGTTATTAAAATGTTTCTCGAAGAAGACCTCGCATGAAAAAGGAACAAAATGATGGAGAAATTCACACATATTCTTTGATGTCTTCCCACAGGAGAAGAATCTTCATCAAGAGGCCATGCAACCCCCTTCAAGGTACATGTAAATTTTGTTATTCCATTATTTGAAGGATTAAAAGATGAGAATTTTATAGATAAATGGTTGAATCTGCTTGAAGGGTATTTTCCGGTCCACAATTCTTCTGATAGGGAAAAGATCACTTTTTCACTCCTCAAGGTTGTTCCCCATGTTAAAGACTGGTGGGATACTTACTCTCAGCAAAGGGTCGTAGAGAAATATGCAATTTTTTTGGTGGCCTCTATATGGGATGCTTTCCAGGATGCCATTAAAGAACAATACTACCCAGTTGGAAGCTATCAGGACTAGTACACCAGATGGACCACCCAACGTCAAGAAAGGGACCACACAATACTAGATTTCACCAATATTTTCCATACCCTTCGCACCAAATTGGGTATCAAAGATTATAAGCATCATCTAGTGCTCAAATATCATGGATTTTTCATAGATACATTCAAACAGAAATGGATTTTTTGGACATCACCTCTTTGGGCACGACTTATAGATATGCTATCAAGATCGAGCAAAAATTTAAGAAGAAAATGCAAGAGTTTGGTCTGCAAACCCCTCACAACTGAAGCAGGGAAAAGGCGGCCCCAACCCACACAACAAGGGACCAATTCAAGATGGTCATCCTAAGGAAAACTAGTCCAAGCCACAACACAAGAAGGGAAATGAGAAGACGAAGAAGGACATGAGAAAATGGTGTGAATACCATAGAATACCTTGGCACAAAACTAACGAATGTTGCACCACACAATCACTCATATTCGAACTAAAGGCTTCCAAGTCAGAGGTCTATTTTGATTCTGAATCAAATCCTAAAGGAAGGAAGCATATTATCAATGTTGAACCCAGTGCCATTATCGCTACTACCGAAGTTAGGCCAAGTGAAACAGACGAACTACAGGAAGTGGATCGCCTCTTTTACTCGTAGATGTGGGTAAAGGGGGCTCCGCTTCATTTCATTATCGATAGCGGTAGTCAAAAGAAATTGATTTCATCAGAGGTCATCAAGCGACTGCACCTACCAACCACACTACACCCGCCACCTTACACCATCGGTTGGCTTTGCCAAGGAAGAGTGATCTGTGTCATCCAATAATGTCGTCTGCCCCACAACATCAAGCCTTTCAAAGATGAGATATTGTGTGATATTTCTCCCCTTAAATTTTATGATGCTCTTTTAGGACAACCATATTTATGGAAGCGTCATGTTATGTATGATTCTAGACACCGCAGTGTTATTATTACTTTGGGTAGACAATTGTACAGGATACCAGAGGTAGCGCTTCCTACTGCTATTTCTTTAATCTCTACTAAGAAATGTAGTAAGGTCATCTCACAGACCAAGAAATTCATCTTCTTTGTGATCCATTCTCATAGTAAGAAGAAGTTCCTCGCCACATTCATGGCCTCTGCACAGAGCCTCTCTTTGCAGCAGAGGCAAGTGGACGGTATCATGGAAGAATACAAAGACATCTTCTCCTCATCTATAGGGGTTCTGACACACTACCAATTCAAGCATCCAATTGATTTGACCCCTGACAAACCTCTACCTAATGGACCATTTTATCATCGATTGTTAATGGAAAATGACAAAATCAAACATCAGATCCAAGAGATTCTTCAAAATGGGCACATCAAATCCATCTCCTCCCATTACGCAATCTTGATTGTACTGTTGCATAAGCAGGATGGGACTTGGCGACTCTACATTGACTACAAAGACTTAAACAAAATCACAGTCACGAACTGGTACCCCATTCCCAGGATTGATGACCTTCTTGACCAAATCAAGGGGGGAAATCTCTTTATCAATATTTACTTAAACTCTGGCTACCACCAGGTTCCCATCGAACCAACTGATGTATGGAAGACATCCTTCAAATCTAAATAAGGTCTCTTTGAATGGATAGTCATGCCCTTTGGCTTAACAAATGCACCATCCACTTTCATTAGGTTGATGGATGATGTATTGAGACCACTCACCAACTCATTTTTTGTGGTATATTTGGATTACACCCTCATCTTTAGTAGAACATGGCAGGAATAAATGTGACATATTCAACAGGTTTTGAGCACTCTGCGGCAACGCAAGATGTATGCCAACTTGGAAAAATGTTGTTTTGGCATGAACATAGTCCAATATTTTGGATACAATGATAATGAGCATGGGGTACATGTTGATCTAACTAATATCCAAGTCATCCATGACTATCCATCCCTGACCACACTGTCCAAGATTCATAGCTTCTTGGGACTAGCCAACTTCTATCGACGATTCATGTTGGGATTCTCCCATATTTCATGGGCCCTCAGCCAAGTGACCAAGGGTGGTGGTAGGCCCAAGTTCATTTGGGGAAAGGAAAAATAATGAGAATTCGATGATTTGAAGAATCTCTTGTGCTCAACTCTAGTACTCTCCTTGCTCGATCTGCAACAATCGTTCGAGATTGAGACTGATGCATATGACTATGTTCTGGGCATAATTCTCACTCAGCATGGTCATCCAGTGGCATACCATAGTGAGACACTATCATATACTATATGTAAATACCCCACCTATGAAAAGGAAATGTGTTCCATTGTACAAGCCTGTCATCAATGGAAACATTACATTATGGGAAAGGAGATGATCATACACACTAATCACAAGCCTCTCTAGTTCATATAGACACATGGGAAATTACAGAATGGCCGCCATCAGAAGTGGTCCACCTATCTGCAATAGTTCCATATCAACATCAAGTATAAGAAATGTATCTCAAATCATTTCGCTGACTGCCTTAGTCGACCTACTGTGGTTGCACTCACCATTGTGCTCTATTCCTATGGACATGAAGCATCTGAGTGGCCCCAACTTTATCAGCAATATCTGGACTTCACCACCACCTATCAGCCCTTGGGTACAAGCAGGACTGTCACCGATTTTCACATTCAGGACAAACTCTTATGTCACCTGGGCCATCTCTGTGTTCCTACAAGTGATCTTTCCAAGTTGATTTGGGAAGCCCACTACAATCGGATGGCATGAAATTTTGGCATGGGGAAAATTGTGGTTGTTCTTTAGAAACATTTTTATTAGACAAAACTTCAACAAGACACTAGCAAGTATATCATATCTTACACTTCATGTTCCATTTCCAAGACAACCATCAAGAAGCAAGGCTTATACACCCCTTTTCCTACTCTAAAGAATCATTGGGAATCATCTCAATGGATTACATGTCTGGCCTTCCATCCACCAAACAAGACAATGATTGAGTATCTGTGGTCGTTGATCAGTTTTCAAAGATGTCCATCCTCATAGTCTGCAAGAAGAACATCATAGCAACAGATACTACCAAGCTCTTCCTTTAACGAGTGTGGGTCTACTTTGAGATACCACATACCATCATCTCCAACTGGGACAATAGGTTCCTCAACACATTTTCATCGAGTCTTTGGTCACTGTTGGAAACCAAGCTCACAAAATCCACTACTTTCCACCCCCAAACATACGACCAAATAGAGGTCATCAATCAGATTATTGTGCACATCCTATGCATGTAAAATTCTAATCATCCACTTACATGGGACAAGAGTCTCCCCTATGTTCTGCATAGTTAGAATATGGCTCTCCGTAGCTCCACTATCCATAGCCCATTTTAGGTGGGTCCAATATTGCAACCCTTGGGACCCATTGATGTTGCACTTCATCTTTCCACCACATAGACATACTCTTCCCATGATCAGTCTATGATCGACAAAGCCACTAGATTCATTGAGCATATTCAGCACATCCACCAATAGGTCTAGAAGATTTTGTAGAAATCCAATGCTAAGTACAAGCGATGCCATGATCAACACAGGGTACCACACCAGTTTCAGGTTGGCGACAGATTCTGGTTACATTTGCAGAAGGAGCATCTCACAGGTCCCAAACAGAATCTCTTCCCACTTTTATATGGGCCTTACACTATCACAAAGGATGTGGGTAGAAATTATTTTGAGCTCAACACTCCACCTTTCCTTATCCTACACCTAGTGTTCAATGTGGACCTCCTTTGACCATATTTTCCACCATTATTGGACACCTCAAGGACTGCATAACAAATGACACCCACAAATCTCAACCCCAAATGCATGGAACAAGAATCCACTAATCGTATAGTGGACACATAGGTCAAGGGAAACCACCAGCAGAGGATCCAACTTTATCATGTTGTCAAGGTAGGGTAACTCCTACACTAAGTCAAGTGGCTAACCCAAGGCCAAATCCAGCAAAAGTTTCCTCACCTGATGGGGGAACTCAATGCAGTGGAGAACATTTCTTCCTAAGGGGGGAGGATTGATTCAGTTGGCTATTGGTGGCCACCCACCTATTCCAACTAGATACTCTTGTCCATTTTTAGTTCAACGCATTCTTATATACTTCTTTGTAATTGTGGGTTCTACACTTTTAGGGTTATCTGAAGCCCCACATATCTTCCAAGTGGATATTGGTGGCCTCTCACATAATCCAACTAGATTATTTTGTATTTTCCCATGTCAACACATCTTGTTGTACTTCTAGGGCCGTTTTGGAGGCCTAAACAATGTTTTTTTGGCTCGCCAAAGTCAAACTGTAGACATAGTTACAGTTTGACAGTGGAATTTGTAATTCTATGAAATACCTTTGGAATGGACTATCACATGCCTAAAACGAAGGTCGTATGAAAATGTTATGACACCAGGAAGTTGAGGTACCAACTTACCCATACGGGCCCACATGACATTTGACGTTTCACTTCCTAGGGTTAGGTTTTTGGATGTATAGGGTTTTGGCATTCATGAGTAATATAAAAAAGGCCACTATAGCCTCATTGTAATTGATTCTTCTCAGATGGATGTGCATAGAAGAAACATCTCTTCTCATAGATATTTACCACCATTCAAGCAAGTGTTTTAGTTCTGCATTTTTATAGTTTCAACTTATTTTATTATTTAATAGAAGATATTGTTCACTGGATACCTATGTTATTATTTATATCTCTATGTTTATTGTATTCAGTATGTTAATTAGTTTGTTCTACTACTAAATATGTTTCAACAGTATCAGAGTGATCTTCTGTTCATTTTTTTTTCTTCATGCATGTCCGCGACAAGATACGAGTACAAGAAGTTGGGATTCAAACCAATCGATCCATTGCAATATCGATTGTGTCGAGCTCAACAAAAACCCATCGGGGACAAAAATAAAGATGATGGAGTAGGAGATCATATTCAAATGTTGCTCGAGGAATCCCTCACATGGAAAAGGAATGAAATTATGGACAACTTCACGCAGATCCTTCAATGGCTTCCCACAAGAGAAGTATCTTCATCAATCGGACATGCAACCCCCTTTAAGGTATAGGTAAATTTTGATATTCCATTATTTGAAGGAATGATAGATGCGAAAGTTGTAGATGAATGGTTGAATCTTCTCAAAGGGTATTTTTGGGTCCACAATTTTTCTGATAGGGAAAAGATCACTTATGCACTCCTCAAGGTTGTTCCCCATGTTAAATACCGATGGGATACTTACTCTGAGAAAAGGGCCATAGAGGAATCTATAATGTTTGAGGTGGACCCTACATGGTATTCCTTCCAGGATGCCATTAAATAACAATACTACCCTATTGGAAGCTATGAGGAATAGTACACCATATAGACCACCCTACGTCAAGAAAGGGACCATATAGTACCTGATTTCACCAATATTTTCCATAGCCTGCACACCAAATTGGGTATCAAAGACTCTGAGCATCATCTAGTGCTCAAATACCATGTCTGTTTTCATAGATACATTAAAAAATAAATGGATTTTCTAGACATTGCCTCTTTGGTCACGTCTTATATATATGTTGTCAATATCGAGCAGATATTTAAGCAGAAAAGGCGAGAGTTTGGATCTACAAACCCCTCATAGTTGAAGAAGGGAAAAGGTGGCCCCAACCTACATAGCAAGGGACCAATTCGATATGTAAACCCTCAAGACAACTAGTCCTAGTCATAACAAAAGAAGGGCAGTGAGAATATGAAGAAGGACACGGGAAAATGGTGTGAGTACCATAAAATCCCTTGGAACAACACTGAAGAATGTGAATCCAAGCGGTCACTCATGGCTGAATTGAAGGCTTCCTAGTTAGAGGATGATTCTGATTCTAAATAAAATCCTAAAGGAGGGAAGTGGATTATCGATGTTGAACCTAGTGCCATTGTTTCTACCACCAAAGTATGACCAAGTGAACCCAAAGAACCAGAGGAAGGGGAGCACATCTTTCACTCCCAGATGTTGGTAAAGGGAGCTTCACTTCATTTCATTGTCGATAGTGGTAGTCAGAAGAAACTAATTTCAGTAGAGGTCATCAAGTGGTTGGATCTACCAATGACACTTCATCTGCAACCCTACACTATCGGTTGGCTTTGTCAATGAAGAGATCTCTATGTCAGCCAGGAGTGTCGTCTTCCCTGCGACATCAAGCCTTTCAAATATGAGGTATGGTGTGATATTTCTCTGCTTGAATTTTGTGATGTTCTTTTAGGACAACCATATTTATGGAAGTGTCATGTTTTGTATAAGTCTAGAACCCACAGTGTTTTTATTACTTTTGGTAGACAATTGTACAAGATACCAGAGGTAGCATCGCACACTATTATTTCTTTAATATATGCTAAGGAATGTGGTAAGGTCATCTCACATACCGAGAAGTTTGTCTTCTTTGTGATCTGTGCTCAAAGTAAGAAGAAGTTTGACACCACATTTTTGGCCTCTACATAGAGCCTCTTTGCAGCAGAAGTAATGTGGATAGGATCGTGGAAGAATATAAAGACATCTTCTCCTCACTTACAGGGGTACCGACAGACTTCCAAGTCAATCATCCATTTGATCTGACCCCCAATGCACCTCTACCTAATGGATCTTTCTATCATCACTCACTAATGGAAAATGAAGAAATCAGGCATTATATCCAAGAGATTCTTCAAAAGGGGCACATCAGACCCATCTCCTCCCCTTGTAGAAGCCTGATTGTACTAGTATAGAAGAATGACGGGACTTGACGACTCTGCATTGATTACAGAGCCTTAAAC
Organism: Picea engelmannii; assembly: GCA_009831015.1. Taxonomy (NCBI): domain Eukaryota; kingdom Viridiplantae; phylum Streptophyta; class Pinopsida; order Pinales; family Pinaceae; genus Picea; species Picea engelmannii. The sequence continues at coordinate 554,155 of ML778255.1, forward strand.
AAAATCACAGTTAGGAACCAATACCCCATTCCCAGGATTGATGACCTTCTTGACCAACTCAAGGGAGAAAATTTCTTCAGCAATATTGACTTAAAGTCTGGCTACTACCAGGTTCCCATCGAATCAACTCATGTATAGAAGACAACCTTCAAATCTAAAGAATGTCTCTTCAAATGGCTAGATTCACTTTGGATTGAGAAATGCACCAACCACTTTCATGAGGTTGATAGATGATGTGTTGAGACCATTAACCAAATCCTTTGTGGTGGTATATTTGAATGACATCCTCATCTTCAACAAAACTTGGGAGGAGCACATGGCATATTCAACAGGTTTTGAGCACTTTGCGACAGCACATGCTATATTCCAACTTGGAAAAATGATCTTTTGGAATGAACAAGGTCTAATACTTTGGATACATTGTTGATGAGAATGGGGTACATGTTGATCCAACTAAGATCCAAGTCATCTTTGACTGGCCATCCCCGACCACACTGACCGATCTTCAGATCTTCTTGGGACTAGCCAACCTCTACCAATGGTTTGTGTTGGGATTATCCCATATTGCATGGGCCCTTGGCTAGGTACAAGGGTGGTGGCAAGGCCATGTTCATGTGGGGGAAGGGAAAAAAACAAGAATTTGATGATTTTAAGAATCACTTGTGCTCAAATTCAGTACTCTCCTTTCTCAATCTGTAGCAACTATTCGAGATTGAGACTGATGCAACTGATTATGTTGTGGGTGCAATTCTCACTCAACATGGTCATATGATGGCATACTATAGTGAGATAGTCTTAGATACTATCCAGAAATACCCCACTTATGACAAGAAAATTTGTTCCATTGTACAAGCCTATCGTCCATGGAAACATTACATTTTGGGAAAGGAGATGATCATACACAATCATCACAAGACTTTTCATTTCGTACAGACACAGGGGAAATTTCAAAGATACCGCCATAAGAAGTGGTCCACCTGCTTGCAAAAGTTCCATATCAACATAAATTATAATACTTGTATCTCAAATTTTTTCATTAACTGCCTCAGTTGACCTCCTATGGATGCACTCACCACTGCTTCATTATTATGGACATGAAGCATCTAAGTGGCCCCAACTTTATCGACAAGATACAAACTTCGCCATCACCTATCAGCTCTTGGGTACAGGCATGACTGTCACTGATTTTCACATTTAGGATGAAATCTTATGCCACATGGGCTATCTCTATGTTCCTAAAAGTGAGCGTGCCAAGCTAATTTTGGAATCCCACTACAGTCAGATGGCAAGACATTTTGGCGTGGAGAAAATTTTGCTCATTCCTCAAAAATATTTTTATTGGCCAAAACTTCGATAAGACATCAACAAGTATATAAGATCTTGCACTGCATGTGCCATTTCCAATCTAGCCATCAAGAAGCAAGGCTTATACATACCTCTTCCTACTATTGAGAAGCCTAGATCTAGTCTTCTATCCACCAAGCAAGGAAATGACTACGTATTTGTGGTTGTTGATCAGTTTTCAAAGATGGCCATTCTCACATCCTGCAAGAAGAATATCACAATGATAGATATTGCCAATCTCTTCTTAGAATGATTGTGGGTCCACTTTGGGATACCGCAGACCATCATCTCCAAATGGGACAATAGGTTCCTCAACACATTTTGGTCAAGTCTCTTGTCATTGGTTGACACCAAGATAAAAAACTCCACTGCTTTTGACTCCAAAATAGAAAACCAAATAGAGGTCATCAATCGAATGATTTTTCACATCCTGCACATGTACAATTCTAAGAATCCGATTATGTCGGATGAGAGTCTCCCCTATGTTCAACAAAGTTACAATAGGGATCTTCATAGCTCCACCGACCATAGTCCATTTCAGGTGGGTCTAGGATTCCAACCCTTGGGACCCATTAATGTTGCACTTCCTCTTACCACCACATAGACAGACTCTTTCCGTGATCAGTCTTTGATCGACAAATCCACCAGATTCATTGAGAGGATTCAACACATCTACCAATAGGTCATGAAGATTTTGCATAAATCCAATGCTAAGTACAAGAGATGCCATGATCAACATAGGGTGCCACACCAGATTCAGGTTGACGACAAAGTCTAGTTACATTTACATAAGGAGTGTCTCATAGGGTCCCATCAGGAGCTTCGCCCACGTCAATAAGGGCCTTACACTATCACCAAGGATGTGGGTAGCAATGATTTTGAGCTCAACACTCCACCCTTCCTTGTCCTACACCCAATGTTCAATGTGGACCTCCTTCGACCACATTTTCCATCATTATTGGATGCCTTAGATATTGAAGAACAATTGACACCCACAAAGATCAACCCCAACTTCATGCAACAATCTTCCACTAATCAAATATTGGAAACATAGGTCAAGGGCACTCACCAGCAGAGGATCCATCTTTATTGCATTGTCAAGCAAAGACAACTCCTACACCAAGGAAAGTGGCTCACCTAGGGCCAAATCAAGCAAAATTTTACTCACCTAATGGGGGAACTGAATGCAATGGAGACCATTGCTTCTTAAGGGGGGAGTATTGATCCGGTTGGCTATTGGTGGTCACCCACCTATTCCAATTGGATCCTCTTGTCCGTTTTTAGTTCAACATGTTCTTCTCTACTTCTTTGTAATTGTGGTTTCTACACCTTTGGGGTTGTCTTCATCCTTACACACATTCCAGTTGGATATTGTTGGCCTCTTGTCTAGTCCAACTAGATTATTTTGTATGTTTTCATGTCAACACATCTTGTTATACTTCTAGGGCCGTTTTGGAGGCCTAAATCATGCTTTTTTGGATCACCACAATCAAACTATATATAGAGTCAAATTTTGATAGTGTAATGTGTATCTCTCTAAAATACCTTTCCAATGACCTATCACGTACCTAAAACGGAGGTCGTATGAAAAATTTACGACCCCAAGAAGTTGAGGTACCAACTTACCCATAGGGGCCCACATGACTTTTGACGTTTCAGCTCCTAGGGTTAGGTTTCTAGATGTCTAGTGTTTTGGAATTAATGAGTAATATCAAAAAGTCCTCTAGAGCCTCATTGTAATTGATTATACTTAGACGGATGCATGTAGCAACCACATCTCTTCTTAGAGATAGCTACCACCATTCGAGCAAGTGTTTCAGTTCTACAGTTTTGTAGTTTCAACCTATTTTATTATTCAATAGAAGATATTGTTCACTGGATATATATGTTATTCTTCATATCTCTGTGTCTATTGTATTCAATCTGTTAATGAGTTCATTCCACTCCTAAATCCAAATCATCCATATTATTAAAATGTAAATGGATCAAACCATGTGCAATATAACATGATGGTATGGATTTGTACATAAAAATATGTTGGACAACTGAGAGGGGGGCGGGGGTGAATCAGTTGTTCCCGTGCTTAAACAATTATTCTTATTTTAAATTCTTTACAGAGCACTCAATGACAATCACAATAATTCATGGAAGTAAGAAATAGAACATTCAGCATCATTCACACATATGAGATACACAAAGATAGATATTTCCTAAGGAAACCCATAAAGGGTAAAACCTCTTCTTCTTTATATTATAAGTATTCTTTACATTCTATACATTATCATACTTATGAGAACTAACTCATAATGAGGCTACAACCTCTATTTTGCAAGTTGCTACTTGCTAAGAGCACCAACTCTCTGATTTCTCTAGCATCAACTAGAAGGAAGCACCAACACCGTGTGTTTCTCTAGCACCCACTAGAAGGAAGCACCAACTCCCTGGTTTCTCTAGCATCCACTAGAAGGAAGAAAAAACCCCCTTAGTGTTCCAGAACCAACTGGATGGAGGCACCAAATTCCAGTCGCACAGGCACCAACCTGTAAAACAGAGAACTACAGTTCTCCCTTGCACCACCTTGCCACCCTGGTTTCTCTGGCGGCAACCAGATGGAAGCTACTACTCCCTGTGTTCAAGAACCCACTTGAACCTCTGAGGACAACAGTCCTCCCTAACACCTCCCTTCCACCCTAAAATGTGAATATTTTCTACTGAAACTTGTTACAATGATATAATGTTCAAAAATGGCTTACCGGTCTCATCATTGTTCTGTTATGCTGCTCCGCTCTCCTATATCGGTGTCTCTCTGTCTGCATCTTCTTGCGATTTATGATCTTCTATTTTTCTCTACAAGAGAACCTCAAACTTCCTTTATTGTCTCACTGTCTTTCTGCACACATACCTTGTGCTTTCTGTGCTTCTGCATTTTATGCTTTGTGCGCCATGTCCATTCAATGAACCATTCCTCTTCTCTGTATTTCAGCTACTGCACACTCCTCCTTCTACATGCCTAAATCACCCTCAACAACAACAAAACTCATCTCTTCCTTTTTCTAAATACTTATAGCCTCTATGCAGCTTGTGCATGCTCTCTCACCATGCGTCTACATGCTCTCCCCATGTTGAGTGCTCTGCCTGATCATCATTCCAACTCTTCAGTGTCTTTGGTAGTTAAACCCATGCATCCATCATCACTGGGTGTTATGTCGAGATTCCTTCACCTATATTGCAGTTGAGACTCTTCGTCATCTCTGTCACAGTAGATCTCATTCCCTCTGTTGCAGTTCCAGGCTCCAACTATCGTCCATCTGTCAATCGCCTCTATAAATGGTCTTCATTCCACTGGCAGATTCCTTGAGACTCTTTAGCTCCTTTGGAAATCACGCAGAAGTCTCTTTGAGTCCTTTGGCAGTAACCATCAGTGGTTTCTAGCAGTTACAGTGTGAACCTTAAAATGGAGCCTAGCTATGCTAGCTCCTTCCACTTACATGACCACCAACAGTGACCACCGGCTACATCTACATTTTTCCATTTCGGCATTTCAGCATTCGGCAATTCGACATTCCTATGATCAAGTGTCTCGAGACTCCAAGTCATGATCCCTGAAATGGAGCTTAATTGCACTAACTTTGATCATTTCGGCATTTCACATTTCACCATTTCACGATTTCGCATGTCGCGAATTCTTGTTGCGAGGCATATCGACTCTCCAAGTCGCGATCCCTGAAACTTCGAAAAAAGGAGCTTAGCTAGACTAACTTTGATCATTTCGACATTTCGCATTTCACCATTTTGCATGTCACAAACTCTTGTTGTGAGGCATCTTGACTCTTGACTCCTCCAACTCCCAGTATTTGAAACTCTGGTTGATGTGCCTATTTTAGGATTTTTGGTGTTTCGCATTTCGGCACTTCGGTATTTATGTGATGAAGTGTTTCAACACTTCCAACTCCCGGTATCTGAAACTGTCCTCGTACCTTTGGGAATTCAGCGTTTCACATTTCATGATTCCGAGACTCCTGATGATGAAGAGTCTTGACTCTTCCAACTCCCAGTATCCAAAACTGTCCTCCTGTTTTCGAGATTTCGATGTTTCGCATTTCACGATTTCGGGACTCCTGATGATGAAGATTCTTGACTCTTCCAACTCCTGGTATCTGAAACTATCCTCCTTCTTTTTGTATTTTGACGTTTCGTACTTTGCAATTCCCAGACTCCTGATGATGAAGAGTCTTGACTCTTCCAACTCCTGGTATCCGAAACTATCCTCCTGGTTTCAAGATTTTGGCGTTTTGCATTTCGCAATTCCAGGACTCCTGATGAGGAAGAGTCTCAAATTTTCCAACTCCCGGTATCCAAAACTGTCCTCCTGCTTTTGGGATTTTGTACCCCCACTTCACCTTACTCTTTAAAGAATGTGCAGGTTTTTCTGGATCCAATGTCGGTCGGACCTCAGGTTTAGATCTCACATTCATTGAGAATTATCAATGGGATACAATGCTCATTGTCGCTTCTCCTCTCGAGCTTACACATCATTCTAAATTGGAATGATTTCTAAGTGTCAAAGGCCTCGAACTTTGATCCGTCTAAGATCCTGAGTATGCTATCTCTCTTGAGATTTGGCAATGAGTTAACCTCATCCTTGGTGTACACCTATGCACTGCGTGCGACTCTGTGCTAATCCTCATGAGCTTACCTTGTCCCTGTTTCGCCATTGCTGCATACTCTGATATTTCCATCAGTGACAAGCAGACCTACCTGTAAACATGCCAACAATCTCCCCCTTTGGCATTGATGGCAACCCTGAACGACCGTGCTAAACTATTTGGACCTCCAACTATAGCATCTAGTCTGGACCACTCCTTTTCTCCCCCTTTGAAATCAATGTCAAAGAAAACATTCTCCCCCTGAGTTGTTGCAGTATTTTTAGGAGGTATCATATATTCAATCAATACAAAAACACCCCCGAAGAGGATGGAATCTCTTAGGTGTGTGATGGGATGACACGCAGCTTCTGCCAGAGATATTCAAATGGTGTCTTGGCTAGGGGTTTAGTAAATATGTATGCAATTTTTTCTGTGGTTGGAATGTAATGGACCTGAAAAACCTGATTGGTGACCTGCTCCCTTAGAAAATGGTATTTTATGGGAATATGCTTGGACTTGGAGTGTAATACAAGATTCTTAGACACACTGATGGCACTAGTGTTATCACAATGAATTGGGATCGGTGCAACATATTTTACCTCCAAGTCTACAAGTGTCTGAATCATCCATAATACCTGAGTGAAACAGGTAGTAGCAGCAATGTACTCTACCTCTTTGGTTGATAAAGAAATGGAACCTTTCTTTTTACTCAACCATGCTACTATAGAATCTCCTAAGAAGAACGCACCTCCACTCCTTCTTTTCCTTTCATCCATGCAGTTAGCCCAATCAACATCTGAGTAGACTAATAATTGAAAATTCTGATTCTTAGAATACCATAGGACATAGTTCATTGTTTCTTTCAAATATTTGAATATCCTTTTGACAGCTAGCAAATGAATCTATTTAGGTGCAAACTGATATCTTCCTACCATGCCAATAGCATGCATTATGTCTGGATGAGATGTTGTGATGTACAATGGACTTCCTATCATTGACCTATATGAACTTTGATCAACATCAGGTGAGTCATCATCCTTGCTTAATTTGCATCCAGTAACCATAGGTGTACCCACAGGTTTAGAATCTTCCATTTGAAACCTTTTCAACATTTCTCGTAGATATTTTTCTTGAGAAATGAACATCCCTTCAGACCTCTAAGTAATTTGCAGACCAAGAAAAAATGACAGTTCACCTATCATAGACATTTCAAACTCATACTCCATGGTAGAAGAAAATCATTGTAACATCAAATCCTTATTACATCCGAAGATGATGTCATCTACATAGACCAACACGATGAGCAAATCATTATCCTCTATTTTGATATATAGATTGTTGTCAACTGTTCCTCTCTTGAACCCTTTGTCTTTGAGTTACATATCTAGTCTTTCTATTTGAGCATAGCCTTTACAGACCAATCTTGCTTTGTTCCTGACAACCTGTCCCTACTCATTCAACTTATTCTTAAAGATCCATTTGGAACCAATGATATTTTTACCTTCAGGTCTATGAACCATCTCCCACATATTGTTTTTCTCAATCTAATCAAGTTCATCATTCATTGCTTTAACCCAATGGTCATCTTTGCTAGATTCATTAAAATTATTGGGTTCTAGCATGGATATGAAAGCTATATGTGATTGTTCGATGATTTTGATTATCTTTATCCTGGTTTGTACACCTTTGTCCTTTTCACTAATTATCTGACTTGCAGGATGATTCTTTTGAGTGATTCTGGAGGAGGAATTTGAATTTTTCTGTTGATTTGAGTCTGTCCGAGTATCTGTGTCTTCATCTGATTCAGAGTCTTTGTTTTTTGATTCTTGGTCTTGTTCATCTTCAGTTTTAGCTGTTTCCTATGTAGAAGACTCATTATTGTACACCTCTCTTGCTAGGATTCCTTCATCAAATTTTATGTCAATACTATCAACCATTTTATGCAACCTCTTATTATAGCATTTGTATCCTTTATTGTTTCTAGCATACCCTAAAAAGATACCTTCATCAGCCCTGTCATCATATTTGCCAAGGTTCTCATCATTATTCTTTATGTAACATTTACTCCCAAAGACTTTGAAGTGTTTGATTGATGCAGGTCTCCCATACCACAGTTCATAAGGTGTCTTGTCACTTTGAGGTCTGAGGTGGGATTTGTTAAGAATATGGGCTATTGTGTGTATTGCTTCTACCCAGTAGGTTTGACCAATGTTCTTCTCATTCATCATTGACTTGGTCATTTGTTGCATTGTTCTGTTTTGCCTCTCAACTACTCCATTTTGTTTTGGAGTTCTTGGGATTGTGTATTCTCTCTTGATCCCATGCTTATCACATAATTCCTTGAAATTAGTTGACATATATTCTCCTCCTCTGCCTGATCTTACTGCCTTTAACCTATTTCCTATTTGATTCTCAGTTAAAGCCTTAAATATTTTAAACTTCTCAAATGCTTTAGCTTTTTCCTTGAGAAAGGCAACCCAAGTAAGTCTAGAGTAATAATAAATTATCATCATGAAGTAGTTTTCTTTCCCTATGCCTTCCTGTCTTGATGGTCCACATAAATCCATATGAACTAGTTGGAGTGGTTTCTCTGTTAAAGTAGAGATCTTGGACTTAAATTGTGTCCTGGTTAGCTTTCCTACTTGGCAAAGTTTACACATAGAATCTTGAGGCTTTGATATTCTCAGAAGATCTTTTACTTCCTCAAGATTTTTGAGCTTGATTAAGTGGTCAAAGTTTATATGTCCAAGTCTCCTATGCCATAACCATCTTTCATCATGTTTTCTTAGATGACACTCTTCTCTATCTTCCTTCAACACATATACAATATTTTTTGTCCTTATGTCTTTGGCCACCACTTGTCCTGAGTTTGCAGACTTTATCTTGCAGTCCTTGGATGTGAACACCACTTCGCATCCTCTGTCACACATTTGACTTACACTGATCAGATTATGTTTCAACCCATCTACAAGCAACACATCTTGGGATTTTCCTTTTCCATTACTTAAACTCACCATCCCTTTACCCTTTATTTTACCTAGAGCATCATTTACAAAGGTTACGTTTCCTGATTTTCTTTCACTTAGAGATAGAAACTTACCTTTGTCTCCTGTCATATGTTTGGAGCATCCACTGTCTATATACCAAGGTTTCGTTTGTCTTTGAGTTGACAACACTAATCCACACTTGTCACTTTATTTCTTCTTCAAAACCTTGACATTTTCAGTAGGGGAATTCAAATCTGGTTCATAGTTCCTTAAGCAAAAGTCAACAAAATTATCTCCATAGTTTATGACAGATGTAACATTCTGGTTCATTGATTAAAGGATCATAACAATTGTTATTCTTAATCTGTGTCCTTTTCCCATCCATCAAGTGATTTGTAGTCTGTGGTGGTTTGTTACTTGGCTGTCTAATTCTTTGTTGTGACAGATATCTATACCTTGAATGTATTGATTGCTCATAATTTAATTTTAAAGAACAATTTACAGCTTTATAACCAAAGTTAGAACAAAAGAAACAATATCCATAGAAAAAATGTTGGTACCTGGAAAATGGTTGTCTTCTTTGAACATGTCAATTTCTTCCATGCTGATGATTTCCTTGAGCAGGGAGTGCATTATTTCTTTGTTCTACAGATTCAGTCTTGGCACCTTTTTCTTTACTCCTCCTAGGTAGTTGATTGTCTTCCTTTGTTTCTGCAAGTTTGTTGGTGTCATTGGTTGTATATTTGACAAACTTGATGGATTCTTTGTTTCTTGGTTGACCACTACTTGATCCCTCTTCATAACCCAAGCCAATTTTCAGCTTTGGATTCCTTTGTTGATTCAGAATGGTGGCTAATCCTTCTGAGGCTTTGATACTTGATAGATTCTGATGATACAAGGCTTGAAACTTCTCCAACTCCTTCCTAGTTTTCACTACTTCTTCTTCCAGAGCTTTACATCTTTCCTTATTTTCTGATAACCATTGTTTCATAATGTCCTTGATTTTCTTTGCCTCTTCTAATTCTACTTTTAGCAGGGCAAAGTCTTCATCAGGTTGTTTACTATATTTCTTGAACTGTATCAACAATTGCTTTTGCTTTCTATTATGAATTTTGAGTCTATCAATCTCTTCCAATGCACTGATCAGTTCTCCTTCCATATCAACCACAACTTCTTCTTCATTAGCCTCACTTCCTATGCTTTTATTATCATAATCCTCTTTGGCCATAAGTATGAATTCATTTAGTTTATCTTCAATATAGGAGTCATTGTCTTCATCATCTGAAAGATCATCATCATTGTTTACACAAAGAATTTTCTTCTTAAAATTATTCTCTTTAAAGAAATTTATGTGTTTGTGCTTCTCCTCATATTCACATGTCTGATCCTTTCCTTTGTGAGGACATTTATTTGCAAAATGACCTATCTTACCACAGTTGAAACATTTTAAAGGCAGTTTACCGTTGTATTTTCCTGATCCCTTCTTCAGTCTCTTCACAAATTTTTCTTCAATTTCATCAGGCTCAGAATCCTCATTCTTGTCTTCTTTAAATGATTCTTCTCTGGAGGTGGGTTTATCTTTAACTATTCTCATTTCATATTCAATCAATGTTCCTAGAAGTTTATCAAAATCCAAGGTTTTTAGATCATTAAGTTCTTCTATAGAAGAGACCTTCGAGTTGAACCTATCTGGTACAGATCTCAAAATTTTCTGAACTAAAGAAGGTTCCTCAATTTTTTCACCAAGTGTTTTCATTGCATTTACCAGTTCTTCAACTCTCAGAAAGTATTTTCCAACAATTTCATCTTCTTTCATCTTCATCTGTTCAAACTGTACTCTGTATATTTGAAGCTTGGTGTCCTTTACCTTCTCATTACCTTCATAACTGCTAATGAGTTTGTCCCACATTTCTTTGATAGTTCCTAAGTGCATAACTTTTACGAATTCTTCTTCTGCAGGCCCACTCAAGATAGCATTCATATCCTTAGCATTAAATCTAAATTATAGCTTGTCATCCTTATTAGATAGTACAACTAGATTTACATAACCAGTATCTACCACATCCCAGACATCTGCACCTAAGGCAATTATGTAGGTTCTCATTCTAACTTTCCAGAAGGCAAAGTTTGTTCCATTAAATAGAGGGGCCTTATTGGTTGAATTTCCTTCATGGCTTGACATGTTTAAGCTCTAGGATATACACTTAGATAAAAGGGGCCATCTCTGATACCAATTGTTGGACAACTGAGAGGGGGGAGGGGGGTGAATCAGTTGTTCCCGTGCTTAAACAATTATTCTTATTTTAAATTCTTTACAAAGCACTCAACGACAATCACAATAATGCATGGAAGTAAGCAATAGAAAATTCAACATCATTCACACATATGAGATACGCAGAGACAAATATTTCCTAAGGAAACCCATAAAGGGTAAAAACCTCTTCTTCTTTATATGATAAGTATTCTTTACATTATGTACATTATCATACTTATGAGCACCAACTCATAATGAGGCTACAACCCCTATTTTGCAAGCTGCTACTTGTTGAGAGAACCAACTCTCTGATTTCTCTAGCATCAACTAGAAGGAAGCACCAACACCGTGTGTTTCTCTAGCACCCACTAGAAGGAAGCACCAACTCCCTGGTTTCTCTAGCACCCACTAGAAGGAAACAACAACTCCCTAAGTGTTCCAGCACCAACTGGATGGAAGCACCAACTTCTAGTCTCACAGGCACCAACCTATAAAACAAAGAATTACAGTTCTCCCTTGCACCACCCTGCCACCCTGGTTTCTCTGGATGCAACTAGATGGAAGCTACTACTCCCTATGTTCAAGCACCCACTTGAACCTATGAGGACAACAATCCTCCCTAGCATGTCCCTTCCACCCTAAAATGTGAATATTTGCAACTGAAACTTATTACAGTGATATAATGTTCAACAATGGCTTACCAGTCTCATCAATGTTTTGCTATTCTGCTCTGCTCTCTTGTATCAGTGTCTCTCTATCTGCATCTTCTTACGATTTCTAATATTTTGTTTTTCTCTACAAGAGCACCTCAACCTTCCTTTACTGTCTCACTGTCTTGCTACACACATACCTTACACTTTTTTTTCTTCTGCCTTTTATGCTCTGTGCGCCATGTCCATTCAATGCACCATTCCTCTTCTCTGTATTTTAGCTACTGCACACTCCTCCTTCTACACGCCTGAATCACTCTCAACAACAACAACACTCATCTCTTCTTTGTTATGCATACTTATAGTATCTATGTAGCTTGTACATGCTTTCTCGCCATGCTTCTGCATGCTCTCCCCATGTCAAGTGCTCTACCTAATCATCATTCCAACTCTTCATCTTCTCTGGTAGTTAAACCCATGCGTCCATCATCATTGGGTGTTATGCCGAGATTCCTTCACATGTCTTGCAGTTGAGACTCTTCATCTTCTCTGTCACAATCAAGCTCATTCCCTCTATTGCAGTTCTAAGCTCCAACTGTCATCCATCTGTTAATCACCTCTATGAACAATCTTCATTCCACTGGAAGATTCCTTGAGACTCTTCAGCTCCTATGGCAATCACACAAAATTCTCTTCGAGTCCTCTGGTAGAAACCATCAGTCGTTTCTAGAAGTTACAGTGCGAACCTTGAAATAGAGCCTAGCTATGCCAGCTCCTTCCACTTACGTGACCACCAGTGGTGACCACTGGCTACATCAACATATCTTCATTTTGGAATTTCGGTATTCAACAATTCAACATTCCTGTGATCAATTTTCTCGACACTCCAAGTCGTGATCCCTGAAATGGATCTTGGTTGCACTAGCTTCGATCATTTCGACATTTCACATTTCACCATTTTGCGATTTCGCATGTCGTGAATTCCTATTGTGAGGCATCTCGACTTTCCAAGTCGTGATCCCCGAAACTCCGAAAAAAATATCTTAGCTGGACTAGCTTCGATCATTTCAAAATTTCGCATTTCGCCATTTCTCCATTTCGCATGTCGCGAACTCCTGTTGCAAGGCATCTCGACTCTTGACTCCTCCAACTCCCGGTATCCGAAACTCTGATTGATGTGCATGTTTCGAGATTTTTGGCGTTTCACATTTCGACACTTTGGTATTTCTGTGATGAAGTGTTTTGACACTCCCAAATCCTGGTATCTGAAACTATCCTCTTTCTTTCAGGATTTCGGCATTTTGCATTTCACAATTTCGAGACTCTTGCTGATGAAGAGTCTCAACTCTTCCAACTCCCGGTATCCAAAACTGTCCTCCTTCTTTCGGAATTTTTGCATTTGGAATTTTGTGATTTTGGGACTTCTGATGATGAAGAGTCTCGACTCTTGCAACTCTCGGTATCCAAAATTTTCCTCCTTATTTCGGTGTTTCGTATTTCGCAATTTCAGGACTCCTGATGATGAAGAGTCTCGACTCTCCCAACTCCAAGTATCCGAAATTGTCCTCCTACTTTCGGGATTTCGATGTTTCTCATTTCATGATTCCAGGACTCCTGATGATGAAGAGTCTCGACTCTTCCAACTCCCGGTATCCAAAAATGTCCTCCTGCTTTCAGGATTTTGTACCCTTGCTTCACCTTGCTCTTTAAAGAATGTGAAGGTTCTCCTGGATCCAACATCAGTCGGACCTCGGTCTCAAATCTGACGTTCATTGGGAATTATCAATGTGATACAATGATCATTGTCACTTCTCCTCAGAGGCTTACACATCCTCCTAACTTGGAATGATTTCTAAGTGTTAAAGGCCTCGACCTTTGATCTGTCTAAGATCCTGAGTACGCTATCTCTCTTGAGATTTGGCAATGAGTTAACCTCATCCCTGGTGCACACCTACGCACTGCATGCGAATTTGCACTAATCCTCTTGAGCTTACCTTGTCCATGTTTTTCCATCGCTGCATACTCTGATCTTGCCATCAATGACAAGCACACCTACCTGTAAACATGCCAACAAAATATATGCCAAGTTTTATCAAAGACTGATGAGTCATATGTTTCCCCTCTTCAAATTACCCAGTCATTTCTAATTGATGATGTAACAAGCCCGTAGATGATCGTATGCAATTTAGGTAGAGTCTTATTAGAAAAAAAAATTCATGGAATATATTGATATAACGGTTGATGATCAATGTACTAGTTTACAATAAACATTGGAAGAAGAAGTTGAAGATGACAATCTAGATGTATTTGAAGAAGAAAATTATATTCCCAATGAAGAGACTAAGATAGAGAATGTAATGCATGGTCAGAAAAATCTATTGGATGAGGACAATGGATAAAATCAAGTAGATGCATACACAAGTGATCATGATTGTGATCTTGATGGCAATGAAAATCATGATGATGATGATTTGTCACCTTAAATTTATGGGATAATTTTTCACTATGCAAATTGTATTTTATTGTATTGGCCATGGGATTATGGAAATCCTTGTTTTTAGTACTATGCAATGTTTCAAATATGATTTCCTTCTATTCCTTACTATCAAATTATGTCTAGGAAATTCTATGAATGGATGTTTTTGAGTCTGAGTGTTAACAAAAGATGTAAGAATTATTATTTGACTATATTCCATCATCACACACACACACACACACACACACACACACAGTGCACACACACACATAGTGCACACACACACACACACACACACACACACACACACACACACACACACACACACACACATATCGATATCGCTTGTATATTAAACAATACTTTTAAATACAAAATTTCACAGATATCAAAGGTTATTGACGAATACATGTTTTTTTTTAAATATCTTCAATGAATTAGAGTTTCAGTAAAGAAATCATCAATAAAATTTTTATAATTGATCAACCTTTTCTTTACCAAATGTCATCCAAATTATGTTCAAACTTGTGATACCTAAAAAAAATCTATAAGGATGAAATCACCCTCAGAACTCAGTGTATTACATTTATCCTTCAAACAATGATTATTAATAGAAGTAGATACCATTTTGATCAAACTCTTGAACTATTGTATTAGCATAGAACACATATTTGTGGTGAGTTTATGTTTCAAATATCAAGTATGCCAATAACCTTAAAGATTGCATGTCAAAATGGAACCTTGTCAATTTATTTAACACATGTTAGAGATGAACATGATAGAGAGAAAAAAGATGTCATCTACTTTCTTATTGGAATTTTTTGAAGGAATTAGGTAGGGAAGCTCTTGCAGATTCTTTGCTGATATTTTGGATCCCTATTATTTTTAACTAAAAAATAGGGCATTACAATGAATATTTGTACATGGAGCTAACCATAATGCTAGGACAGTAAATATGACTACCATGTTTAAAATCTATGTCTTATAACATTTTATGGATAACCTATTTGCTTCTTTGTACATGTACTAATGATGTCTTTTATGGGAAATGTTTGACAAGGATATGAAGAATACGGGGGGGTGTTACACATTATTTTCATCATCCCTATGACTGTTAATGATGTAAACCTATATGTTTCCTTCAGATGGGTCAGTGGCCTAAGTTCGTGAAGAGAGAAGGGAGAAAAACTTTTCCTGAGAAAAGAAGTTGCATTTTTCTTTGTAAACACCTTATAAAAAAGGAAGTTCGCAGGTTGCTATATAGACAGGGTGCAAGAATGCCTGATTCTCGCAGGTTGCACCATAGTGTTGATGGGCGAAATTGACCGTCTGTCAACTGAGAGAGTGGAACCGGTCCGGGGTTGTCTAATAACCCAAGCCGTTTGGAATGAACCACCCTAATGGGTTTAGCGGCTCCATTAGCCGGTCTAAAGTCTTAGGAAAACCAAAGAGAAAACTAATCTAAACTAACTAAAACTAAATAAAACAAACTAAACTAACTAATCTAATTAAAACTAACTATTAAAACAAACAAACTAATCTACTATCTATATATATATAAACTAAACTATGCTAACTGTTATTTGAAATATAACTTATCTATAAAATATACAATATTCACAAAATACAGATTTAAATAAAACTTGGAAAACTCGTTTGCAATCTACCCTAAGACAGAGAAAGGTATTTCTTTTTTGATTTTATAATTTTATAAACAAGAAATAAAACTTACTGAAATTAAACAATCTAATATACTAATTCTACACATATATCTAACTAAACTTATATCTAAACTAAACTACTAATAATATACTAAATGATGCAGGAGCATTAGTTCGACTTCATGGTGGAGTGGTCACATGTTGTGATCTAGAACAATATTTGGAGTTAGAGTGAATAATAGATTAAACAAATATATACTTCATTAATCTAGGTGGACAACCTTGTTGTCAAAATTAGATATAGATATGGAACAAATAGCTATCAAACAGCTCCCTGCGAGGAGACTAAGCCACCTATTCTAAGTGTTGAATAAAAGTAGGGATTAGTTTTTCTAAAAATAGAAGAATGCCTAAGATTAGGCATGGTTTGTTAAATGTGATTAAAAAAAGAAAGAATAGTCGAAGAAGGGAGGGTGCAGAGGTGCGCAGAGAGTCTGCAGGAGAGTTGCAGAGGAGAGAAAGAGACGAAACAAAATCATTAATAAAGTTTCTATCTATTGTGCAAATTTCTGATATGTGAGAAATCCTCTTCATCTGTATATGATTATGATATCTTTGTTCTCATTAATGGGATATATATGATCTGTCAAAATCGTTTAAGGATCCTTGGAATCGAAACAATACTGTAATGAACTGATATTTCCATTCTGTAAGTATCGGGATTAATGGTGGAAAGCAAAGCAGAACTCGAGGAGATCAAGGATCGACGGTGTCAATCATCTAGAAGATGGACGATCGATATCTGAGCGGAGTCCAATAATAAAGAATAGACGGCCCAGATCACAGCGGAAGACGGATGGTTCAAACATCGAGGCATTTTGTGATTTCCGTTGAAGGTTACGTGTCCATCAAGGGATGGAAGCGGGAATGTTATGGTAAGTACAAAATAGGTGTCAAGAGTGTTTTCCATTGAAGTTATGGTCATTTCGTGTGGTTGTAAGGTGCTTGAGATCGTGTATAAAAATATTTCTGTTGGGTGCTAGATAAAACAAAAAGTGCTTCATCCGCCAATTCAATAGGAGTCCTGTCAAAAGAACCGAATTGCCAATTATAGCGACAGATAACTAAATTTAGCTCTATCAATTAGATTCACTAACACCAGTTGCATTAAGTGGTATCAGAGCAGGGATCTGATAAATTATAACATTGTATATGAAAGGGAAAATTTATTTTTCACCTTTACTAGTAATCGAGGCAAAAGAAAGTCTGAACAGTGATAATTTAAAACCAGACTTATTACCCTCAGACATGGTTTTTAGAGTAGGATGAGGTAGAAGAGGTCGAGGAGGTAGACCTATAGCCAATGCAGAAGTATTGGAAGAATTGAGAAGTCTCAGAGAAGAGATGATATCCATGAGAGAAGATGGAAGAAGAGATCCTGTAGCAGGTGATGTTAGTGAAAATGAACAGGAAGATGAACCTGAAACTGAACAAATAACAGATGAAAATATTGGATTGAAGTTGTTAAGGGCAGTCATTGGGGCTAGCTCAAAACTAAGACTAGAAGTAAATGCATATGATGGAGGATTAAATCCTGAGGAATTAGTTGATTGGATAAATTCCATGGATAAGCATTTTGATTTTGCTGAAGTACCTGAAGATAAAAAGGTGAAGTTTGCAGTGACTAGACTTAAAGGACATTCTTTACTTTGGTGGGATGGTGTACAAGCAGAAAGAAGAAGATTGCAAAAACAACCAATTAGAAATTGGAATAGAATGATTGCTAAATTAAAGGAGAAATTCTTACCTAAAGATTACCAATTAGCCTTGTACAGACAGATGCAGAACTTGAGACAAAGATTTCTTATTGTCAGAGAATATACAGAGAAATTTTACAAAGTAAATATTAGAGCTGGATACACAGAGGATACTCCTGAGAAAGTAGCCAGATACATGAATGGTTTTAAATTTGACATTCAAGATGAGATGAGTTTGTTTTCACCTCAATCAGTTGAAGAAGCATATCAATGTGCTTTGAAAGTGGAGGAGAAACTGAATAGGAGGAACAACTCAGGGAAAGGAAAAGGTCAACCTTACAGGGGTAAGGGATAGTCAACTGGAAAAGGAAAATTTTCAGTTCAGAAAGGTGAAGCTGAAACATCAAATCAGCCAGAACAACCTCAAAAAGGAAGAGACTTCAAAGGAAGAAGATCTTTTCAGAGAGGCCGTGGAAGAGGCAGAAACCATGAGGTTAGATGTTATACTTGTGGAAAACTAGGACATATGTCTTGGGATTGTCCAGAAGGAGCAGCAAAATAGGGGAATGTTCAAGTTGCACAAGCTGAGATTGAACAGAAAGCACCTGAGGATCATGTCGAGATTCCAGAAGCAGGAGAAGCCTTGTTGATGAGGAGAATTTTGTTGAAGCCAAGCAAAGAAGTACATGAACCTGAACAGAGGAAGAGCTTGTTCAAAACAATGTGCAAATCACAAGGTAAGTGTTGCAAGTTGATTATTGATAATGGCAGTACTGATAATTTAGTTTCTGTAGAGATGGTTGAAAATTTAGGATTGAAGAGAGAAAGACATCCTACACC
>ML778255.1:574944-607958 GCA_009831015.1 Picea engelmannii
AGTGATGCTACTCTTATTGCAAACCTGTTTTTCAAAGAAGTAGTAAGACTTCATGGTCTTCCTATGAGTATAGTCTCAGATAGAGATACCAAATTTGTTGGACATTTCTGGAGAACTTTATGGAAAAATTTAGGCACTGATCTCAACTTTAGTTCAACTTACCATGCACAAACTGATGGGCAAACTGAGGTTACAAATAGAAGCTTGGGGAACATTTTGAGAAGTTTGGTTAGTGAACATCCTAATCAATGGGATTTGGCTTTACCACAAGCTGAGTTTGCATAAAATGACTCACCTAACAGAAGTACAGGTTTGAGTCCTTTCAAGATTGTTTATGGAACAAATCCAAGAGGAGTGATGGAACTTAGAGATTTGGGAATGATGGAGAAAAGGAGTGCAAATGCAGAGAATTTTGCTTCAGATATGCAGACGTTGCATGAACAGGTTAAAGAACAGTTGCAGAAGAACACTTTCAAGTATAAACAAAAGGCAGATTTGAAAAGGAAAGAAGTGAATTTTGAAGAAGGTGATCTAGTATTAGCCTATCTGAAGAAAGAAAGGTTCCCTAAGGGTACCTATAATAAGTTGAAAATCAAGAAGATTGGACCTTGTAGGATTTTGAGGAAATTCTCAGCAAATGCCTATGAGATTGAATTACCTGATAATATAGGTATCTCACCTATATTCAATGTTGCAGATTTATATCCTTATCAGGGGGGTGAAACTGTAACTTCATCAACAAATGAATCAGATACTGGACAAAAGATAGTATGGCAGAAACAGATTCCTGTTATACAAAAGTTGGAAATGGAGAAGATATTGGATACCAGAGTTCTGAAGAAAACCAGAAGACATGAGTACTATGAGTACTTGATCAAATGGAAGAATCAGCCAGTGGAGGATGCTACATGGATGACTAAAGCAGCTATAAAATAAAATGGCAGCACTGTGGAAGAACTCATGAATAGGAGTTCATGAATTTTTTTTCTCACCTGAGGAGTCTGATGCAGGAGGATTAGTTCGACTTCATGGTGGAGTGGTCACATGTTGTGATCTAGAACAATATTTGGAGTTAGAGTGAATAATAGATTAAACAAATATATACTTCATTAATCTAGGTGGACAACCTTGTTGTCAAAATTAGAGATAGATATGGAACAGATAGCTATCAAACAGCTCCCTGCGAGGAGACTGAGCCACCTGTTCTAAGTGTTGAATAAAAGTAGGGATTAGTTTTTCTAAAAATAGAAGAATGCCTAAGATTATGCATGGTTTGTTAAATGTGATTAAAAAAAGAAATAATAGTCGAAGAAGGGAGGGTGTAGATGTGCGCACAGAGTCTGCAGGAGAGTTGCAGAGGAGAGAAAGAGACGAAACAAAATCATTAATAAAGTTTCTGTCTATTGTGCAAATTTATGATATGTGAGAAATCCTCTTCATCTGTATATGATTATGGTATCTTTGTTCTCATTAATGGAATATATATGATCTGTCAAAATCGTTTAAGGATCCTTGGAATCGAAACAATACTGTAATGAACTGATATTTCCATTTTGTAAGTATCGGGATTAATGGTGGAAAGCAAAGCAGAACTCAAGGAGATCAAGGATCGACGGTGTCAATCATCCAGAAGATGGACGATCGAGATCTGAGCGGAGTCCAATAATAAAGAATAGACGGCCCAGATCACAGCGGAAGGCGGATGGTTCAAACTTCGAGGCATTTTGTGATTTCCATTGAAGGTTACGTGTCCATCAGGGGATGGAAGTGGGAATGTTATGGTAAGTACGAAATAGGTGTCAAGAGTGTTTTCCGTTGAATTTATGGTCATGTTGTGTGGTTTTAAGGTGCTTGGCATCGTGGATAAAAATATTTCCGTTGGGTGCTAGATAAAACAAAAAGTGCTTCATCCGCCAATTCAATAGGAGTCCTGTCAAAAGAACCGAATTGCCAATTATAGCGACATATAACTAAATTTAGCTATGTCAATTAGATTCACTAACACCAGTTGCATTACTAAACAAACAAATGAAAAACTGACCTGGAAACGCTCCAAATTTGTCCTGTGTATGATGACTTCGAAGCTGGTCGGAGGAAGGAAACTCGCACCGGATGATCTAGAAGCTTCTCGTAAACGATAGGCTGCACTGCTCTTTGAGTTTGTTTACGGGACAAACAAGACATAAAAAATCATAACAATTATATGATTTATAAATCTCTGCAATAAGGGAAACCTGTTATGCAAAAACTTATACTTAATAATTCAACTTATGAAGAAGAGAAATCTGTCATTCACAAACTGAATCAAGTAATTGTTATGTTTTTTAAATGCTGGAAGAAATCAGATATGGATTATATTGATTAAATTATATCATTTGCAAAAGACTAAGATAGCTAAAGTAGTCATTAACCAAATGCAAATAGATACACATAAACATGAAACAAAATATTGATATTATGAAAAGCTAAAGTTGTAGCAGAACATCGAATTTTGTCTCAGTTTGTATTAAAATTCCATATCCTTGTTCTCCCACGAATGAGGATGGTGTTATTACAAAAATAATAAGTATTTATAAGTTTTTCCACAAGGTAAAACCTCCCTGTGGAAAGTATCAAATTGTTTACATAATCTGGGAAAATATTCCCAAGATAAACTAAACTAGGAAACTAAAATGAAAATAAATCATCCAAATATCCTCTAAACTGTCCATCAAATCCCACGCAATTCGAGTTCACCTGAAAAGGATCCAAAATAGACAAGTTAGAAGACTCTTTTATCAATAAAATGATAAAAATTAAATTCTATAGAATAGCTACAAAATCATTTGATTCTGTAGCTAGTCAAAATGAGATACAAAATTAGCATCAAAATCGATTCAAAATCTTTAAAAGAACCAAATCCAATTATCTTCCAATGATCACTTGAAAACGACTCAAAATGATTTTATCATTCAACATTAAACATGATAAAAAATGATTCAACCGAACACAGAGATAGGAATACTCTGTTCTTCTGTTACCACAAAATCGGATCTTCGGAGTCATAATAAGATTGTTTCATATCCAATTGAAAAACATATCATATGTGATTGTTAAACAATAGATACAATCTGATCCAACAAAATAACTTTCCACTCGTTATAGTTGTAACAATATAGTAAAAGATTTATATCATTTAATCGAATACAAAGATAGAAATACTCTGTTTCGATTATTGTTACAAGTTGGGTAAATGAAATCATACGTAACAACATCATAATCATTTCTCAACAAATCGAAAGAGATCGTTTTGATATTAAATTGAAAACATAACAAATTGTAAACACTTCGTTATACTTGTCTCATCAACCGGAGAAATCATTGCATCGAACAGGATTATCATGATAACTGTATAGCAAAATATTTAGATTGTGAACGAATTCAAACCAAAACTGACACATAACCAAAATTGTAATAGGATCAATCAAACAGAATTTGTCATAAATTTCGATCGTTGATCCTTGCATAGTCAACAGACAGGATCGATTAATTTTGATCACAATTGTTTCAATCAAACGAATCGTAACAGAGTTTGACCAATTCGTTTCACAAATCTAAAATACAGAGCATCAATTATAATATGAAATCGACTCATAAGACAAACTTTCTAAATTTGAATAGGAGCGAATTGATTCGCTAAGATTTTCACACAGTGTTATGATTTGGATTTATTTCCCGATTCGGGCACGAATGGTATCTGAGTGTATTGTTTTCATCAAAGAGGTACAGAGTCATTCTCATTAACTTGTAATCAATCAAATATAGAATGACATCGTAACAATCAAACTTAATCAAACCGTTTATCAACTATAACGCATGGATCATAACCAAATCAAATCTAAGCATGATACAAACCAAATCATTTGAAGGCAAACTATTAATTTTGTCACCTTAACAAGGCAAGCCAATCAATCCAATTCAAGCAAAGATCACTCAAATCCAATCAAAAATCTATTGATTTCTATGCTAGGAATAATCAAATCATCTATCGAATCAAAATTTCTTTCTATTCAAAGAAAAGCTATATATATAATGCACGCAATATAACAGAGCTATTCAAGGTGTGAACAAAACTGTTTAAAAACTGAATTGCAAACATTATATCAACCTAGATTATTTACAAAATGATATGATATCAAATTTTCCATACTTGTGTAGCGACGAGGCTGCTCAATTATACCAGCTTTGAGTTTACAACAGTCGTGGTTGATTCCACATTTTTAAACAGGATAGAACCGGTTGTCTTTTGTTTCTTATCTGTGGCTTGTAGCTTGGCCTTTTTACTGGTAAGCAGTGCAATCTGGTCCTCCAAAGATTGAATCCTTGATTGGAGATTCGAAACATCAAGATAATATCGCTCTAACCATGAACTGCATTGGTCACAGGGTGGCTGTGGAGGTTTAGACAGAGAAGGCGAGGGTTTGGGTGAATGAGCGAGGGTTTCACAAGGCAACTTAATGCCTGAGTAGTTAGGTTCATTCTTTAGGTAAGGGGGTAGGTTTGATACAAAATCATACGAGAGTTCGGCACACAAACCTTGTGAATAGGGGTATTCGCTAGCCAAGAAATTCTCAACTTCCGAATCAGAGTCCTCACTCAACATGATAGGGTTTGGCTCGACAGGCGGTTTTGTCTTGTTCCTTGCCATCCATGAAATCAAACGTGAATTCCTTTTCCCTTTAACATTTGCAATGAGGTTTTCCTTGGGCTTTTTTCTCATAGGCTTAACAGTCTCAACACTCTTAGTCACAGTGTGGGGTAAGTCAATAGGAGGGTCGGCCGAGGGTTTAGGCAGAAGGACATGGTAGGGAAATGGGGGTACAACCTTGACCTCACTAACCACAAGTTTGTCAACCTGTGTAGGGTTCGGATCCTCGAAACCATTCTGAGCAACAAAATTGCTCCAACTATCCACGTGCAGACTCAAATGACAAACAACGATAAGCTTAACAAGCCCATAATGAAAAAGGCTACTATCAGCCTGGTGTCTTTTGTACTTCTTCGACATTTTAAACAGGCTACGATGCAAATAATAGGGCATATTGAGAGAGTATCCCATAAAAACCATAAGCAAACGCAGGTGGTGGAGGAACACAAGTCCGTATCGACCTTCGCAGGTCACAAACTTCTTAATTATCATTAACAAATCGTGSCAATGTTGTTTAAGCATAGTTACAGGCATACCTCTATCACAGGAGGTGATTTTTCATGATTGAAACAACAATGTCCACGRCACTTCCTCGACCTTGCAATTATTAAACCAACGTTGTCCCGAAGGAGCTGACCCCGTAGCCGAGTTGATGAACTGTTCATCAATCTCTAACTGTACATCGCCTACCTTGGCTCGACATCCATCAAAGGTCATGGCAAACTGTCGAGCTACACAAACTCAAAGATCAGGCAAGTCATAAAAAGTGTAAATCCAAATGCTCAATGCCCTACAAACTCAATAAAATCAAGTTATGTAATCAATATAAAAATGTCCAATGAGCATAGTTCGAAAATCCTTCTAGCCACATAACGATAAACAAAAGGTAAGTGCAGTAGGCACATTGATAAGAAGATCATGACAGTTCAGATAGTGATCGAAATGTGACCTCGAAAGGAGAAGTTTTCACACTTACAGTTGTGAAAACTTAACGAAGACAAATGTGCAAATGTTGCAAGAAATGAAAGTTTCGTCTATTTGAAAAATGTGACGAAAAACTTGATGTTCGCAAGACATAGGTGTAGGCAGCTTATAGGATAATAAAAAAGTGAATTGGTTGCCAACACATAGCTGGGTTGCGAGAGGTTTGTAGGTTACACTATAGGCAGGGTGCGAGAATGCTTTCACGTGGGAAAAACGAGCGTTTTCTTGAATCTTCTTGAAGGAGAAACTTCCATGGTGAGGTGGCATCCGAATGGTTTGGATCTTACTCGCTTTCATGATTTAGTGGGATCATCCTAACCTCCTCACCTTATCCTCTTCAAATTGTAAAAGGAGAGGATTTCTCATGGAGAAAGTTAGCTTTGGTTAGCTTTGGAGATTTTGGGATTAGTTTGGATTGGATTTAGCTTTGGATATTTTTAGCTTGGCTTGATCAGCCACTTTGTCAAGATAGATTGTGAATATTATCAGATCTGTGCTCTCAGAATTCTTGGAGTGAAAGTGTGTGGGGAACAAAGGATAGTTGGAAGGGACCTTATGACATCAAGGCCATGGTTGTAATCTCTCTTTCACATTTAATATGATACAGTTATATGATTCTTTCCTATAAAGATTGTTGTGTTTTATTGTATGATTCCTTGATCACATACATAGGTTTATATTGAGTTTATGCTATTGCTATCACTTTGGTTGGTTGCATTCTTTGGCAGGTTCATCATTGTATGAGCGTTGGAATGGAGCTAGGATAGTGATGGCGAGGGGAAGAGACTTTTAAACAGTATGTCACCCATCCCTCTCTAATTAGTAAATTCAATATCTAAATCTTAAGGAAAGCGTCATGTTCTGGTGTGTTTTGTTCTAGATATAGGTGGATCTAGGGAGATCAGTTAGTGTCTGCACCTACCGATTAGTCCGATAACAAAATTGGTGACTCCACTGGGGATCAGATTGTTTCCTAGTTAGTCTAGTTTCCCTTTCTTTGATTGCTTGTTTTCTGGTCTCTTAGTCTGTGGGAGATCCATCCAGACTCTCTGGATCTGAAAGTTCACTCAAATTTAGTCCTTTTTTAAAAAGTTTGCTTGTTTACAGGCATTCTCGCACTGTGCCCTTTAGTGGCCTTCGAGAAACACCTAAGTTCGCACCTTGGTGTTAAGTCCAGTGTGAACCCCTCACAGTCAACCTTTGTTCAGCCTGTGAGAATCTTTGATTCTTGCACTGTAATACACTGCCAGCCTGTGAACTTGTTTGTAAAATTTTTTGGATTGGGTCTTGTCATTTTTCGATGCCTAGTTTTGCTTTAAACAACTGGATTGAACTTTTGGACCCTATATTGATCTGCTTACAGTCTGATTGACATCCTTTGAGTTTCTTTTAGCCACTTTTGCTTTGTTTGGTTTTGAAGGATTAGTCTCTTTCTTTGAGTGTCTTTCAATTACAAACCGTGTGTTTTCTTTGGAATTATTTAAGGAAAGATGAGATTTCTTCTGAATAGTTTTCTTTAAAAGAAAACTTTTAGTTTGGGTTTCTTTGTTTTAATAAAGTTCATTATTGCTTTTAGTGAAAAATTTGAAACAAAAGATTTAATTTCTTGCTTTATGTTATATTGGGGGCATCCTTGCATTTGAAGTAGCCAAATTGCATGATTCTTGGCAATTTTGATCTTAAATTATGAAAAAAATTCCCCCTCATGGTCGAGGGGGGCCATGAATCGTGCATTTGTGTTCAGTACCTTTTTCTCATTTCTTGAGAATATTGATATTGATGAGTTTAATATATTTTGGGACATCGTGCATATGGGAATGATAAATGTTTTCTCCTTCTCATGGCATAGCTTTCATTGAAATGAAAAGATTGCATCTTCATATCTTTGCATAATTTTCGAGTCGGTCAAAACACCATATTGTCCACGCCATTTTTCCTTTTAAGTAACAAAAACCATTAAACAAAGCACTTATAAAAATAATTAAACAATTTTATATTTTCTGGTAGCAAACCTACATTAGATTAGTTGTAGGGCTTCAGAATAAGTGTGAAAGATAACTTTCCAAAGTTGCAAACAAACATAGAATCTTGAGTTAGGGAGAGGTTAAATCCACTTATTACATTTTGTCCTGGGAAGCCCTTCTAACACAAGGGTCAATCACGAGGTCGCATTGAGACTAGCATAGTTACTCACCCTGCTTTCTTGGTCTTGGTGTAGAGGTTGCGCGTATTATGGGGGTCGCTTGAGAGGTATACTCACAATGATGAGTGGAAGCCTTTCAAGTTGATTTCGGGATAGATACCCTGCCCTTGCGCATGGATTGGACTGTTGACTATTTCCCCAGGCATCATTGTATTTATTGGTAACCTTAGTGGCCTATCTCTTTAGGGTATTTACACAAGGTGACTGTGGAGGGGCAAGTCTTCACGGTACCTGGAATCGACGTTGGCCAAACTCACTAGGGATCCTTGGAGGGTATGCCCACGATTATGTGTGGGAGCTTGCACCAGGGTGTAAGTCTGTTAAGAAGGTCATCAACGTAACTTTTCCACCCGCTCTGAGCCCCTTCTTACATTGTTCCCACGACGTTGGATTTCATCACCAACTAGTGTGCTCATTGTAACAAGGTTTTGTTTGTTTGCTTGCTTCCTAGATTTTTAGCGTGTGCTGTTTGTTTTCCCTAGAAGACTATAGGTTGGATTTATTTAATGGTGTCAGTTCCTGGAATGACCAATGAAGGAACCCCTACTCCAAGGGAACCTTTTGTTTTTCCTTCTTATGGAAACATTGGTCCTCCTCACATCACTACTTTGAGCCTTCTAGGTCTCACTATTGGATTGTCGGTATGGTTGTTTTCCACTCAGGTAATCCCAAATGTTGTTAGTGATTCAATCACAAGCACTTCCCCCCACAAGCATAAACCTCATGTTGACCCTTCACCTTCTTCACCAGTAAGGTCGTCTTCGCCTTCTTCGCTTGCAAGATCTCCTTCCATTTCATATTCTTCGTCGAGTGAAATTTTTGAAGCTAGTAACCCGATGAACAAGAAAAAGAAGAAAAGGAATATTAAGAAGAAGAAATATAAACAAGGATCAAAGCTTCCAACACTTGTCAAACATGTTGGAAAACAACCAGTTACTGTTAATCATGCTAGGAGTGTTGATGATGTCAAGATCACCCAAACAACCCCTAAGCCCAAGTACCCTTGCAGACTTTGTAAGGGTAGCCATCTTCTTAAGGATTTCCCTGGTCTATCTAGGGTTATAGAAGTATGGTCTACACACCCTCGCCAACCCATATCGTCAGCCTCTGAACAACATGCTAATGACTTCTCGTAGACTAGTCATGAAACCGTTGGGAAGAAGAAAAGTAGAGTCAAGTTCCCATGTATGTTATGCAAAGGGATTCATCTAACTCATCTTTGCCCTCATATGGACAAAGCCTCGAAATTACTAGAAGACATGATTGTTTCACAGCCTCAACTTCCAGCTTCTTATCGTAAGCTTTCTCTCAACCCACTTGTAGTTGATGGAATGATCACTCTGATCCCTTCACCGGTCAATCCGGTTGATGATGTTGTCAATCTGGTCACGTCCTTAGTTGAACCAGTTGACAAAGTGATTGATCCGATACCATCCTCAATCAATTCCACTCTCCCCTTAGAGAGTGAAACTAAAGTGGTTGATCCGCTCCAATCCTCGATCGATCCCACTCTCCCATTAGAGACTGTCACCCAAGTGGTCGATCCGTTTCCATCTGTCGACCCCATTCTCCCCTTGGAGAATGAAACCCAAGTGGTCAATCTGATCTCTCCATCGGTCGATCCTACTCTCCTACTAGAGAGTACACCCAATACGACCCACGTTTTTCTCATTGATACAGAATCTCCCATATCAGGGGGTATTCCTCCTTCTCTCGTGAAACTCTCTCCAAGTAATGAGGCCATCCATTTTGATTGGGGTGTGCTAACTGGACCTCATCTTCCCTCTCACATTCCTTTCTAGATTATAGTACAAGTTTGTGGTCAAGATGTTCCTCAGACACTGATGGATGAAGGTTTTTCTATTAGTATTTTGTCCTCTATTGCTTGGCAAGCTTTGGGTTGTCCTCCACTTGCACCAGTTACACATAATCTGTTAGCTTTTAACCAAAGAACTAGTCAACCTTTAGGGACCCTTCCTCAGTTTCCTGTAACTTTGGGAGGGAAAACTGTCTTCATTGATGTCATGGTAGTCCAAGACCCCTTGGATTTTTCTTTACTCCTTGGGCAGGATTATGTCTATGCCATGAAAGCTATTGTGTCTACTCTTTTTCGTGTGATATATTTCCCTCACGATGGACAGGTTGTGACTGTTGATCAACTTTCATTCATTGACCCCACCTGGATTACCTCCCTAAATGGTTCTTATATGAAGACGATATCACCCCTTCCACTAGTCAATTATGTGGCATTGTTTCCCATGGCTTCAAATTTTGATGACTTAGATCCAGTGGTTGACATGGTGATCTCTTCGATAGGGTTGTTAGAGCCTGATCTCTTTACTCCTGTCATGACCATTGACATGGTGTCCTTCCAGAGTGTGTTTCTTCCGTCAAATGAAGACCTCTTGGAAGCCATGACCGAGTTTTTTCCCTTGACATGGTCTCCTTCCGGAGCATTGTCCTCTTGGAATCCATGATCAAGAAGACCTCCGAGGATAGTTTTTGCGTCTCTGTAGCAACCTTGTTAAAAAATGAAATGGAGGTTTTGAGGATAGTTTCCATGTCTCTGTAGCAACCTCATTAAAAAATGAAACAAAGGTTTCCAAGGATAGTTTTTGCATCTCTGTAGCAACCTTGTTAAAAAATGAAACCACTTTCAAGGATAGTTTTTTCGTCTCTAAGGAAACCTCGTTAAAAAATGAAACAGAGGTCTTTGAGCATGGTTTTCTGATTTCAAGATCATTAAAAAATGAAACCACTTACGAGGATAGTTTTTTTGTCTCTGTGGCAACCTCGTTAAAAAATGAAACAAAGGTTATGAGCATAATTCTTGTTTCTATGTCAAGCTCATTAAAAAATGAAATAGTTTCCCCCCTGTCTATTTGAGTCAAGTCCTTCGTCTAGTATTTGAAGCTTCATTTCATTCTGCTTTGCAGTTGGATGAAACAAAGCTTGGGGGGAATTTGCCTCAACCTCTGGACTTCATCCTGAAGTTGAGTCGCTAGCTTCTTAAACTGGGGGCTAAGTACCAACCATCCGTATGTTTTGTGTTGGGAAGTCCAAGCATAGTTTTATATGGTTCAAGCTTGTGTAAAAATGAAACCACTTACCTCAAGCATAGTTTCCTCTGGTTCAAGATTGTGTAAAAATGAAACCAGGTTCAAGCATAGTTTTGTTTAGATTTTAAGCTTGTGTAAAAATTAAAATCTATCCCAAGCATAGTTTGGTTTTGTTTTAAAGCTTGTGTAAAAATGAAAACAATCCTGAGCTTAGTCTTTGCTCTTTCTCATGCTTGTTAATACATGAGAATAAGTTACCGAGCTTCGTATTTGTTCTTTCTTGTGCTTGTAAATATGTGAGAATGTAACTGAGTATACTTTTATCACTTTTTCGGACTCGTAAAGGTTATACGAAAAATGAACCCACTGGAGTTCCCTTTAAACTCTTTTCAGACTCTCTAAACATGAGAAGATTGCCGAGCGACCTTGTTCTCTTCACGCTCATTAAAGTATTTGAAGAAAACGTTTCTTGGGTGGTAATTTATCTTATTTTCGGTCTCATCAGACTATTTTATGAAAAAGGAACTGAGAGAGTTCTCTTTTGAGTGTTTTTCCAGACTCTATAATCATGAAAAACCTTTGAGTTTTCTATCTTTGGACTCATTAAACAAACATCAAAAGACCCGTTATGGGACCGAACCACTCCTTCTTAGGGTTCGTTAAACATACTCTAAGGGACTCATCTGAAGGATGAGCTTAAATTTACAAGCATATGTTATCCTCCTCAAGCTTGTGTAAAAATAAAGAGGTACTCACCAGAAATGGTGGGGGAAAAATTGGGAAAGAAATGTATCTAAACCTGTATTCTGTGGAAGAGTCTCTTTTGAACATGACACCCTTTCACTTGCCTTGTGTCTAGGTTGGAAAATCCGCTCGTCTCTTGGTCATACTCCTTTATAAGATTACAAATTGGTCTGTGATCCTTGTTGTTGAGTCACTATTTTTGAAGATAGTTGTCGTGTCGTCAATATGTTCAAAAAGATGTACAACCTGAAAATCCTTCTATTGCATCATCCATTTCTGTAGTCCTTAAGACTTCTATTGCATCGACCATCCTTGAGTCAGTCCTAAATCACTTGTTACTCTAATCTACATCAAATCTTGTTACTTGTTTCGTGTCATTGATGTGGGATACATTAAGGCCCTCCTATGACGAGTATTTTCCTGTCGACTTCAACTCATTATCCAAGAATTAGACATAGAAACCAATTGGTACCTTGGAACTTGCATGCCTCAATGGCAGGTTTCCTCGCTTTAGATAGTGGTTTTTCATTATTGACCCCTGATCGGGAGATTCTGTCAAGTGTTCTACCTCAGCTCATTAATTCACATTCGTTGGATTGTACTAGTGTACCTTGGGAGTCATTGACATTAATGGTGATTTCTCTCGCACTTGTTAACATTATACACTAATGATCGGTAATCAAGTGGTTTCTACCATGTTCGACTTCGACACATGTATTCACATGGTTAGATTCATACTATAGAGTGGTGGAGATGAAGACCCTAGATCTTTTCTGATAGATTCAGGTTGCGTTGGAGTATATTCAGTTTGTACTATTGCATAGATCCACATTATATGTCTCATGACTATGTTCAAACTTGAGTCCTTACCACATAGATCCACAGTGTATTTTTGGTGGCTATGTTCATATTTGAGTCATATCGGCATGGATCCACAGTGTATGTTTGGTGGCCATGACCTATCTTACCTGACATGGATCTTCGCATGTTGGCATTTATGATTTGAGTCATTTGTATTCTGAGTATGGGAATTCCTACCTCAGTGATGATATATTATTGTACTATATTTCCTTGTTTGTTGATAGGTTTCCGACCGACTGTTCCTTGTTCCCTACACACACACGACAAAGTATTTCAGCTATCACTCTGTTCTAACTTCATACTTTTGGGGGCTCTCTATTACACATTATTTTTGTCATCCCTATGACCATTAATGATGTAAACCTATCTGTTGCCTTCAGAGGGGTCAGTGGCCTGAGTTCCTAAAGAGAGAAGTGAGAAGAACTTTTCCTGAGAAAAGAAGTTGCATTTTCCTTTGTAAAAACCTTATAAAAAAGGAAGTTCGCAGGTTTCTATATAGGCAGGGTGCGAGAATGCCTGATTCTCATAGGTTCCACCATATATGGGTTGTGATAGGTTCGCAGGTTGCACTATAAGTAGGGTGCGAGAATGCTTACACATGGGAAAAACGAGTTTTTTCTCAAATCTTCTACAAGGAGAAACTTCCATGGTAAGGTGGCATCTGAATGGTTTGGATCTTACTGTCTTTCATGATTTAGTGGGATCATCCTAACCTCCTCACCTTATCCTCTTCAACTTATAAAAGGAGAGGAGTTCTCATGGAGAAAGTTAGCTTTGGTTAGCTTTGGAGCTTTTGGGATTAGTTTGGATTGGATTTAGCTTTGGAGATTTTTAGCTTGGCTTGATCAGCCACTTTGTCAAGATAGATTGTGAATATTATCAGATCTGTGCTCTGATAATTCTTGGAGTGAAAGTGTGTGGGGAACAAAGGACAGTTGGAAGGGACCTTACGACATCAAGGCCATGGTTGTAATCTCTCTTTCACATTTACTATGATACAATAGTATGATTCTTTCCTATAAAGCTTGTTGTGTTTTATTGTATGATTCCTTGATCACATACATAGGTTTATATTGATTTTATGCTATTGCTATCACTTTGGTTGGTTGCATTCTTTGGTAGGTTCATCATTGTATGAGTGTTGGAACGGAGCTAGGATGGTGATGGTGAGGGGAAGCAACGTTTAAACAATATGTCACCCATCCCTCTCTAATTAGTAAATTCAATATCCAAAACTTAAGGAAAGCGTCATGTTCTGGTGTGTTTTGTTCTAGATCTAGGTGGATCTAGGGAGATCAATTAGTGTCCGCACCTACCGATTAGTTCGATAATAGGGGGAAAAGTAAAATTGGCAAAAACAATGATGAAAATGTTGTATATTATGATCATGTTCATAAATAATGAATTCCAATAGATGAAGAATATATGTCAGCTCTTGGTTTAGGAAATGAGTAAGTAATTATTCCTTGTACCTTTTCAATTCTATGCATATTTCATTAAAGTTTTTTATAATCTATTTCATGACAGAGCCTATATATGATTTTGATTCTCATTTGATAAGTTTTTTGTACTATAGGGAATGAGTCAATGAATGTTTAGGTCCATATAAAGAGAAGCCAAAGAAAGAAAATTAGAAGGGAAGAAGGCTTATTTTCTTGAGATGAAAGATGGTGAACCTATTGGACCAAATGTTGCAAGGTGGGCCTCAAAGTTGGGCATGAGAGTAAGGTCTCATTTGAATGTAACCAAAGTTAATTTTGTAGATAAAGATGAAATAAGTGTGGATCTAGTGATTCTACAAATGGAAAATTCCTTTGAGACTTTTGGTGGAAGGATTTCCACCAAATATTACAAGAAGAAAATGAGAAAATTGATTAGCAATTTTAGGCATAAATGTAGAAAATAAATCTTGGATGGAAAAGAAAGTGATAACGTCTTGACTCCCAAATAGTGGGAGGATTTGAAGGAACGTATGTGTGTGGAAGAGTATGTGCAAAAGAGTACAAAAGGGAAGGTATCAAGATAAAATTTGAGGGGTCAATTTATTTTCGGTTGTTGTGGGTGGCATTTTTTTAAGTATATTTGTAAGTAAATTGTCTTATATTGCATTTTGATTCGTATATATATCCAACTAATTATGTGTGGATAATGATTTGTAGGTTCAAGAAGATAATAGATTAGAAATTTATGTGAGTGAAATGACTGACCATAAAATGATAGATATAGACAATTCTAAATAGAAGCATATATCAAAACATCCAATAGAAAGATCATTTCCATCTAATGAAGTTGATAAAATCCTTAACACGGATCTACATCTATTCACATCCATAGTGAGAGATATAAACTTGTAATGGATTGCATACATAGGTTGAAAAACGCAATATCAACCATAACCACCTCCATTGAACCAATTGTATGTTCATGGAACAAAAAGGGATATGATAGTGATTTTGATGAGGTAAGTTAATTATCATTCCACTGCAAACATTTCTTGACTTGAATTCATAATCTGATTTAATTGGTTTAGGTCTGACTTTTAGTGTTTTAGTATTATATTTACTATTCTTCTACTTTATTGTTGTGTCCTTATAATGTTAAATTTTATTTGTGCATGATGTAATCACATGCATTATGAAATTAAATGATCTCCCAACTTTGATGCACCTCATCATTCTTGATCAATGTGTACAACTTCTGATGGAAAGGGATATCATAGTTGTTTTGATGAGGTAAGCTAATTATCATTCCCCTACAAACCTTTCTTGAATTGAATTCATAATCTGATTTAATTGGTTTAGGTTCGATTTGTAGTTTTTTACTGTTATATTTAATATTCCTCTACTATATTATTGTGTCCTTCCAATGCTATATTTGATTTCTGCATGATGTAATCACATGCCGGATAAAATTAAACGATCTCCCAACATTGATGAACCTCATCATTATTGATCAGTGTGTACATCTCTTGTTGGAAAGGGATATCGTAGTGGTTTTGATGAGGTAAGCTAATTATCATTCCCCTGCAAACTTTTCTTGACTTGAATTCATAATCTGATTTAATTGGTGTAGGTCTAATTTTTATTAATTTATTGTTATATTTACTATTCTTCTACTATATTATTGTGTCCTTGTAATGTTATATTTGATTTGTGCATGATGTAATCACATGCATGATAAAATTAAATGATCTCCCAACATTCATGCACCTCATCATTCTCGATCAGTGTGTACAACTCCTACTGGACATATTCAAATGTTGAATTGATGGTGAGTGCATTTAATTTTGTTATATCAATAATTATGCATGTTTTTGGAATTTAATTGTATTTTTGTTCTTATATTTATGTATACTTTTTTTTTTTACGGTTCCCATTAACGCCAAAAAAAAGTGAACTATTCCAAGTAGGATATGAAGTAAACATACTAGATCCATATGATGGTGCTATTGTAGGGACTAGACGAATTTGGTCACTTGCTATGATCCATGTAGCCACTTGGTCCTGAAGAGGCCAATATAGATGTCATTAATGTCACAAGTAACATCCTCA
This sequence comes from Picea engelmannii, assembly GCA_009831015.1. Lineage (NCBI taxonomy): Eukaryota > Viridiplantae > Streptophyta > Pinopsida > Pinales > Pinaceae > Picea > Picea engelmannii. The sequence continues at coordinate 591,034 of ML778255.1, forward strand.
TTTCCTATGAATATAAAATTGATGGATGTGAACGTTTGAAGGAGACGGAAATAAGTTTCATTTGGTGGTTGAAGAAGTATTTGAGAAAATCATGAACCTAGATAATCATGTTTTATAAATCAGTTGTGAACATTTTGTTTACGTTACATAGTATTCAGACAATTTAAACTTACTTTACATAGTCTTCAAACCATGTAAACTTACTTTACATAGTGTAAATACCTTTTTTCTTGAAGGGCATGTAACCCGTGATATAAGGACATGCTTTAATGCATCTATTCATTGGTTCATTTAATTTAATGTTGGTTGTGGTGCAATTATAAATGTTGTTTCTATCATGCCTACAAAGAGTGATATAACGACATGTTTTAATGCATCTATTCACTGGATCATTTTATTTAATGTTTCTTGTGGTGCCATTAGAAATGTTGTTTCTGCCATGCATACAAGGAATGATATGAGATTGCATGAGTGCTTCTTTACATACCATTATTTCTATGCTCTGCCTTTGGATTTGATTTCTATTTATTTACCTTATTTACTCTGTCTTTTAGGGTGAACAAATTGTCTGCGTGTAAATAGATTGGGCTTACCCACATTCTATTTTTTTCCTACATTTGTTTATCATCTCATAATGTGTTCTTCTATTTAAGGTAGGTGAATTGAACATCAGACTATGTCAATCGCTAAGGCTCGAATCATAGCACTCTTTATAATGCCAGAACATATGTGTTAGCCTGTGATAACCCTAGTTATATTATATACATGTGTTTAGTGATGAAGATATTGTTATCTTCTATAAATAGTTTTAAACTAATATACGTAATTTATTGTTGGTTGATGAATTTTTCTCTTAACGATGAAATAATATTTTATCTTTTTTATTTTTTAAATTTGTTAAACTTTTTATGGACTCGTGTCTCATTTGCAAGGAGTTGCAATATTTTATACAAATAATTTCCTTCTTAGTTTTTGAAGTTTCAATTGACTATAGATTGTATTTTACCTTCCTCATTCTGGGAGTATTACAATGGAATGTGGATGTTTGGGTGAGTTTTGTGAGGCTTCTTACCGATGCAATTAAGAAGTTTTTATTTATCGACGAGGGAACTTGTGAGTTTTAATTGTGGATGCAACATGGTTGTTGTGTGGGACACAATTAATAAGAGTAGATTTCCAAAATTGTGTTGATATATCTATAATAATTATGGGACAACCATGGATGGACTCAAGTTACACGTTCAATTCCTTTTGTTTGATTGAATTTATCATTTTATTTCAACCTTTAAGGTTAAAATGACTTCTTTTAGATTTGGAAAGATGACCTTTTTTCTTCTATGAATCAATTCATGTTGGGACATGAGTCCTAAACGTGGTTTATATATTGGAATATTTAACAATGAAAAGTTGTGTTTTTCTTATTCAAGACTTGAGTATAGAAATTTTTCCCTTTTTTAAATTCGTGATGTGTGGAAGGACTTTACTAAGTCTATGAAATTTTCCATGTTTTAGACCTTAACTAAGATCAATCTCCTCACTGCCTTGAGAACAAGTAAAATACTCTACTTGAGCATAAGTAAAAGACTCAGATTTACCTGTTCATTCTCTAACTTTAAGTATTTTCCTAGAAAACTTCCAATATCTTTAAAAATTAAAAGATGTTAAAGATGAAGTGGTAGATTTGGAAGTTGAAACTAGACTGGCATTTTGTTCACAACCATAGTGGAGGATATTATGTAGGATATTCAACTCCTTTTTTCCATAATATTTTTGGTTAGTTAAATCCAATTTTCACTCCTTATATATTAAACCCAATTGTATCATGCACTAAAAATATTTGGTTTTGAATTTCGAGTTCTATGTGACAATTGTAGTGTATGAACTTTTTATCCATTCACCTTGACTAGAATTGATCAAAGTGATGATTCAAAACACAAAATCTTGTAGAAATTTAGAATTTATACCCATCTCCTAATATACATGTCAACATTTACTTGGAATAATCCTTTGTATTGTATAATATTGAGGGTCTTATGACTCTCCTCCTTTTTCTTAGCCTAAGTTATATTTTTGGAATTAAATTTTATTTATGGACTTATTCCTTTATTATGTTGTTCTTAGTCCCATTTTTCGATGGAATGGTTATTTATACATCTGAGCAGTTTCTGTAAGGTTCTATATTTTGCAAATAATATCCCCATTTCTAACAATGTTTATAAAAAGTGTCTAGATACATACAACTAATATCCATCTATTATAGATGCATAGACATTTGAATGATATGATCTCACTAACTGTATTGACAAAGTGACTAATATAAAAATTATGTGTTCCTTTTATGTGTCAGGGTATACTTCTATTGAGGGTATACTTTTATGTATTGGATATGCTCATTCAAAATGGCATGCTTGTAACAGAGGCCATTGTAGGCATCTAAATAAGATTTATTGTGATTAGTCCATTGAAATTTAGTCATTGGTCCTACTCCTAACATGCCACTTTCATGTTGAAAGTTTTGTGACTGTATTTCATAGGAACATGTGCAACTGCAAATCATATTTGTAGAGGTGAGGAATATATCATGCTAGTTGGTGGTACTGAAGAAACACTTATTCCCGCTAGTTTGGATTTGTTTGTTGCATGTTGAGCCCTATCTCAGAAAAATGATGATCCCTAGTCTACCACAAGGCCTTGGGACAAATACCAAGATGGATTTGTTATGGGTGAAGGTGTAGGAGTGTTGGTAAGTTTAGAATGACAAACTTTTTTTGTTAGTGTTCTTCGTGTTCAATGTTCATTATGTTCTTGGCCATTGAAAATTTCAAAGGCTTACCCATATTGCATAGTAGATAAGAAGACCCTTTTGTGTTACCTATTATTCATATGAAGGCTAAAAATACTAGGTAAAAGGGTTGTAAGTAATCAAACAGTAGAATCTATAAAATTAAAGCACATGAAATTTTTAAATTTCTAATAACTATGATCTAATCTGCAATTATTTAATCTGGATTTTAATTGGCATGAATAGGATCATGGTAGGTCTACCTTCCGTGGAGAAAAAGGAAAAATATCTTATGACACTCCTTGCAAAAGAGAGCCTTGAAGAAGTTTTTGACTTCAAGTATCTTGCAACTAGAACAAAAGAATACATTTGCAATGACTTGAAGTTAGGATAGCATTACTAGAAGTACATCAAAAAATTTATGTTGATGCTATAAAAATTGATGAAGGGAAGAAAAAGACATTGAATTGCATGTTCCTTGAATTTAAGTTGTGTTTCTATATAAATATCCCTTCCACCCTTTTTTAAATATCCTTCAATTGGCGATGGTGGTAATCTAATATCCAAATATATATGCATTTGGTCAAGGAATTTATGCTTTAATGTCCATGTAGAGTTATTTTACTATATTTATAGAGAGCATAACTTATGATTCTTTTTTGGGTACTCTTTACAATTGAAAGATGGGACTTTAAATAAAATTGGCACTCACAATGTTAATATATTTAGGAATATGATGGAGTGGAAAAGGTAGTCTTGTTTACCTTAGGTAATCTTGAATTTCAACCTATGAGACCCTAATTAATACCGACCTCATTCTTCATGTTTTGTTCAGTTGGAGTATGATTTTCAATATTACACAATGAACATGCCAACATATATCCAAGTTCTCATACTCTCAGCTGAGAAATCTAATATGATGCCTTACAGACCTACATCAGATGTGGGTCCCTCAAGTCCAACTCCATTGGAGAATAAACAATGGAAAATGTACTTGAGTTTGTCAAAATCGTTTGACCATACCATTGAGGCTGCCATGAAACATGTATTGTTAAATTAACTTGCATGTTATGGGAATATATCTTTCATGTTATGGCAATTATGGGAATCAGATGAAGCAATTGAAGTGTGTTTGTATCAATCCTAGCAGGCTCTTTTTGTATAAATTAGAATGAGATTCTCTCACTAAATTCATAGACAAAGTGACTAATATAAAAATGCTTTGTTACTTTTATGTACCAGGGTATACTTCTATTGAGGGTATACTTTTATGTATTGGGTCTTCTCATTCAAAATGACATGCTTGTAACATAAGACATTATATACATTTGAATAACATTTATTGTGATTAGTCCATTGAAATTTAGTCATTGGTCCTACTCCTAACAAGCCACTTTCATGTTGAAAATTATGTGACTGTATTTCATAAAAACATGTGCAACTGCAAATCATATTTGTAGAAGTGAGGAAGATATCATGCTAGTTGGTGTTATTGAAGCAACAATTATTCCCATTGGTTTGGGTGGGTTTGTTGCATGTTGAGCCCTATCTCATAGAAATGAGGATCCCCAGTCTGCCTGAAGGCCTTGGGACAAAGACCAAGATGGATTTGTCATGGGTGAAAATGTAGAAGTGTTGGTAACTTTAAAATGACAAACCTTTTTTTGTTAGTGTTATGCATGTTCAATTTTCATTAAGTTATAGGCACTTGTTTTGTATTAGGCCTTGGTATTGATTTCATATACCTCTAATTAGATTGAGGAAAATAGACTATCTATTAGGGTAGCCAAAAAAATGTTGTTTATGTTTTTGTTGGAACCAACCATCTCTTAACAAAGTGCTCTTCTGGATTTGTTTATTACATAGGAGAAGAATGAGAACCAGGGATGATTTTTAGGATGGAAATTTATTTTAAATTGTATAAACCTTGGAGAATCTTACTAATCCTTCATGTGTCAACTCTAAATATTTGGCGATATTTTTGTAAAAATATTCAAATTTCTAATTATTTTATATAATTTTTATAACATTTTGGCGATTTTTAAGGTAAAATAATTTATCCTATAGAATTTGGGTAAATCATCTTTAAAATAGCGAATCTCCTTTTTTGAAAAACCATGGAAAATTAGCCCATGAGCGAAATTTAGCCCCTAAAATCATCCCTAGGAACCTTAGTGGTGAAAATGTGAGGGAAGGCTTGGCAGGTGTAGTTTAAGTCAAAGTTCCAAAAATGGAGTTTGAGGGGAAAACAAAAGTAAGTGAATTTAGCTTAATCTCTTTAACTTATATAGAAACTATGTTTATATATATTGTTTTGTCTTGTTTAGCAATTCTCTTCTGAAGTGATTAATTGAATCTTAGCTTGTGTAAACTACATTATTTTAATGTGGAAACTTTATATGAATTGAAGTTTTTCTTTGATGGGAAACTGTTTTTGGAAATATCCTAATATTTTAGATCTTGGATGTTGATAAACAAGGTTAGGAAATCCAGAGGTGAGGAGGATTGTGGACTAGGTTGTTCAAGAATATCTTTCACAAAATTTGGAATGCAATCCTCGAGTTCTAAAATCTATTATTTTGAGGGATTTGAATGCATACAAGGTACTATAAAGCTAAAATTGTCTGTATTTAAAAGTATTCATAATTTTTTCTAAGTTTATTAGTTTTATAATTAACAATCAACTCTTATTTCCTATTGATTTGGGGTAATGGAATATTTAAGAACACCCAATTATATCCATATATATGCTTATAAATGCATGCATGATATATATATATATATATATATATATATATATATATATATATATATATGATTGCATGATATATATATATTCAAATATTTCAGACAAGTATTTTAAATATCAAGTAATTTCAGTTGGATTTATTTGTGATAGATTTAGCATTTTCATTATCATTTTTCATTATTGTATTGTTCCATATATCCTCTAAAGATTATCTTGTTTTATTTTTTCTAGTGTTTTTTACAGTCCCAATGAAATCAGGGATTTTACATAGGAGACCAAAAACCATCTATTGTCAAAGTGTCAAGGAAAGGGAGCTAACTTTGTTCGTGCAGTGGAAGAGGTTGTTGAGGTCTACGAGAAGATAAATATAGAGAAATGGGAAGACAACCAAAGTACTATTGATGAACTAGAATTTAATATTGTCCTAGACCAGTGTTAGTCCATTAGTGTCAATATTCAATTGAAAACTCATATTTGTTGTAATACTTGACATTTCATATAATATAATTTATGTGCATTTAAAATTTATATATATGTTTGTACTTTATATTATTTATAAGTATTGTAAATAACTAATTAATGTGACAATATTTCATGATTACATGTGTATTAAATAAGGATGAATATTGTATTATTCTTCTTTTTTAATTTAGACATAATATCATACTAAAAATTTATATTTATTAATAATGAAAACCATTAAAACTACCAAAAAACAATGAAGACATATAAAATGACTAAAAATGACTAAATTGGTGAAAACAAAATGAGAATAATAATGAACACACATAAAACGATTAAAAATGACTAAATTAGTGACAAAAAAATTAAAATAATGAACAGATATAAAATGATTGAAAATGACTAAATCAGTGACCTAAAAATGAGAGATAGGTGACCAAACAATGAGACATAATTGACCAAACAAAATGACCAAAATTTGCATATAAAATGACCAAAAAATGAGAGATAAGTGACCATAAAAATGACCAAAATTCACATATAAATGACCAAATGGCAATTTTGGTGGCTAATTTCTAGTCTCTTATTATGTGACAAAAATTGGTCATATTTAGTGTTGTAGCCTAGGTCTACACCCCTGCCTCTCCTCTCTCATTTACCTATGCCTTCGTTGGATTTTTTCTCTTCTGGTTGATAAAGTCGGTTTCCCATATGTTCAATGACCTGATTTTCTGATCATTTAGGCTTCTGTGGTGAGAGATTTGTTCATAGCATGTCGGAAGAACCACAGTGACAGTTATTTTGAGAGCTTGTCGACAATTTATCCAAAGACATTAAATTCACAATGGAACGTGAAGAAAATGACACCATCTCCTTCCTTGACATACTAATAAACAGAAAAGAAGATGGTAAATTAGGACATTCATCTATTTTTTATATTCTTTCTTCTTTTACTCTACTTACTTCTTTTTAATATCTTACCCCACCCCAACCAAAAATTAGGAATTCTTAACACCTTATCCACTAGAGCCATAAGGATTTCAGATAAGGAACACCTAGAACAGGAATTAAATCACCTTCACAAAGTCTTCAAAAACATAGGTTACAAAGAAAAAGAGATTGAGAATGCATTAAAGAAATCCCTTGAAAGAGAAAAAGAAAAAGAAACTAACAAACCTCAACCGAGAAACAACCAAACCCCAAGCCTCACTGCCTACCTCCCCTACATCCAAGGAGTCACTGATAAAATCGAAAAAATCCTTAACAAGAAGGAGATCAAGACCTCTTTCAGACCCCTTAATACTATCAAACAGAAAATGAGATCCGTTAAGGACAAGCTCGACCAACATAACTTCAAAGGAGTTTACAGAATAGACTGTTCTTGTGGCAAATGCTACATTGGAGAAACAGGTCGTTCTTTCAACACTAGGATTAAAGAGCATAGTGCTGACATCAAGAATGAACGAACTCGCACCTCGGCACTAGCCGAACACTCTCTCACAACTAAACATCACATATGCGTAGAAGACACCAAGATCTTAGCTAAAGAAGACCATCTCCTTAAAAGACGAATTAGAGAAGCAATCGAAATCATCAAGAATCCCGATAACCTAAATCGAGACAATGGCCTAGAGATTAGTGATAGTTGGATCTCGCTCATCTGGGAAAGAAAACATCATTAACCTCAGAACTCTAGTACTTTCAACCTCTGTTTCCCGTACCTTAACTTGTTCTTTGAAAAACCAACCTCATTAAAACCATTTCTTACCAACCTACCTTGCAAATATCCCTTTGACTTACATTAATAATAACATTTTAAACCTTAAACCATTTCAAGACCAACCTATTGGATTCCAACTTATAGTCTTCCWCCACTGATTDAASAAGAATAATATTAACGCCACCTCATTATATTAACCCTAAATTTAACCTTTAATTAACATAAAACTAATATTAGTATTATTAAACCACTAATATAACAACAATAGTATCAATTAACCACTTAATTCATTAACTGACTAAATCATTTTTAAATATTTTTTGAAAAATCCCCTCTAACTTAGGGTTTCACTCAGCCAAACACTAATATAACATTAATAATATTTTTTCCACCTCATTAAATAAACCCTAATTTTAATCTATAATTAACATAAACTAATATTAATAATAATAACACCTTATGGTTAGCAATTTAAACCATCAATAAAAATTACACTACCTCATCAAATTAACCCTAGTTTTAACCTATAATTTAATATTAACACTGTCGGATTAAACCACTTAACCCATTAATTAACTATACCAATATTAAATACCTAACTTAACTTAACTTAACCTTAAACCTAACTTAACCCTTAACCATTTCAAGACCAACCTAATTGATTCCAACTTTTAATCTTCCACCACTAGAATAATATCAACGCCACCTCATTATATTAACCCTAATTTTAACCTATAATTAACATAAAACTAATATTAATAATATTAAACCACTAATATAACAACAATAGTATCAATTAACCCCTAATTTAAAACTACTTAACTCATTAATTGACTAAATAACTTTTAAATATTTTTAGAAAAAACCCCCTCAAGCTTAGGGTTTCACTTAGTCGAACACTAATATAACATTAATAACACTTTTGCCACCTTATTAAATAAACCCTAATTTTAACCTATAATAAAACTAATATTAATACTAATAACACCTTATGGTTTTCTAGTTTTAACCTATAATTTAATATTAAACCACTTGACCCATTAATCAACTATACCAATATTAAATACCTATTTTAAAATTTAAAATTTAAAACCACCTAATTCATTAATTGACTAAATCACTTTTATATAATTAATAATTTTTTGAATATTCTCCTCAAACCTAGGATAACAAGAATAATACTATTTCCACCTCGTCAAATCAACCCTAAATTTGAACCTAGAACTAACATAATATTAACATTAATATTAACACCATTAATATTACCTCTTCAATTTAACCCTAGAAATAATACTAACACCGTCGGGTTATCAAATTAACCCCATTAATTAACTAAACCACTATCAAATATTTGAAAAGTCTCCTCAAATCTAGGGTTCACTCTGCCGACCTTAATTTTCCACCCGCCTCATCCTTATTTATTAGGGGTTCCTCTCTTATTTTTCCTCAGGCTTTTTTGTCCTGAAGATGGATCTTGGTGTGGATCCGAAACGTCGACAAGCTCTCAAAAGCACTGTCACTGTGGTTCTTCCGACATGCTCTGAACATACCTGATTTTACTTATTGGTTTGCTTGATTGATTCTTTGCGCCAAATTATTTTTGTTTTCCTTGAAAGATAATTGCATGTTTGGTTTGAGTTTGAAATAATTGTCATCATGTTTTCCACTAATTAAGCATGAAACAGGCCCACCAAGCCTTTCCTTTGCACATGAGACATCCAGGTCTACCAATTCCTTTGTATGCATAGTAAGCAACCATGAGAAAAAATGCATCATTCAGAGCAGTCCATTTCGGGGTTGAAATACAAGAAAACAAACGTGTTCAATTTTTAGCTGTTAGATCAAGCAAAGATTAAGTCACGACCGTCAAATCTCATTAGAGAGAGATCGATGGTGGGGAGGAATTGCGGGGATCAAGAAGCAAATTAAAGTTTTTGCAAGTTGTGAGCCCACAATCGCTCAAGATCGTTGATCTTGCTAGACCAAAAGATCAATGGTGCATATCGATCCCGCTATGAACGAGCATCTTTGCATTGTGGGGATCGAGAAGGAAATTAAATTTTGTGAAAGTTGTGAGCCCAAAATCACTCAAGATCGTTGATCTTTCTAGATCAAAAAGTCAATGGATCATATCGATCCTTCTACGAACGAGCATCTTTGCATTGCAAGGATCGAGAAGTAAATTAAATTTTGTGCAAATTGTGAGCCAGCAATCACTCAGGATCATTGATCTTTCTAGATCAACAGATCAACGATGGATATCAATCCCACTACGGATGAGCATCTTCTCTTTGTGGATATAGGGAAGGAAATTAAAGAGTGAGAGTTGAGTCTCCACAATCACCTGTGGTCGTTGATCTTTAAGAAAGGGACACGTGTCAGGCGATCTCATACTCTGGGAGGAAACAAGCAGAAGTTGAGTGAGTAAAGGACTCTTGAAATGCTCGAAGCCCATAGTTCATCTGGACCGTCCATCAACAAGGACACACGGTGCTAGATCTCTCACTTCAGAGACTTATCACTCTAGAAGGTTTGCGGAGAGAAGAACTAGAGAAAGAATTACCCGAAGTTTTAAAGTAAACCTCAGTTGTCCAAATCAAGAGGCCACGGGAAGGAAGATCTAACACTTCGAAAATATGGCACTTCGGAGGATTGCGTGTGCAATTAGAAGAAAAATCCTGAAGTGAATCTCGGTTGTCCCAAACAAGAGGACACGTGGAGGAAGAACTCTCACTTTGGAGATACGACACTTCGAAGGATTGTGCGAGAAAGAAGAAGAAAAATCTCGAAGCCCGAACTCCCAAAGTGAATATCGGTCATCCAAAACAAGAGGACACGTGGAGGAATATCTCTCACTTTGGAGATATGACACTCCAAAGGATTGTAAGAACTATGAATTGAAAATTCCCGAAGCCTAAAATCTTGAAGTAATTGTGGATTGTTGATCTCAAATCAACAAGAACCATTGATATTTGCAGTAGGTAAAAAATTAATATCACCTGAAGTCCCGAAGTAATTGTGGACCATTGATCTCAAATCAACAAGGATCGTAGATCTTTGAAATAATTATGTTATTCATCCATTCAACCATTCGGAGAAACTGAGACCTTCAACGTCTAAAATCTCGAAGCCCAAAGTCCCAGAGACACATGGAACTCATTTTCCTAAGACACATGACACTCATATGTCAGGACACACGACAGTTATTTTAGGCCACCATGTCACTTCAAACTCGTACTAATCCGGGATTTATACAAACTTTGCATCTAAAATCTCTCGAACTCTGAAGTGGCGCAGTGATGAGAGATTACCATGCCACTTCGAGATATTGATGCTTCACGTTCAAAACCTCTTGGGCTCTAAGAAATTTGTGCCATCAATAAATAAGATAGGGGAGTTATAATATGGAAAAAAGATATAACTTTAGCAGGGGCACTAAAGTAGAAGGGTCACCCGGATCATATATAGCAACAAGATCGACGACCACACTTCATTGCGGGGAACAAAAGTGCTCAAACGTTAACATCCTTGAGAGGTCCTACAATTGAAACCATGGTATAGATTATGAGGTATGTGGTAGTTGGTGGTGGATTGAGGAAGTCATAGCAATGTGGATCCAAACCACCCTTGAAAACTTCTACAAACACGTGCTTATATGATGTCAGGTCACCACGTCACTCCTCGAGATTTTCACGCTGCACATCCAGTTGTCTCTAGTGGCCTCCAACAACACGCATGCATGCCATGATCAATGCAGAACTAAGATTTCTCTATTTGAATCAATTTATGTCACAGTGTCAATTCATTCCAGTGCTCGCATCGGTCTAGTTTCATCGCTAGTGTCAATTTTCAATTATTCAATTCAAGACTCTGCTTAGTTTAAAGCATAATAAGTTGTCTTCTACATGTGATAAGAACCACTCTTTTTTATTAATTAAAGTGTGAAGTATACATTTTTGTACTCTAACAATGTTTTAGTCAATTTAATTAGTCGTTCTGCAATTGTTAATGTAGAGATAAGTCTCAGTCCCAGATGGACGAGAGCCTATGCAACTCTGATAAATATGAGTTTCCATATGTTTTGAGGGTCAGAGTTTTTTTGCGAGAGGATAGCAATACATCAGACTAGTTGGGCATGTTATATGCATCGATTAAAGGTCTCTATCTGGTGAACATACTCTTGATGACATTGTTTCATTCAAATCTTCGTGTGTTTTTATCTTATCCTGAATGCATTTTTTGATTTGTGCAAAGTACATTTTTGTTTTTATCGCAACCTAAAGGAGTAATTGTGTTTTTGATACATGTTTAATGTCTTGAAATGATATTTTAAGTATTAAACTTATAGCAATAGATTATTCGTTAAGTGGTTTGTTGTTTCCCTTTGTTTTTATTATTTCACTTGTCTGTCATTTGTGTCCCACCAGCCAAGAAAAAACCTCATCCATATCATTTTCCAACCCAATCATGCTTTTGTCTTGGTAGAAACGACCCTGCAAATGAACAACAAAAATTAAAAATAAACCATTCTAAACTTGAGGTGGCCTATCTTTTCCCTTTAGCAGTCAGGTGCAGACATTAGGACCAAAATATTCCGGCGTCGCTACCGGGGAATGGAGTATCGAGATATTTTTCCCTGGGAGAATGACAATGATCAGATCTGATATTTGATGGTGAACACAGACTAGACACATTTAGACTACATATCAGTCACCTGGCGACTCCATGGTTAAAGAATCCAGTGGCAACTCCACAACTTTGAGAAGTCAAATTTTCAGATGGAAGCTATCTTGGCTCAGAGGTTTTCTCTTTTTAATTTCTCTTATGTTCTTGGTTTTCCAAATATTGTTCCTACTATAGATGATGTTAATATTATGGTATTTGCGAGAGGTATTTACCTCCACATGTCAACCTGATGAGAATAGAAGACTCTGGAAAGCAAGCGAAAACCCTAATGACTTGTCTAATAACCCTAGAAGTCTTGTTGGCTCAAGAAGATAATTTATATTCGATTATTAGCCTCCAAGAGAAGAAATTGGCCAAAACTAATAATAATATACTAAACATACATGTACCTAGAAAGAGAATTTAGCCCCAACAAATCTAGCAAAACCACTATAAATACAGGGCACCAGTTCTCATTTGACACATCTCAGAATTCCAGAGCAGCAATTGGTGCACATTGTAGTTCCCAGTTTGGTGCGCACGTGTGGAGGAGAGCTACAGGTGCAGCTGCTAAAACAACCAATTTTGAGTGTTGGCTTGGACTATCTCTTGGCTAGGGTTTGGACTATCTAATCAACTATTGTTGGTGTGCTATCCTTGGAGGAATATGTGATACACCTTGTTTGGCTATCTAGCTTAGGGTTTGCTTCCAAAGTAATTCTCAGTCAAGGTTAAGGTGCTCAGAGGGTGGCTTCGGCCTATGGTTGGGTGACAAGGGTATTATCAATGGTAAAATAAGCACACAATATTTCATATTCTAACAAGTTATGGGCCCACACCTCCTTCATTCATTCTAAATGCTGGAAAGAAACATAGCCGCTAGGATATTGAGCTTGTTGAGAAACTACCGCTAGGGTTACTAGCAAAAGAAGTTTCCAAGACACTACCACTAGGGTTACTAGAAGGAGAAGTTGTGGAAACCCTAAACCTCTTGTTTAGGAACCTTAAGTGAATGGATTGACCTAATCTCTTGATAGATTAGTGTGCTCTAGCCTAGCGCATCTCCTGATACTCTCAGCAACCCAAGGCATGAAGTTTGAGTTTGTGGTCAAATCTAGGGTTTTGACCAAGCCAAGAAACCATGACTAACTCTATAAAGTATGAAAAAAATTTAGATGGAGTCTCTAAATTCAAAGCATGGAAGACAAGGATTGACCTCATCCTTTCCAAGAATAAAGTGTTGGATATCGTGAAAGGAAATATCGTAAAACTAGAGTTTGAAGAAGGAAAAGAGAAGAAACCGCAGAACATTGAAACTATGGAGAAGTTCAAAGATGTTGACATCAATTCCATGAGTATCATAGTGGATTCTATAAAAGATCACTCGATACCCTACATCTCCCATCTTTACTCATCGAAGAAGATGTACGATGCCCTAACAAATCTCTTCTCAATCAGAAACATTGGACAAGTTATGAGTCTGAAGAATGAGCTCTATGACATGAAGATGAATGAGGATGACATCATAACATCATACTTTGTAAGGATCTCCTAGTTAAGAGATCAACTACAAGCTATTGAAGAGATCACTTCAAAGAAGGAATTGGTGAACATAGTACTCAATGGTATTTCCAAGATGTGGGATGCATTTTTTGCAAGCATGAACACAAGGAAGGAGTATCCGACATTTGAAGAACTTTGGACTTGTTTTGCTCAAGAAGAATCAAGGATCAATGCAAAAGAGAAACCCCAAAATAAGTACGACGATCAAGATTTCACAGCAAGATTCAAGAACTTCAGGAACAAAAGGAATTTTGGTTCAAGGAGGAAGCCAAATCAAGAGAAAGACATTTTAGAAGTGCAATGCTTCAACTGTCGAAAGTATGGTCACTACAAGAATCATTGTCCCAAGCTAAAGAAAAGGAAGGAGAAACATGAAGCATCAATTGCCGAAGAAAAGTAACCTACAAAGAAGACTAAGGAGGATGGAAGAGACTTCTTCTTCTAAAAGGTAACAACACTCTTCTTATTTCTTGTATATATCTTGTTTGCATCATCTATGTACATATCTTATTTGCATCGTCTCTGTACATATCTTGTATATCTATCTCTTGGAAGATAATGTGTTCCAAGAAGAAATATACCTATGAAAGAACAAACAAGATGAAAATAGATATCATTAGATAATTCACATGAAAGGATGAAATACAAATCATGTGGAAGATATTGCAAGATAAGCCGAATCAATCATGAAAAGACTTAGAAGAAGCAAAGACAGAAAGGAGTCAACAATTGAGAGGAAATTAGAAAAATACAATAAGGATGCAAATGGAAGCATGGAATCTGTTAGACAAGAGAGCCAACTATATATTGCATAAGACAATAAGGATGAATATGGAAGTGTGGACTCTGTTAGACGGAGGGAGCCGATTATATGCACTTATACATGAAGAAAGGATTAGGAGGGAGCTAATCCTATGATGCATTGAATATGATGAAATATATATCCATGGTAGCAGCCATGAAAGATAGTATGTGTTCAACTTAACTGCAAAATAAGACTTCTTTGAAGAGAATCCTTAAAGTATTCCTGGTTGTGCATCTAGATCCGTGATCTTATGATGAAAGAAAGAAGTGGAATCTTTAGGGCATGGAATCTATAATAAACTCCATGGACCCAAGAGCTAAAGAAAAATATGAAGAATAATATGAAGATTCCAAGAAAGAAAGAGAAATCATAACAACCCTTCATTGTATCAAGAATCACAAGATTACCAGCCTAATATGAACTCACTAAAAGCAATCAAGCATAAGAACTGAAAGTTGTGAAAAAGAACAAGTGTATGGAATACTTATGAATGAAAGCATTGTGAGACCTAGAACTAGAGGTTCTCCCAAATGTAGGGAGAATACTATAATGATTACTTGTTTCAATAAACCAGACTTATCTCTACATGAGTCATTATATCATCCGCAACATCCATGAGTCGGAATTCTACATCATATGAATGCAAAAATGTTCTCGAGAGAAATTGAATAAAGAGCGTATGAAGAGCAATCCCAAGACTTTGAGGCATATCAAAAAGAGACTCTTGTATGTAGATAAAATAAGATAACTTGGTGGAGAACCTCTAGTGCACATTAGAAGCATGGTGAAGATTCCCTATAAGATCAATATGATTACTCAGTAGATCAGATCTCGTGATGACCAAAGAAGTGCCACATGGATATGTTCCATTTTTCCAACTATGATATACTCTATTGTTAAGATCTACATTAAGCCTTCATAGTGTTCCAGAATAAAGTACATTTGAAATCAAGCATTACATTATCCATGTTGAAGTCTAGAAAGGAGAAAATGATTCTCCAATACATATCTCCACAGATGAGAAGATAAGCAGACATTTTGGTAAAGCTTCTATCCAAGATGAAAGAGTTTGCGTACTCAAGCTGGAGCTCGTGGAAACAACTTCCTTCTTATTGAAAAAGGAATAAACGACTCTCCAGGTTAGGAGGGAGCACTGAAAACATTATTGAAGACATTCATTTTCAAGATTGATAATAGTCCATCTTGGACAGATGCTTTCTTGTTCGGAAAGTGGATTGAGATTTCTGACGGACAGTGACTTCCCATTGTGTTTAACATGGGGAGTGGTCTAGGGAAGTCTCTCTTCTTGAGGGTTACTCAAGAAGACTAACCCACCTCATCGAACATCAATTTCTCATTGTGGTTAACATGATGAATGGTCCATTTTGGAGGTTGATGCAGGACAGTCTTTTCCTCTTATGGTTAATAGAGGAAATGGTCTGGATAGTCATTCCTTAGGGTTATACATTCTCTCCGAGGTGCACTTTGATTAGTGTAGGAGGAATGGCCTAGGGTGGGGAATGGTCCATGTTATCGGACTAATTAGTAGGTGCGGAGACTAACAAATCTCCCTAGATCCACCTGGATCTAGAACAAAACAAGACAGGACATGACTCTTTCCCTAAGTTTTGACCATTGAATTAGATAGTAGGAAGGAACAAGTAACATACTTTAGTATCTCTTCCTAGGGTCTCTGTTTCTCCCGCTTCGTTCCGGTGCTCTCATGAGGTCAAGACCAAGACAACACAAACCAACCAAAGTGAAGATAGAAAAATATATTCGACTGTCAACTTATGTGTATGATCAAGGAATTACACAATAAAGTGAGAATAGCTTTATGGGAAAGGGACATGTCGATGTATCATATTAATTGAAAGTAAATATTACAACTTGATAGCCTTGATGTCGCAAACTTCCTTTCGATGGCTCTTGGCTCCAACACACACACTTGCTCAATCCTTGCATGAAGAAGATCAAATCCTCTTGATAGACTTGTTAGAGACTCTAAGTTTCTATTCAAGCTAAGTCCTTCACACAATTCTTTCACCAATTCTCCAATGAATCTTTCTTAACCTTTTCCATGAGAATTCCCTCAATATATAGAAGAGAATGAGATAGTTACTTGGATAAGAATGATCCCACAATATCAGGGAATCCAGTACAAGGATAACCATTCGAA
>ML778255.1:608008-632667 GCA_009831015.1 Picea engelmannii
TTCACACCCTAGATATTCAACACAGTGCGAGAAGTTTTCACCCTGGCTTAAGGCAGCCTGCGAGAATGGGTCATTCTCCCACCCTAATATATTAGCAGCCTGTGAACCCTATTCAAAAGTGAGTTTTCTGGGAAGAGATGAAAGTAACTTTTCTCAGGAGAAAGTTCTTATGAAGATCCTGAGTACACCTTCATTAATACACCATCATGATGACCAAAATCATGGGTAACAATCCAGGCTCAGCAATCAGGGACAAAAATTCCTTTGGGTTTATACATTCTCTCAGGGTGCACTTTGATTAGTGTAGGAGGAATGGTCCAGGGTGGGGAATGGTCCAGGCTCAGGATTCCCTAGGGTTATACATTCTCTCCAGGGTTCACTTTGATTAGTGTAGGAAGAATGGCCCAGGGTGGGGAATGGTCCAGGATCAGAAGACAGGACAATTATTCTTTCTTGCTTGAGAAGAATAGTCTAGATATCTCATTGTTCTACTTTGAGGGAAGATATTCTTTCAGAGCCCACATATGTGAGTGAAAGATTGTCCCATATGATTTAGTTTATATTATAACATTGTTTTTATGTAGGTTGTTAGCAGATGTTTGTTATGAAGATTGTATGACAGTAGATGAAGACTATTGTGGTGGATATGTTCCGTTGTTTGTGACTATACCTTGTTGATCAAGTACTTGTGTGTTACTTGGTGTTGTAGTGTACCACTGGATTGTAGTTATGTACTACTATGGATAAACACAGTTATGTTCTATTTTTGTTCTAATTTCCTTGAAGACTATCAACATTTTATTGGAGATAATCATCATCCAAACGAATGATGAACAAAGATTTTCCAGACGAAAAATGGTTCAGAGAATTTACTCTTCTAGATTATAAGACTAGCTCTTGTATCACTCTATGGTGTGAGGGACTTATCTAGCATCATGTCTAATTACTCATATGAAGTATGGTTTCAAGAGATGATGCAGCTGATGGTGATGGTCATGCTCATGATCTAGTCATGAGATAGTCTAAACGACTATGTTGATGCTACCAGGTAAATGGTATGTTTTTGTGCTCAAGACAATTACCTATAATACCTCCCTAGCTAGGAGGGAGTGTTAATATTATGGTAGCTATGGGAGGTATTTACCTCCATGTGTAAACCCGATGACAATAGAAGACTCTAGAAAGCAAGAGAAAACCCTAATGAATTGGCTAATAACCCTAGAAGTCTTGTCAGCGCAAGAAGATAATTTATATTAGGTTATTAGCCCCCAAGAGAAGAATTCAACCAATAATAATAATAATACACTGAACAAACATGTACCTAGAAACAGAATTCAGCCCCAACAAATCTGGCAGAACCACTATAAAGATAGGGCGCCAGTTCTCATTTGACACATCTCAAAATTACAGAGCAGCAACTGGTGTGCATTGCAGTTCCCAGTTTGGTGCGCATGTGTGGAGGAGAGTTGCAGGTGCAGCTGCTACAACAACCATTTTTTAGTGTTGGCTTAGACTATCTCTTGGCTAGGGTTTGGACTATCTGATCAGCTATTGTTGGTGCGCTATCCTTGGAGGAATATGCACTACACCTTGTTTGGCTATCTAGCCTAGGGTTTGCTTCCAGACTAATTCTCAGTCAAGGTTAAGGTGCTCGGAGGGTGGGTTTGGCCTATGGTTGGGTGACAAGGTTATTTTCAATGGTAAGACAAGAAAACAATATTTCATATTCTAACAGATGAATGGGGTGATTACTTTCCCAGATTTAGAGAAAATAGAGATGACAACCCTGTTGAGCATTTGCATGAGTTTCATGAACTCATGCATCAATGGGGAATACATCATGAGGATGTTTTAATGAAGATACGCATGTACTCATTAGAAGGATATGCTCGTGAATGGTACCAATCCTTACCTCCTTCTATCATATCTTCTCTGAAACAGTTCCATCCAACATTTAGTGATCATTGTAAAAGTTGTTTTCCAATTGATTTACTTTTTGAAAATTGTTGTGAATAATTTGGAAATCATATTTGACAGTTAATTATTAGTTCTTCTAGCAGTATAGTTGAAGGGGATGATAATGTTGAGGAAGAGAAAGAAGATTCATTATAAGTTGTATCTTCTTCCCATTTTGTTATACAACATGACGACTTTCAACATTCTTTTAAAACTGAAAATCATGATGAGAATCAAATACATGTTGATGTTAAAGCCTTAGTTAGTTTGGATTTCCAATAAATAAAATTTCATATTTGTGTTTGAGAGGAAGCTAACAATAGTCATGACTATGATCAATTTGCTGCTCAAAATTTTCATGAATATTTAACACATGTTTTTGATATATTTGAAGTTTAACAAAATCCATTTACAAATCATATAAAGGAGCTACCAAATGCACATTTCAAATATTCTTTTAGAGTAGATGTGGATATACATTCCCCAAAAATCGTTGAGCAAAAATAAATCTATAAGTCTGAAAATGACCTTCTAGAACAAGAGTGAGAAAAATCCAGTCATGTAGAAGACATACTTTCTTAGTTCGAACTACCAGATGAGCAATATCAAGAGTGTTTTGTTTCCCTTAATGGTTGTGAAGTGTATGATCTTAGTGATTTATTTCAAGGAGAACATGGATAGTATAATCTTATCAATAATGCATATCTCATACCACAACAACTTTGTCTTCTCAAACAGTTGGAGGATTTCCACAAGTTTCAAGATCCAATAATAAGTTGGATGGATTCTTATTTTTCCAAAATCCCAAAGGTTGAAAGTCTTAGCATGATAATCATTTGCAACTGTAAGTACCAGATGCCTATTAACTTTTTGTCACATTTGATATATCCTCTTTGGATTATTCTAAAAAAATGTTAGCACTAGAAGTCACCTCTTGATTGCAGGGGAAGTAAGCCCAATAACTATCAGTTTGTATGTCACAATGAATAAATTTAAGGGGGCTCGAATGGGTGCAAACTCAAGATGATATCACTTTAACTCAAAAAACTGGACTGGTATGCATAGGAAGATGAGGTATTGATTCAACTTCAGTCAGTAATTTGGATTAAAGGTGAATATAACGAAGCCTTGGTGAGGAGAATGTAGAGGTCTGCTATGGACTCAGGTCTTCCAGCAGCCTAAGGAAGAAAAACTCATACATAAGATCCTCTTGGATTCAAAGTTTCATATACTGAAGTATATTTAATAAACTTAGTCATAACAAAAAAATGATCAAACATACATCACGATGAAACTACAACAACTCGACTGGATCATCCATGCCCGAGATCTTCAGTGTGAGAGGGAAAAATTTAACAAAACTAGTTGATTAAAACTGGTCACAATACTGCTAGAATAAAACCTTCATAACAATAGCATATGACCCTCGACTCTATCCTCCATCCCCGAGTGTTTTAACACAACTTTTATAGAGAGATGGAAATAATTTTACTTATATTAAACATGAAATCTTAAATCCTATTACATAATAGATAACCAGAGCTTTCATCAAATCTTTACAATGTGGGAGCCTAGCTCAACCATCGACCATAAAAAATATCAAAATGACTCCTATATACTCAGAACAATTTGCCACTAATAGAAAAGGCGTGCTAGAGTCTTTTCATTCAAGGCTTTACGTCCACATTCTCTCTGGCAGACTATGCATGCAGTCTTCTTTCAGACGTGAGTTTCTGTCAGACACAAGGTTCTGCTATACGCAAACGTGTTTCAATAGGAACCTGTAGAAGAATTGACTTGTTGATAGTCCGTCCTGGATTTCCATTTAAGTTGTGAGATGAGGTTTCACCAAATTTTCTCACCTTCATCTGCTTTTAGCCGGAGCTATGGATCTGATGACGCGTGGCCCTCCTGAGATCAATGACTGAGATCCCTTTTGGTCTCTAGGCTCCGGGAAAATCGAAACTTGAATCTTTCTTACCTTCTATGATTTTACTCGGAGCTATGGATATGACGACACATGGCTATTGTTGATCAAAAAATCATATTCACTTTGAGCCTTCGGCTAGTTCAGGACTTTGTCTCTTTGACAAACAATATTTAACAATATTTCGAACTGCCAATTCCTGCAAACCATCGATCTGAACTTTATAGGAGACTTTCGTCGTTGAAAATTGATACCGTTAGTTGTATTTTAATCATGAAATGAGTTTCTCTACATGTTGCACTTAGATGATTCCTTTGCAGACCATGAACTAAATTGACCTACTGCCCTTGACAACTATATGTGATAACATTTGGCTCCACAAGGGATGGCATGCTCCCTACAAGCTTCCAAGAACGTGTAGTTCCAGTGACTTAGTTGTTGGGTTATGGAGTCGAGCTCAAAACATTTCTACGAAGGCCGACATGTACAATATTCTACTTACAAACATAAATAAAACACACCTTCTCTTGATAGAGCTTATTTATGTACAAAAACTTAAGATAACTAATTTTTACAAAGCGCTAAGTGAAATAAAACTTCCACCATAGCCACCCAAACTGTCTGGTAATATGATCCTTCTCTTTACTGCATATAATCCACAAAAGTCTAAGGAAGTATGACATCAAAATTAGGACATGGCTTCAAACACTAACTATACCCCCAAATGATGATAAGGTGAATAAACCTACATGCTCCAATTCTTTTGGAAAAAACAACTCCATATATAATTCCACAGGGTCACAAAATTTATAATCATGGGAGCTCAAATGATAGGAAATTAACTCCTATCCTTTATTGTGGATCACCCATAGTGTGATGTTCTCAGAGTGCACAGGTGGGTGGAGAATTGATGCAAGTTGGCTAATACCAGGTGATACCTGCTCAATTATAGGTTCTGGATAGGAGATAAACTGCCCCCTAAGCTCCTCCTTTACATGTTTCTCTATGTTTTCTACGAGTCTAGGATAGATTATTTCCAACCAATGCTTTTCCTTCATTAATAAAAGAAAAGTCTCTATAGTGTGGTCTTCAAAATCTTTCATAACACCATAATCGTTTGTGAGTATTGGTGAAGTATTGCAATTTGAAAATTTCATAAATATGAAATGTATGACTCCATGTAAATGGCCACATGATCATGAATAATGTGATAGAATTCTGACTGCTTTAGAAGACCAGGTTTCTCCTCTGTAAAATTCTCTTTGATTGAAAATAAATGCCCTCCTTGTTCTTTTCAAACCAACTCTTGATCATAAACAGTTTTCGTCTCTTTTTCATAAGAATGGTTACATGATAAAGGTGTAGTAGGATTTAGAACATCATAACTATGATCAGCCAAGAACATGCAGTTATCTATGCAATAAACCACTATTACATGCTCAAAATGTTCTGGAAATTGATCATAAGATTGATATGCATTCCTGCCCATAGAAAAATCTGCAAATGTTGAAGAACCTAATTCCAATTGTGAATCATACCTACTTCATTGTTTTTGTTCTAGATCTGATTCATATTCATTATCTTCTTGCTCATAATCTAAAACCGATCAATAGTCTTCTTGCTCATGTACATGCAATTTTTTGAGATATGCATTCCTACAAACCCACTCGCTAGCCCTGATGTTCTCTTCGACCTCTACAACATATTCAAAGAGATGTCTTAATGATGAATATTTCCTTTCTCTCAAGAGAAGGACCAGCTCTGGATGTTGAGCCATGACATAGTACACCATGGAAACAGTCTCTATGGGTCTGATCTCCATAGGCATACTGTGATAAACACTGTAAGAACTCCTGTTGAATACAACCAAGGCTTCCTCTTCCCCTCTCCTCAAGGTATTAAACTCAAACTAGTATTGATCAAGGTATTTGTTCTCACCCCAACACTTTAAAAAAGCCTAGCATATCTTGGTCCAGGAACCAATAAAACCGGCCTCCAGACATCTAAACCACACAACAACATATCCAGACATGGAATGTGAGAACAACCTCATGGTAACATCATCATGAATGATCTCAAACTGATCAATAAAGTTATCAAAGGCCCCCAAGTGCCTCTCAGATGTAACATGATACTCCCCAGAAAATCGAAGAAGATACTCAAAGGAATAAGGAGGATAGGGATGCAAGTGATGTGGAAGCCTTAGAGGCTTAAACATCATGTCTCTAATCTTAGCTTGAAAACTTGTGGGATGAATATGGGATTCAACATGAGGATGGGGAGGTTCAACAGAAAGAACAGGAGGTAATGAGATATGAGAAGGCTGTGAATCATTGTCAACCTCCTCAAGGCTACAAGGGTGATCAATTTCGAGGAGAGATGCAATACAGATCTCACTTTTATGAATAGGCTAAGGTGAAGACACAAGATCGACATCTACAACACAAGAAGAGGGAATGTCTTCTTCTTCCAAGGATGAATGAATGAAGGATTATTGTCATATTAATATACAAAGAAAAGAATAATCCTCTTTATATGTGAAGGGAAAGACAAAAATGAGCTGATAAACAAGATCAATACTTCATGAATAAAACTCATAGACTGATACCTAGTCTTTCCCTTCGGTATGGTCATTTTTCTGTCAACAGGATCCTCCCCAATGGAGTCTTTGATGGTGGAGTCACCAGGTGCAAGTTGCAATTTTCAATGGTTCTGAAATCTGATGCACCTTCAAAATCAGAAGCTCTTTTTCGTTCTCCCAGGGAAGATATCTTCACCTTCGTCCCTGACAACAATGCCAGAAATGTGTCGGCAACCCAATAGCCATCTCATGTTTTCGGTATTTTTATGAATAACTTAATTTACAACATGAGATTTTTAAAATTCATTGTTTGGCATGTATATACGATCTTCCTTATTGTTATCATTTATAGGTTGTTGCTTGTGAACTTTAAGGATGGCTTGGATGAGTTGTGTTTCCAGAATTGTTTATGGTCATGTCTTGTGTTTCTAGAAGGTTGCATGATTGATTAAAAGTAGGCTACATAATTTGGCTATTTGAAACCCTTTTTTCTCTGAGATTGGTTTGAAATGATTTACATGAACTTTTATGACAATCTTTGAATGATATCAAAAGGATCTAGTTATTATAACACGGAATGTTTGAAATTTTATTATTAATGACATCCTACATAACCCATTTTGTATAAGAAAGTTGGGTCATCAATAATTATCAAATGACACGAGGGTTGGATGATGCTAACGCCTCCATAAGGCTGTAATGATCTCACTTAATCTTGTAAGAACAAGTATAGAATCACCTTATCTCAACCTTTATTCTGATACTTGAATTATCAAATGTTTGAATTGGTTGGAACTCAACATAGTATTCTTATGGAAAAAACACATGTTATATGTGGGGTTAAAAATTTCAAACTGTGAACAATGCATTTTGAGCCAACGCACCATAAAAATCATCGACACTTTGTTGATATGGTTACCATTGCACATGTCACTCTCATTTAAGATTGGGATCATATTGAAACATACATGCTTTAGACACCAATGACACTCACAACCATTATCAAAATAGTTAAATGATTGATGTGTTGGGCTTTGTGATCAATAGATATATGAATGGTGATGCAAATCTTGACTACGATTCTATGGCTATCCTCTTAATATCCAGTGGTTAATTAATTTTGTTTTCATTGATTATTTTTCAGGAGTAAGGTGTCTTTGTTTGATCCGGTGATAAGATCGAGGATATTCTTGTGCCCTACAAAATGAAGTTAAACATGTGTTTTTTTTTATGTCAAATTAGAGATGCAACCAGATCATGAACTATTTGTCTATTCTTGCATCAAAATAAGAACAAAAAATAACAGGTTTGGGGATTCTCGTCATTCCACAGGGAGCAGTTTTTGAATTCCATTTACAATCAAACATAGAGGAATTTTGGGAGAGAGTTGAAAAACCACCTGGGAAAAAAGTGTATTTACCTAAACCTAGAAGGGTTTCCCCAGAAATGACATATTCTAGGATCTGCAAGTGAATCTTCAATGTTGATGTTTCAATATTTCATTTGCAACAGACTGGAGAGGTAATTTTTCAGGGCACATTACGAGAAAACGGTGAAGAATTTTTAGAAACCACCTAAAACCCATTTTCAGAACATGTTTCTTTAGCTTACTCACAAGAAGATTCCAAAAATGGTGAACGGTTTAGTAGGTACAGGTTGTTATTTGAAGTGCAATTTTCCATATTTCGCCTAAATTCGTCAAAGAAGTTTCCAGCTCATAAACCAAGGATTAATCTAGAGGAAAAATTTTCGATTATGCATCTGAATGATTTGATCTATATTTGATTAAAACCAACTATTTTATAAGTGGCTCCCAGCCCACTATTTTTGTAGTATTTTTTATTTTATGAGATCCTACTCTATCCTATGAGATAGGAGAATGTGATCTCAAGTCACTTTAAATATTGTTCATTTTGTAAGCAACAAATCATCTTGGATGGAACATATTATAGGCATGTAACTTTCAGAACTATATGGACAATTGATCCGCATTTGGCTTTAGACCAGTGTGAAAATTGTTCCATCTATGTTTTTCCTTTTTATTATGAAATATTGATATGTTCCGCAGCTTTTGCCTCTTTAGCATATGGTATTCCATTTCATTGAATGCTTTAAAATCTTGTCTGTAACTTGTTGTTCCATATTTTATGACTTTGATTGTTATATCAATTTTAATATCATGATTTATGCTTGATGTTTAATTGATGGATAAAATGAATGCTTCACATAAATATTTTTCTTACTGTAATCATTCATAATTATAAGATCATTGGATCATATGTGTCTACTATTATGTTCTTATATCCTAGCTGTCAATAGACACATTGAATTTATTCAGGAGACATTAGTATGAGCCTACTGCAAATTTATTTCACAGGCGAGACAACTGGAGTTTTGGATCATACAGAGGCATAGACACATTAAGAAACTAGTAACAGGTTAGCTTTATTTGCTTCTAATTTTTGTCATTATATTTATTAGTGAAACATGAAAGTTATTTGATCATCTTTGACCATCACTCTATCTTTGTTTCAAATCATGTTTTATTTATGATTCTTAGATATGTGATTACAAAACAAAAAACACAAAAATATGTTCTTTCTTTATCTACTTTTGATAATGATTACAAAACATTGATTTTGCAAGGCTTTCACTAAAACTTTCTACCTCTAATTATTTGGTTCATAAATGACATGTTCATATTTACCTTTTTGTTTAATACATTTGTAAATAATTAGATTAAAGTATATATATTATTATAGTTTTAACATTAAGTAGTTTATTTATTTTCTTTGTTTTAGGACTTTAGTTGGCTAACAGAGCCATTAAACCCATCAGAATAGATTACACCAAATGTCTTAGGTTAATTAGACAACCCCTGTCCAAATCTAGTCTTCTAGTTGACAGCATGTCAAATTTTCCTGTCAACAAATGGCGCTAGAAGGAGGGCTGACTGACAAGATAGCCTTGTAGGAGCCTTCATTTTGAAGGTATTTAATTTCCGCATGGCTCCCCAAATCATTGTGTTGGAACATGCTTTCCACTTCTCATTACTTGATGTTCCCAGGGAGACAGTCTCTCACTTTTCCAAACTCACTTTTGATGGTGGGGGGGATGTATATGCTAAAGACCACCTTAACAAGTTTTGGTGTAAATGCATCAAACATGACATTTCTGATTTAAAATTTTTGTGCAGATTGTTTGCTTTTACTTTTAGGGGTTAGATTAAACATTGGTTTGAGTCTTTTCCAACATATCACATTTTTTATTGGTTTCAATTTGTAGAGGAATTTTTAGATGTTTTTGAAATCTATGATTGCAATCAATTATGTGAAGAATTTTAGACTTTACTAATCAACAAAAATTCATCTCCAGAAGGATTTTCAACAAGAATCCATCATGTTCTCTGTAAATTTAATCTTAATGACATGCCATTTGTACTAAATCTCCTCTATGATGCTTGCATCCCTTTCATCCAGTCATATTCATTCGTGAATGACGAACCAGTTACAAATACTATCACTCAATTGCAAGAATAATTTTGTTCGCGGGATGAGAAGAATCCATCCGAAAATTTTGGACAAGCAAGGGAGGTGGAACCTATTGAAAAGGTTCTTACTGGCAATATAACTTGTTTTTCCTCTAGATCATTGTATACTCAGTCCTCGACCATTGTGGAAGAAGATTTGATGTTGAGTCAAGGTGAATGTCCATATTATTCAAACTCTTGCTCTAATCAATACTTAAACTCATTTATTGAAGAATACTTAGGTGATGAAATCAATCTTAATAATTCTAACATCCCAATGAAACTGATCAAAGATGTAGATATGCAATTGGAAGAAGAAACCTTAAAACTTCATCCTCAAATCGTACCTTATCAACATGAAAGATTAGATGTTATTCATGAAATTTTTGAATTATCTATCATATAGGAGGTAAATATAGATGATCATATTATGTTGACTAATTTCTCACCAAAACAGAATCAAAGTTTTAAGGAAAGTGAAGAGGAATGTCTTGATAATACCATTGTTAAATATTATAGCTCAAGAGATTATTTTCACGTGCTCATTTTTTATTCCTTTTACTCTTTATATCCTGATCTCTTCTTAGATTCTAGTGGACATGATACTTTACCCAAAGTGTCCTACTCTTTTCCGCCACAATAATATCCTTTCGATATCCCAACATTTGGTGAAATGGATTTGACTCTCTTTCACTTTCATCACTCACATGGGGAAAAGACAATGCACTCTCTCTTATGGAGATCAAACATTCTACGTTGCATATTCGTTCTTTGATTAGCTCAAATTTTAATGTTTATGCTTCGCATTTTGAAAAGAACAATCTCATCAAAGGAAGTGTCCGAACCAATGATCTAATTGATGTCATGAATCCTCCTATGATGTGTTCCCCATTGATATATCCATTTCATCAAAGTCATAGTTTGCGTCTTAATTTTTATGACAAGATATTGCAATGGCTTGAAGATTTGTACATAAAAAAATTTGATAATAAAGATAAAGTTGTTCTTGCCTTGTTTCTACCTGAATATATAGGAAGTAAGTATGACATGATTTTTTTAGATCCTCCATGTGAAGAAATTAATGAACACTTGGAGAATTGTCAGGAGGATGGGGCACTTCGGCCTTGGCTGATGGTTATGTCAGGTCCCCATAATCTTGACAAGTTTTCCAAACTTACTTACACTTTTCCATGCCATTATGACCTATATCTCGATAGAATTATAGAATGGTTTGAGGATTCATACAAAAAGAATGTTCAAGAGAATGGTAAGGCCATGCTTGCTTTGTTTTTAAATGATGATGATAAAGGTAAGTATGATACATTTTTTTCATTTTTCTATGTAACACCATCCTTGTTAGTAATATTTGATTTTGTTTCCATTTTAGGGTTGGCATTACTCTGATGGCTACATTGGAAGCATGATTTTACTTAGCGTTTTGATTTGTTTAGTAGTTAGGGTAGGTTTAGGAGTAGGTTTTATTTTACTTTTGTTTCTCACTGTTTCTCTTTATAGTAATGTAGTTGTGAACACAAGTGGGTGCACCAAGAGAACCATAATATGACCGTTGTCAGGGAAGTCCACTTTGACCCTTTTCTCTCATCTTTTCGTTGAACATTTCCTTTCAAAAAATGCAATATCATCATGAAATTTTTAAATGAAAAGTAAAGAGATAAATAAATATGAACTATGAATTCTACCCTAACCCATGGTGCCACGAGTAGGACTGTACGCATATTAATAAGGATTTTTATCTTTTTCTTTTAGTCTCTCTCAAGAGATATTTCATTTGATGATTTCAGATCCACTCTCTTGTGAATGTATTTAGTTTCATTTTTTCTTTTTTTTTGGTTTTGGTTCTTTTCATTTGGGCTTGATTTTGATTTGTTTTCTAAATAATTATGTCTGTATTGACATTTCATTTGTTGAAAGGAATCATAACTCTTACTCTTTAGTAGAAGTTGATAACTTTTCAAGCACCTGAGGAGTAAGTGTTAAAACTCAGAACAATAGAAGGAAGTTATGTTCAAACAATGTTCTTGGTTTCTCATTAAAATCATAAGAAAACACAATTATCCTAAACAAACTTCTAACGCCGCCCCTATTTTAATCAGAACAACTCAGTGCACTTCCCCATCCTAGAGATGATTTCTTATAGAAATATAACTGTCTAAATCATAATGGAATTCATCAATATAGAAAAATAATTTGTAAATGACCAAACTTTTTCCAAACTATGATATTTTCAGTATCACCCCACTCTCTTTAATATCATGAAGTTTTTGCAAATTTATAAACAAATTCTAGAGAATTGTAAGCACTACAATGTGTGGGAAGTATTTGAAAACCTGTAGGGACACTGAACAGGTCTGGTGGTAGTAGGTAAATGCACTCATGATACCAAGGAAACTTCATCGAGGTACTGAACAGGTCTACTGGTAGTGAAGCAATGCCAGGTTTGAGAAGATTCTAAGGTATGTATTTTAATTTGATCAAGTGTGAAGATGTTTTTATCATAAATGGACAACTCTTAGACGAGATAGGAGTACTAGAGTGGGTTAAATGACATCCCTTTCGAGGCTATAGACACTTGCTAGCAGTAGCGGCCCTATCAATGGTATTGGAGTTATATGTACAAACATCATTACCCCCGTGATCAAAACGAGGTACTGGATTACAATTTTTTGGATAGAACTTTATCCAATGCTATGACTGTGTTATTTTTTCTGAGTTATTGTTAAGATGCTTGATTTGTCATTTAATTGTTTCTAATAGTTATTTTTGAGTCATCTGTTCCTTGATATAAAGTTCTAATGATGCAGAGATAATTTCTTCTCCTAGTGAGTCACCATTGTTGGTATCCCAATATCCATCTCATGTTTTCGGTGTTTTTATGAATAACTTAATTTACAACATGAGATTTTTAAAATTCATTGTTTGGCATGTATATATGATCTTCTTTATTGTTATCATTTATAGATTGTTGCTTGTGAACTTTAAGAATGGCTTGGATGAGTTGTGTTTCTAGAATTATTTATGGCTCATGTCTTGTGTTTCTAGAAGGTTGCATGATTGATTAAAAGAAAGCTACAAAATCTGGCTATTTGAAACTCCTTTTGCTCTGAGACTGGTTTGAAATGAATTACATGAACTTTTATGACAATATTTGAATGATATCAAAAGGATCTAGTTATTATAACACATAATGTTTGAAATTTAATTATTAATGACATCCTACATAACCCATTTTTTATAAAAAAAAACTGGGTCATCAATAATTATCAAATGGCATGAGGGTTGGATGATGCTAATGCCTCCATAAGGCTATAATGATCTCACTTAATCTTGTAAGACCAATTATAGAAGCACCTTATCTCAACCTTTATTCCGATACTTGAATTATCATACGTTCGAATTGGTTGGAACTCAACATAGTATTCTTATGGAAAAAACACATGTTATATGTGGGGTTAAAACTTTCGAACTGCGAACAATGCATTTTGAGCCAACGCACCATAAACGTCATTGAAATTTTGTTGATATGGTTACCATTTCACATGTCACTCTCATTTAAGATTGATATCATATTGAAACATACATGGTTTAGACACCAATGACACTTGCAACAATTATTAAAATAGTTAAATGATTGATGCGTTGGGATTTCTGATCAATAGATATCTGAATGGTGATGAAAATATTGACTACGATTCTATGGATATCCTTATAATAGTAAGTAGTTAATTAATTTTGTTTTCATTGATTATTTTTCAGGAGTAAGGTTTCTTTGTTTGACCCAGTGATAAGCTTGAGGATATTCTTATGCCCTACGAAATGAAGTGAAGTATGTGTTCTTTTTTATGTCAAATTAGAGATGAAACTAGATCATGAACTATTTGTCTATTCTCGCATCAATTAAAGAACATAAAATAGCACGTTTGGGGATTCTCTCCATTCCATAGGGAGCAGTTTTTTAACACCATTTACAATCAAGCGAAAAGGAATTTTGGGAAACCGTTGAAAAACAACTTGGGAAAAAGTTCTATTTACCTAAACATAGAAGGGTTTCCCTAGAAAAGACATATTCTAGTATCTGCAAGTGAATCTTCAAGGCTGATGTTTCAATATTTCATCCACAAAATACTGGAGAGCTAATTTTGTGGGGCACATTACGGGAAAATGGTGAAGAATTTTGGAAACTTCCGAAAACCCATTTTGCAGAACGGATTTCTTTAGTTTAAACAAAAGTAGATTCCATAAATGGTGAACTGTTTAGTAGGTACGGGTTGTTCTTTGAAGTGAAATTTTCCATATTTCACCTAAATTCGTCAAAGAAGTTTCCATCTCATAAACCAAGGATTAATCTGGAGGAAACATATTCGATTATGCATCTGAATGATTTGATCTACCTTTGATTAAAAACGACTATGTTATAAGTGGCTCCCAACCCACTATTTTTGTAGTATTTTTTATTTTCTGAGATCCTACTCTATCTTATGAGATAGGAGAATGTGATCTCAAGTCACTTTAAATACTGTTCATTTTGTAAGAAGCATATCATCTTGGCTGGTACATATTATAGAAATTTGACTTTCAGAACTATATGGACAACTGATCCGCATTTGGCTTTAGACTAGTGTGAAAATTGTTCCATCTGTGTTTTTCCTTTTTATTATGAAATATTGATATCTTACGTAGCTTTTGCCTCTTTAGCATATGATATTCCATTTCATTGAATGCTTTAAAATATTGTCTATAATTTGCTCCATATTTTATGACTATGATTGTTATATCAATTTTAATATCATGATTTATGCATGATGTTTAATTGATGGATAAAATGAATGCTTCACATAAAGATTTTTCTTATTGTAATCATTCATAATTATAAGATCATTGGATCATGCGTGTCTACTATTATGTTCTTATATCCTAGTTGTCAATAAACACCTTGAATTTATTTAGGAGACATTAGTACGATCCTACTGTATATTTATTTCATAGCTGAGACAGTTGGAGTTTTGGATCGTACAGAGGCATAGACACATTAAGAAACTAGTAACAAGTTAGCTTTATTTGCTTCTAATTTTTGTCATTTTATTTATTAGTGAAACAGGAAAGTTATTTGATCATCTTTGACCATCACTCTATCTTTGTTTCAAATCATGTTTTATTTATGATTCTTAGATATGTGATTACAAAATAGAAAATACAAAAATATGTGCTTTCTTTATCTACTTTTGAGAACGATTACAAAACATTGATCTTGCAAGGCTTTCACTAAAACTTACAACCTGCAATTATTTTGTTCATAAATGACATGTTCATATTTACCTTTCTATTTAATACATTTGTAAATAATTGGATTAAATTATATATATTATTATATTTTTAGCATTAAGTAGTTTATTTCTTTTCTTTGTTTTAGGACTTTAGTTGGCTAACAGGGCCATTAAACCCATTAGAATAGATTACACCAAACGTCTTGGGTTACTTAGACAACCTCGGTCTGGATCTATTCTTCCAGTTGACAGCATGTCAAATTTGCTCGTAAACAAAATGTTAGCACTATAAATCACCTCCTGATTGCAGGGGAGGTAAGCCCAATACCCATCAGTTTGTATGTCACAATGAATAAATTTAAGGGGGGTCGAATGGGCGCAGACTTAAGTTGATATCACTTTAAATCAGAAAACTGGATTGGTATGCACAGGAAGATGAGGTATTGATTCAACTTCAGTCAGTAAGTTGGATTAAAGGTGAATAGAAGGAAGACTTGGTGAGGAGAATGTAGAGTTTGGTTATGGACATCAGGTCTTCCAGCAGCCTAACAAAGAAAAACTCATACACAAGATCCTCTTGGATTCAAATTTTCAGACACTAAAGTATATTTAAGGAACACAGTAATAACAACACAATGATCAAAAATGCATCATGATGCAGCTACAACAACTCGACTGGACCATCCATACCCAAGCTCTTCAGTGTGAGAGGGAAAAATATAACAAAACTAATTGATTAAAACTTGTCACAATACTGCTGAAATCAAACCTTCATAACAACAACATATGACCCTCAATTGGATCATCCATGCCTGAGTGTTCTAACACATCTTTTACAGAGAGATGTAAATAAGTTGAATTATATTAAACATGAAATCTCAAATCCTATTACATAACATATAACCAGAGATTTCATCAAAGCTTTACAATGTGAGAGCCTAGATCAACCGTCGACCATAAAAAAATATAAAAATGACTCCTATATACTCATAAAAATTCACCACTAATAGAAGAGGCATGCTCGATTATTTACATTAAAGGATTCATGTATGCATGCTCTCTGGTAGGATGTGCATGGAGTCTTTTATCAGATGCAAGCTTCTGCCAGATGTAAGCTTCTGCGAGATGCAAACGTGTTTCAATAGGAACCTATAGAAGAACTGAATTGCTAATAGTCTATCCTAGCTTTCCATTTAAGTGGTGAGACGAGGTTTCTCCAAAATTTCTCACCTTCATATTATTTTACTCAGAGCTATGGATCTGATGACGCATGGCCCTCCTAATATCAATGGTTGAGATTCCTTTGGGTCTCCGGGATCTGAGAAAATCCAAACTCAAATATTCCCTACCTTCAGTGATTTTACCCGGAGCTATGGATCTGATGACCCATGGCTATTGTTGATCAACGACTCAGATTCACTTCGAGTGTTCGGCCACTTCGAGACTTCTTCTCTTTGACAAACAATATTTAACAATATTTCAAACCCCTGAGTCCTGCGAACCACCGATCTGAACTTCATAGGGGTCTTCAACCATTGAAAACTAATCTTATTAGTTGTATTTTAAGCCTGAAATGAGATGCTTTGCATGATGCTCTCGGACGCTTCCTATGCAGACCACAAACTTAGATGACCTACTTCCCTTAACAACTATATGTGATAAAAACAGTGACATGCACAAAGTTATGGTTCTAAAACAAATATTTTCTTGGTTTCATTGGAAATGGAATTACACATTATTGACTTGGTTTTCAACTGAATAGATTAGGTAGTAGGAGAATAAGCTCATAGTTCAAGCATTTAATTTCTAGTTCACAGATTGTTTTTCAGTGTGTTGGTTTTCAATATCTTATTTCAATAATTACTCCATAGCCCAACAAAGGCAATGGGTTTTAGCTATAGTTTGGAGTTTCAATAAAGACTCCATATCCCAACACATGCACCAGGGTGAGTTTTAGTTTTAGTTTTCAAAGACGCATGGCTAGAAGACAGAAAATAGGTAAGAAAAGGGAGGTGGGGGAAAGTTATTAAATTCAAAGGCACTGATCTGTTGTTCTTAGCACCTCGCAGAGAAGTGATATCCCCGACTAGAGCCAATGTTGTAACCTAGGTCTGCACCCCTTCCTCTCTTCTCTCATTTCCCTATTCCTTCATCATTTTTTTTCTCTTTTGGTTGACAAAGTTGGTTTTCCAT
This sequence comes from Picea engelmannii, assembly GCA_009831015.1. Lineage (NCBI taxonomy): Eukaryota > Viridiplantae > Streptophyta > Pinopsida > Pinales > Pinaceae > Picea > Picea engelmannii. Next base: position 625,477 of record ML778255.1, read on the forward strand.
CTGTTCAATGACCTGGTTTTCCTTATTGGATTTCTTGACTGATTGTCTGCGAAAAAATATTTTTGTTTCCCTTGAAATATAATTCCATGTCTGGTTTAAGTTTGAAATACTTTTCATCATGTTTTCCACTAACTGAGCATGTAGCAGAACCACCAATCCTTTCCTGTGTGCAAGAGACATCCAAGTCTTCCAATTCCTTTGTATGCACAATAAGAAACCATGAGAAAAAATGCATCATTCGGAGCAGTCCATTTTGGGGTTGAAATACAAGTAAACAAATGGGTTCAATTTTCAGTCCTCAGATCAAGCAAAGATTAAGTCACGATCGTCAAATCTAATTGGAGAGAGATTGATGGTGGGGAGGCATTGTGGGGATTGGGAAGAAAATTAAAGTTTCTACAAGTTGTGAGCCCGCAATTGCTCAGGATCATTGATCTTAATAGACCAATAGATCAACGGTGCATATGGATCCCTCTATGAACAAGCATCATCGCATTGTGGGGACTGGGAAGGAAATTAAATTTTATGCAAGTTGTGAGCCCGCAATCTCTCAAGATTGTTGATCTTTCTAGATCAACAGATCAACTGTGCATTTCAATCCCTTTACGAATGACCATATTCACATTGCAGGGATCGAGAAAAAAAATAAAGTTTGTGCAAGTTTTGAGCCCGCAATCACTCAGGATCTTTTATATTTCTAGATCAATAGATTAACGATGAATATTGATCCCACTACGAACGGACATCTTTTCTTTCCAGAGATCAGGAAGGAAATTAAAGATTAAGCTAGTTGAGTCTTCACAATCGCTCGTGGTCATTGATCTTCAATCAAGGGACATGTGTCAGGCGATCTCGTACTCTAGGAGGAAACAAGCAAAAGTTGAGTGAGTAAAGGACTCATGAAGGCCCGAAGCCCGAAGTTCATATGGACCATATATCAACAAGGAAACGAGACACTAGATCTCTCACTTTGGAGACATAACACTCTAGAAGGTTTGTGGAGAGAATCACTAAAGAAAGAATTACCCGAAGTTACAAAGTAAATCTCGGTTGTCCAAATCAAGAGGCCACATGTAGGCAAATACAACACTTCGGAAACACAACACTTTGGAGGATTGCACAAGAAGGAAGAAGAAAAATCTTGAAGCTTGAAATCTTGAAGTGAATCTCATCCATCCCAAACAAGAGGACACATGGAGGCAGATCTCTCACTTTAGAGATACGACACTCTAGAGGATTGCACGAGCAAGAAAAAGAAAACTCCCAAAGCTCGAACTCTTAAAGGTAATCTTGGTCATCCAAAAAAAGAGGACATGTGGAGGCAGATCTCTCACTTTGGAGATACAAAACTCTGGAGGATTGTAAGAACTATGCATTGAAAAGGCATGAAGCCCAAACTCTTGAAGTAATTATAGATCATTGATCTCAAATGAACAAGAACCGTTGATATTTCCAGTAGGTAAGAAAGGAATATCACCCGAAGGCCCAAAGTAATTATGGGCCATTGATCTCAAATCAATGAGGACCATAGATATTTGAAATAATTCCATTATTCGGACATTCATTCATTCAGAGAGATTGATACCTTCAGTGTCTAAAATTATGAAGCTCGAAGTCCCAGAGACACATGGCACTCATTCGCCCTGTTAGGGTCCTAACCCGCACGTAGGTAGATCAATATATTCGGATGTAATAAAGGTCAATATTAATAAGGCTTTTCAATAAAATAGAATAAGGCAGATGTAAGAAGACCTAATAGAATATTCCACTTCTAGAAGGATCTTCCCCTAGATGCTTCTCTTGATAGACATATTTAGTATAAATAAGGGTCAAGGGTATGAAAACCCTAGCTTGGAGATTATTGTAACAGAGCACTACTCGATTGGAGGTTTCCCCCTCAAAGAGGCCAATGAACATTTCTTTCTGAATCAAAGTGCTATTTTTGTTGTTGTTCTATACCATTTATGTGTTATTGTGGAGATTATGTTGGATATATTACTGTTATTCTTCCATTTCTAACATTTTATTTATGTTCTACATATTAATTATATCTGGTATCTTGCAAGTGGTATCAGAGAACTTTCCTTGGCAGAAATTGTGGGAATTTTTTTTCAGGGTAGAGACGTATTCCGATGTCTTTAAGCCACATACATCTATCATTACATGCATAAACCTATGGTTGAGGGATTCATACATGCTGGAAATACAAGTGGTTCTTAAGCGCACATCTATTGGCCACCCTTGTAACCCCTGTTGGTACCCCTTCAAGTGGTAGCACATCAGATAGCACCTGTGTATGGATCGACCTAGATTTCATGAAGCCCTCTTTAGATAAACCTATCGACCGTCGGACTGCTATAGTGTCACCGAGAACAACACTCGGGAAGATACTCTCTAGTACCTGGGTAGTCGGGTAGTACAACTAAGGGAACGGTCTATCCTCCTTAGTTAGTGCCCTGAGATATTGGGCTGAGTACTACTGTTGGACACCCCACATATATCAGAGAGATATAGCATAGGGAAACCCCTTGTCTGTAGAACCCTTGAATACCTAACCCTTGGGGGACAGAAACATAAACAAATTAAAATAGACCAAATCTATTGTTGTGCAATTGTGTTCGGGTTGCCAAGTAAATACACATTTATTTCTGGTTAATCATTTGGGGATTTCATCACCGCAGTATTCTTCAGACTGGAGTATAACTCTATAGGTGTAAAAAAAAAAACAAGTCTGGAATTTTTTTCACCATTATTTGAGACCTATTCCATTGGATTCATCTCTACGCCCTTATCACATTCATCCATATCATTTTTTAGCAAAATTTTTGACCCTGCCCGCCCCTTTTTAGTTCACCCATCCTCATGGCCCATACACATAGACAAGATTTGGAAACTTGCTTCAACACCTTGCAATCTGGTTTCCTCGAGACCCAAAAATAAGTGCAACAACTCAGTGCTACTGTTGCCTCCATCAATTCATCCATCAATACAACCATAAATACAACCATGCAGTCCTTAATGGAGGAAGTCAAACAAGAAATGACCACCCAACTTCAATCTATCTTTGCATCCCTCTACACCAAATTGAATATCCCTACAGATGACCATTTCTCTAAAGCACCTTCAAAGACCAAAAGCGAACATTCCTCCCATTCCCATACCTTTCAGCACCAACACTTTCAACGTGACATACGCCTTCCGCGGGTGGGTGTGACCAAATTTGATGGCTCAGACCCCACTGGTTGGGTAACCCAAATGGAACATTATTTCTCTTTATATGGCATCACAGATGACTTGGCCAAACTCTGGTATGGTTTTCTTCATCTAGATCAAGAACGTTGGCAATGGTGGCAATGGAGAAAAAATTCTCGTCAAGGGTATATATCTTGGACCTAATTTGTGACTGAGCTTTATGAACGCTTTGACACGAACACCAACCATTTGGGTCGTTTGACAAAGTTGAAACAATCTGGAACAGTAGAAGACTTCATAGCTACCTTTGAGCACTTGACTTTTCGAACAGAGGGCATGACTGATGATTTCTTTCAAGAGTGTTTTATCAGTGACCTCAAGGAGGAGATTCAAGCCCATGTCCTCATGGCTCAACCCTCGACTTGGGTGGAGGCTACTAAAATATCTAAAGAAGCACAATAGGTTGTATCATCTCAAAACCAAAAACCCTCCTTTATCCCTCTCCCTAAACCCATCACTCCCACTACTCCCTTCGCCCCATTAAAGATCCAAAAATTGACCAGGGCTGAAATGGTTGAACGCCAACTCAAAGGCCTTTGTTATAAGTGTAAGGAAAAAATATTTTTATGGCCATCTATGAGGATATTTTGGAAGAGGATGTTGAAACTCCACTTGTGTCTAAGTCTCCTGAAATCACTGACATAAACCCTCCCTTACACCCTCCCGAAGTAGAACCCGTCATTTCCCTCAATGCTCTCATTGGATTTTTTGCTCCCCAGACCCTCAGGTTAATTGGTTACATCAAGCATCAAAAGGTCATCATTATGGTTGATAGTGGAAGCAACCATAATTTTATTCATCGCCACATTTCCCAAGAAACTCATTGCTACATCCATGTGTTGTGGGGTATTCTACCCTATGGACTAACAAGTTAGGGCTTTAAACTTGTATGCAGATCATGACCCTTCAAGAATAACTTTTAACCTCCTACCCAAACCTATAACCCTTTTTCTCAGGAAAACACGGGAAGAATCGACTAACATTTTTATCGACGGTTGAAGTAGATCCTCCGTTGAGATTTTATCTTCTTCCTGCTGCTGCTCCTTCCACAAAGCTTCCTGCAATCAAGACAAAACTACGCATGCATGCTACTGATCTACTAGAGGGTTAGAGATAAAACATAAATCAAATAATCGTAGATAAGACTCATGTATTCAGGATGGGAAAAGTATCTTTTTCATTAATCTCAATATGAATCAACTTACAATGATTTCAGAGACCGGCCACCGTTCCTCGATCCTGATCCTGGGCTCCTCCTCTTCTTTTGTCCTCCAACTATTTTTGCATGAATTTCTCCTAAAGCTTGAGGCAAGGCTAAAGGGTTGGGACAAAATGGACTTGGCAATTTGGCAGAGTTTCTTTGCTATGATTTTTTCCTCTTTGAATAGTACCCCTACCCCTCCTTTTATAGGCTAGAAGGAGCTAGGGTTTTTGGCGAACTCTCGGTTATGCATGGCTGGGAGTTCCAGTTAACTGACAAAAAGCTCTTCGTCCCGGCGGAAACTTTCCTGATTTTTTTCTTTGTTAGGTAAACACGGGCTATAGTGGGCCAGCCAGCGTTCACCCACGTGCTGCAGAAGGCCTGCCAGCGTCCCAACGCGTCCAGTGCTAGGTTAGGGCATGGGTTACTTGATTTAGGAGGTTTTTGAAGAGTCTGTTCAGCATGGCTTTGGCAAGGAAAAGCAATGAGTAGGCATGATGCCAGGTAAGCAGGGATAGTGCAATTTAGGGTTATAACAAATGCCCCCTAATGTGTGAGGTCAGAAGAGCATCTGATGGCCAAAATACATTACCAATTCTTTACCAATCTGTACTGATATGCTGAATGAGTGAGCCCAGGAATCAGGGATCAGGAGGTGTCGTATGCAAAAAATATCAAATGTCTCACCGAGGCGGGCATACCCATGCTCGGGATAAATCAGAACCATGGCTACCAATCAAATACACTGTAGATCCATGTCAAATAACTATAAAGAGTAGCTGCGAACAATACACAGCGGAGCTACATCTCGAAATCAGAAAGATATACATAGGAAGTATCCATCTCTCAGAAGTTGTCTTGGCCTGATGGCTATTCTTCAGAGCTCGAGAAACAACTTCAAAATCTTCACGACTCAGGTAGGAGTGTAATATGAGTGTACGACTACACTACCCAGAGGTCTTCGACGGCTCGTCGGTTATGGACTTGATACTCTTGATGATCGGACTGAAGGCTTCATTGATTTCGAACAAAGACTTGATTGGACATTCAGGATGGCCGGGTATGCGGACAAGAGACATATTGCAGAGTGGCCGACTCAGGTTAAGTAATCAAACTTCCCTTGGAAAATCACACGACAAGTGATAAGACTCAGGCAACATATCTATTAGTCATAAGTCTACGAAGCAGGAGGCAATGCAAACTCTCCATATGTTTGGGAGAGTAACCAAACGATGGAGAACACAACCCAATATAGTGACCAAGGCTACCTAGGGTCATACTAAATCCCAAATTCTGATGAATCAAACGGACAGATGTGCTTTATCCAAGGGCGACTCATAATGCTGGCAATAAAGAAAATACTTTTCCCATCCTCTTTTTGGGGTATATTTGATTTTTTTGTTCTTTTTGAATATTTTGAAAAGGAATAAAAGAATATTATGTTACAGTGGAGGAACGAGCATAGCAAACATACAAGCTCAAGGTGCAAGGACAAGACTGATGTTCTAGGAAATGATACTCGGGAAAAATCCTCCAGTGGCCAAAGGTGTTAAGACGCAAAGGCAAATTGTTACTAGGCTGAAAGGTAAAGGATGCAGATGCGGTTGATAGAACACACAATGGTAATGTCCTTCGATGTAAGTTTAACGAGCCCAAAGAAGGGAAGCTCGGTGATTTTTCATGTTTAGAGAGTCTGAAAAAGCATAAAAGGGAACTCCATTGGGGTACCTTTTTTGTCAATAGTCTAGTCGGTTCGAAAAAGGGGTAAACTAGCACCGACTAGACGTCAATTCAAAACCATTTTAACGAGTGTGACAAAGACAAGATCACTCGGCTATTTTTTCAATTTTAAGGAGTCTGAAAAAAGCTTAACTATGGACTCTGTCAGGAATATTCTTCTGGACCGTTTTAACGAGTGTGAAAGAATAAGGTCACTCCGCGATCTTTTCAATTTTAGGGACTTTGAAAAGAGCTTAACTATGGACTCCAGGGGGGGTTTCTTTTTCGTAAGTTTATTCCCTCAGGCCTGAAAAAGGAATAAAATTATACCTGAGGATACTCTTCTAAAGAATGGAAATTCAATAGAGCGCTCCTTTATTCGTACAGTTGACCGTCCGGACCGAAAAAAGGGGTAAACTACCGTCGGGCAGACGTGACTTCAAATTTCAGTTTAACGAGCGTGATGGGTCACAAGATCGCTCGGCAATATTTTCATGTTTAAAGGGTTTGAAAAGGGCTTAAAAGGAGACCCGTTATGTTTTGGGAGTCCGGGGGGTAAGACAAAGAGTGAAAAAGACCCAAGCAAATGAGGCTCAAAAACTCATCTTTAGGAAAGACTATACGGACTCCTGAACCTTCTATGTTGTGAGAAACGGCATGGACACCATAATGCAACCAGGAACTACCTAGGGCATCCATGTTTTTCTAAGCTCTAACATCCAGTTGCGACACTTCTAGAGAAGAAATGACGGTTCCGTGACACAACCAGATGGGGTCGATCCTATATTGTAAAAAAAAAAAAAAAAGGCAACGAGATGCAACGGTGGGAATGAAATCCTATCCTATATGCTCAGGTTGATTTTTGAAAAAAAAATTATGGACCGCCCTTATGTGTATTTTTTTTTTTTTTTTTTTCTGAAACTCAATGAAAAGTGTCCCAATACCTGATCAAATCCCTTCCATATAACTCCGGAACCACCCAAAATGGTTTTTGGTATAAAGAAACTGATAAAAGGGGC
>ML778255.1:643615-657926 GCA_009831015.1 Picea engelmannii
AGGGGGAAATGCCCTAACCTGCTGACTGTGCAGCCCCAGACTCTAGACCCCTGAGAGAAGCTCTTCTCACCTCAGGAGGAGATGACTGCCCCACCCAAGCTGAAAAGCTGCAATCAGGCCCGCGACTGTCACCAATACAACGCACGTGCAAACGCGTGCTGAGCTTCTACAGAGCGCGGGTACCCGCGGTCTAGCCTTAAACAGGTCGCGGGATTGTGTAAAAACTGAGATAAAATCACACACAGACAGTCTAGTCCTGAAAAAGGCTTCTGGTATTGACAACCAGAGTCTCTAAAAGGCTTAGATGCTATCACTTTAACAGAGATGGAAGATTGGCAAACAGAAAAACCAATGTAAAGAAAAACAACACAACAAGACAGACTGAAACACAAGACAATGAACCAATCAAGACCCAGACAGGATCCAAAAAGCCCCCTGAGAAGATAAAATTCTGACAGGGAAGAGGAGACTGCCTCTCGAGCTTCCTAAAAACTACACGCTACTGAAACTACTGCAGCACGCGGGCAAACACGTGCTGTAGAAAGTTAGGGCGCGGGCACACGCGTGCAAGCCTTCTGCAGGCCGCGTGTACCTCTGTGTGTCCCGAGAATGAATGTCAAGCGTCTATCAAGGAAAACTGGTATTGATAACCAGGTTCCCTGCTAGCATTGACCTAACAGAAAACAAAAATAAACAAAGAAACAGAGACTGAACTCCTTTGAACTACCCAAAAGATCTTTAACCAAGTCCGGAAACCCTAAGAGTAAGACTATCCCCAGTGGAGTTGTCAATTCTGTTGTGGGGTATTCTACCCTACGGACTAACAAGCTAGGGCTTTAAACTTGTACGCAGATCATGACCCTTCAAGAATAACTTTTAACCTCCTACCCAAACCTATAACCCTTTTTCTTAGGCAAACACGGGAAGAATCGACTAACCTTTTTATCGACGGTTGAAGTAGATCCTCCGTTGAGTTTTTATCTCCTTGCTACTGTTGCTCCTTCCACAAAGCTTCCCACAATCAAGAAAAAAATATGCATGCATGCTACTGATCTACTAGAGGGTTAGAGATAAAACATAAATCAAATAATCGTAGATAAGACTCATGTATTCGGGACGGGAAAAGTATCTTTTTCATTAATCTCAATATGAATCAACTTACAATGATTTCAGAGACCGACCACCATTCCTCGATCTTGATCTTGGGCTCCTCCTCTTCTTTTGTCCTCCAACTATTTTTGCATGAATTTCTCCTAAAGCTTGAGGCAAGGCTAAAGGGTTGGGACAAAACGGACTTGGCAATTTGGTAGAGTTTCTTTGCTATGATTTTTTCCTCTTTGAATAGTACCCCTACCCCTCCTTTTATAGGCTAGAAGGAGCTAGGGTTTTTGGTGAACTCTCGACTATGCATGGCTGGGAGTTCCAGTTAACTGACAAAAAGCTCTTCGTCCCGGCGGAAACTTTCCTGATTTTTTGCTTTGTTAGGTAAACGCAGGCTGTAGTGGGCCAGCCAGTGTTCACCCACGTGCTGCAGAAGGCCTTCCAACGTCCCAACGCGCCCAGTGCTAGGTTAGGGCACGGGTTACTTGATTTAGGAGGTTTTTGAAGAGTCTGTTCAGCATGGCTTTGGCAAGGAAAAGCAATGAGTAGGCCTGATGCCAGGTAAGTAGGGATAGTGCAATTTAGGTTTATAACACCATGTTGTCAAAAACTTCCAAATCATGATTGCCAATGGTGGTTCCATGAAATGTGGAGGGCACTGTGAAAATGTGCGTCTCCAAATCGGTGACTACCACCTAAAATGCCACATGTTTTCTATCGACATGGGTGGTTGTGACATTGTGTTGGGTGTTGACTGGCTAAGAACTTTGGGTCCCATTCTCATGGATTTTAAGGCATTAACCATGTAATTCGACCATGAAGGCCACCAATATAAATTCCAAGGCATCACTGTTGGTTCACCTGAGGTCATTAGTTCCCATTGCATGGAAAAGCTGCTAAAAAAAGGTAATTTTGGTGTCATTGCCCAACTCCATGCCATACAAGCAACAAAGACACCCCTGGTGTCACATGACCTCCAATCTCTCCCTTCTAAACATCAAATGGTATTTTCCACTCCCCAAGGAATCCCTCCTTCCCATGGTGTTCATGATCATTCCATTCCCCTTGTACCTGAAATCCTTCCTCCAAATATCCGTCCATATTGCCACCCCTTTTCACAAAAAAATGAAATTGTGAAAATGGTCCAGGAACTCCTTAATGCAGGCATTATCCACCCTAGTACGATCCCTTACTCTTCTCCTATAGTCATGGTCCTAAAGAAAGAAGGTTCTTGGAGAATGTGTCCTAACTTTCACGCCTTCAACAAACTAACCATTAAAGACAAATTTCCCATTCCTGTCATTGATGACCTCCTGGATGAATTGAGTGGCGTCCAATTCTTTACTAAAATTGATCTTTGCTCGGGCTATCACCAGAGACGTATGAAAGAGGCAGACATTCCCAAGATGGCCTTTCACACTCATGAGGACCACTATGAGTTTTCGGTCATGCCCTTTGGCTTGTGTAATGCCCCCTCCACCTTCCAAAGACTCATGAATCATGTCTTCCATCCCTTTGTCCATCATTTTGTCTTAGTTTTCTTTGATGATATCCTCATCTATGGAAAAACCTGGACAGACCATCTTACTCATGTGGATAAATTTCTCCATCTCCTCTCCCAGCACCAAATTTTCCTAAAATAGTCTAAATGTGCTTTTGGTGCCAGGGTGGATCCGAAAAATATTGAAGCTATGCAAGACTGGCCGCACTCAAAGACTCTCAAAATTTTGTGTGGATTTCTGGGCTTAATAAGGTATTATCACAAGTTTGTTAAGAACTATGGAAAGATTGCAGCACCTCTCACTGCTCTCCTCAAAAAGAACTCTTTCACTTGGACTCCATCCGCTTCTCAAGCTTTTCAAACCTTGAAGACGACCATGTGCACCACTCCGGTTCTGGGCCTTCCTGATTTCACAAAGACCTTTGTGTTGGAATGTGATGCCTCAGGGAAAGGAATCAGCATTGTCCTTATGCAAGAGGGTCAACCTTTGGCCTTCACCAGCAAGCAACAGTCTGAAAAGAATCTGGGAAAACACATTTATGAAAAGGGAATGAATGTTGGCTATTTTTCATGTCATTGATCTGTGGTGCCCTTATCTCTTGGGGGAAATGATTCCAAATTAAGACCAACCATCAAAGCCTCAAGTACTTTTTGGAACAATGCATTTACTCCCAGGAGAAACAAAAATGGGTGACTAAGCTCTTTGGTTATGATTATGATATCATTTACAAGAAGGGAAAAGATGATGTAGTGGCGGATGCACTGTCCCAAAAATATGAAGAAGAAGGATCCCTTTTTTCTCTTTCCTTCATTGTACTCGATTGGATCCAAGCTATGCACCAGGAATGGCCTCAAGATCCAAAAAGTTTGCATCTGATCCAGTAATTGCAGACCAAGGCTCTAGCTTCCCCAAGGTACTCTTGGAACTAGGATGAGCTTCAATACAAAGGTCGTTTGTATTTAAGTAAACAATCAAAGCTTAAATCCATGGTACTTTTTTATTTTCACGCTACGCCCACAACAAGGCACTCAGGGTTCACCAAAACATATGACAGGGTCAAAGGTTCTTTTTTCTGGGATGGTATGAAATAGGACATCCATAATTTTGTCACTAAATGTGAGGTGTCTCAACGCAACAAGGGAGAAACAGTCAAATCTCCGGGCACACTACAACCACTTCCGATTCCACCTGCTATTTGGAAGGATATCTCTATGGAATTTATTACCGGCTTACCCAAATCAGGGAATAAATTAGTCATAATGGTGGTTGTGGATTTCTTTTCCAAGTGTTCTCATTTTTGTGCTCTTCAACACCCATTTACTGCATCTATGGTGGCTCAAATTTTCATGGACTAGGTCTTCAAGCTTCATGACATGCCACACTCTATTGTTTCTGATTGTGACCCAACTTTCACAAGCAATTTTTGGCAAGAACTGTTTAAGCTATAGGGCACCCAATTGCATCTAAGCATAGCTTATCATCCCCAGATTGATGGTCAAACAAAAGTTGTCAACAAGTGTTTGGAAACATATCTGAGGTGCTTTGCCTCTGAAAAACAACATCAGTGGGCTCAATGGCTACCCCTAGCCGAATGGTGGTACACAACTTCCTACCATACAGCAACTCGCATGACTCCTTTTGAAGTGGTATATGTACATAAGCCACCTTCAATTCTTTCATACTTACTGGGTACCTCAAAGGTCCAAGGAGTTGACCAAACAATTACAGTTCGAGAGGATATTGTTTGTACCCTTAAAGAGAACTTGGTCATGGAACAGAATCGGATGAAGCAACAAGCAGATCAAGGTCGCTCTGAACATCAATTTGCAGAAGGGGATCATGTGTTTCTGTGACTGCAACCATACAAGAAAACTTCCCTCGAGGTTGAGCATTGTCAGAAGCTAGTGCCCAAATTTTATGGTCCTTATACAGTTCTCAAGCATGTGGGACAAGTTTCATATCATTTAGCTCTACCTAGTCAGTCAAAGATACATCCATTTTTTCATGTTTCATGCTTAAAGAAGGTGATTGGAACTAGGTGCCAAATTCAAACCAACCTTCCCGAGTTAGCTGAAGAAGGATCCATTTGGCTATAGCCGGAAGTAGTTTTGGACCAGCGTGAGCATTGCCTGTGTCAAAGAACCATCAAGGAATTTCTAGTCCAGTGGAAAGATATGACTCTAGCAGATGCCACTTGGGAACTAACTACCATTCTGCAGTAGTTTCGACATCTCAAGCCTTGAGGACAAGGCTATTTTTAAGGGGGCAGACATGTCAGGGTCCTAACCCGCACATAGGTAGATCAATATATTCAGATGTAATAAAGGTCAATATTAATAATGCCTTTCAATAAAATAGAATAAGTCGGATGTAAGAAGACCTAATAGAAGCTTCTGCTTCTAGAAGGATCTTCCTCTAGTTGCCTCTCTTGATAGACATATTTAGTATAAATAATGGTCGAGGGTATGAAAACCCTAGCTTGGAGATTATTGTAACAGAGTGCTACTCGATTGGAGGTTTCCCCCTCAAAGAGGCCTGTGAACATTGATTTCTGAATCAAAGTGCTATTTATGTTGTTGTTCTATATCATTTATGTGTTATTGTGGATATTATGCTGGATATATTACTGTTATTCTGCCATTTCTAGCATTTTATTTATGTTCTGCATATTTATTATATCTGGTATCTTGCAAGCCAAAGACACATGGAACTCATACGTCAATACACATGGAAATCATTTTATGCCACCACGTCACTTCGAGCCCGTACTACTCTAGGAGTTATACAAACTTTTCATCTAAAAGATCTTGAACTTTGAAGTGTCGAAGTGATGAGAGACTGCCATGTCACTTCGGGAGATATTCACGCTTCACATTCAAAATATCCTGATATCTAAGAAATTGGCACCATCGCTAAATCATATAAGGGAGTTCTAATATGGCAGACATGTAGAAATTTAGCATGGGCGCTAAAGTAGCAGGGTCACTTGGATCACAAGTTGCGCCAAGATTGACGACCACACTTCATTGCGGGGACAAAAAATTCCCGAATGTTAACATCCTTGAGTAGTCCCACAATCGAAACCATGGTATAGCTTATGAGGTACATGGAATTTGGTGCTGGATTGCGAGTGTTAGAGTGGTGTGGATCCAAACCACCCTCGACAACTTCCGCAATTACGCGCGTATATGACATCGAGACACCACGTCACTATGAAAGATTTTCACACTGCACATCCAATGGTCTCCATTGGCCTCCAACAATGTGCGTGCATGAGATGATCAATGAAAAACTCAACTCTATCACTTCGAATCAGTTTCTTCCACAATCTCATTTCATTCTAGTGCTCACATTAGTCCATTTTCATCGCTAGTGTCAGTTTTAAATTATTTGGTTCAAGACTCTGTTTAGTTTAAAGCATAATAAGTGGTCTTCTATGTGTGATAAGAACCACTATTTTTTATTAAGTCAAGTGTGAAGTATATATTGTTGTACTTCAACAATGTTTTAGTCAAGTTAATTAGTTGTTCTACAATTGTTAATGTAGAGTTAAGTTTCAGTCCCAGATGGACGGGAGCCTCTGCAACTCTAATAAATATGCAGTTTCTATATGTTTTGACGGTCAGATTTTTTGGGGGAAAGGATAACAATACATCAGACTGGTTGGACCCATTCTACACATGGATTAAATCTCTCTACCTGGTGAACATACTCTTGATGGCAGTGTTTCATTCAAATATTCATGTCTTTGTATCTTATCTTGAATGAAGTTTTTGATTTGTGAAAAGTACATTTCATTTCCTTCGGCTATTGCATAGCTTTTCTTTATTGATATGCAACCTGCAAAAACAACTAATGGTTGGTAAAGATTTGTTTTTATCGCAACTTGAAGGAGTAATTGTGTTTTTGATACATGCTTAATTTCTTGAAATGATATTTTAAGTATTAAAATTCTTGAAGCATATTATTCATTCAGTGGTTTGTTGTTTCCCTTTGTTTTTATTATTTCACTTGTATGTCATTTGTGTGCCACTAGTGAAAGAGGACCCTCATCCATATTAGTTTCCAACCCAATCATGCTCTTGTCTTGGTATAACCAACCGTCCAACTAACCAACAAAAATTAAAAATCAACCATTCTAAACTTGAGGTGGCCTATATTTTCCATTTAGTAGTGAGGTGCAGACTTTAGGACCAAAATTTAGTTTGGCCAACTTGTCATGTGGTCATTAATTTGGTCATATATTTGGTCATTAATTTAAAATATATGACCCAATTAATGACCAAATTAATTACCAAAAGGAAACCTATAAATGACAAAACTAAATATGACCAATTTTGGTCATGTAATAAGAGACCATAAATTAGCCAACAACGATCGCCAAATCAAAAGTGGTCATTTATATGAAGATTTTGATCATTTATCTCTTATTTTTGTACTACTGAATTCTTGCCCCCTCCCGACCTTGAGGAGGACAATTTTTTTTTATGCAATGTAAATATTTTAATTTCATAGTCAATCTGAATCATTCATTATAATGTCACAGATTTGATGATAGAAGTTATGTTATGGTTTTTTTCCCTAGAAGGAAACCCTCTTTTCTGTATGAGGGAATTGTATTGTGATGATAGATGAATGTGAATATTGTATTATGAGAGAGGAGACTGTGAGAGTAAGAATACGTTACAATGGATGTGTTGTAGGTTGTATCCCTTCATTTGTTGGATAACAAAAAGGAATGAACTAGAAATTTATATGGTGGGTGTAGCCCACAATAGGTGATCCGCATATATCTGTGTCTCTATTGTATTGTGTATATTATATGTTTTATTTCCACATTTGTTTTATTTTATTTCTCTATGATCCTACTTTTCTAACAAAGAGAACTTGTATGTATTTCCAATTGATTTTGTTAAAATATTTGGACATTGCGAGTTTGATGAGAATGCCTGAAATTTTGGTAATTTTGAGGGAGTCGATGACTTCATGAGCTAGAACAATGTTATCAAGGATTTTTCATCCCTCCACGTAGCTAATTTTCTCACTGGAGATGAGGGAAGGGAGGAGTTCTTTAAGGAATTTGGGTATAGATTTGGTTATGATCTTGTAGAAAACGTTAGAGAGAGAAATGGGGCAACATTTGATGGGGTCATCATATTTTTACTCTTTGGGTAGAAGGGTAAGGAAGGTGGTGTCCAAGGAAGGAAGAATGTTGGAAAATTTGCAGGATCCCTCCATTAGGTCCTAGACATCCTAGTTGATGATATTCCAACAGGCCTGGAAGAAATATATTGTGAAACCATCTTGACCAGCGGATTTGTCTTTGGGAATATCCATAAAAACTCATTATATCTCTTCCAAGGGGAAAAGTTGAAGGAGTAAATTGTTTTTCTTGGGGGAGATAAGACGAGGAATGTGTTGGGTGATTTTGTGAATGGCATGCCTCCTATATCTGATGGGTTTGATGAGTAGTTTCTTGTAAAAGTTGATTAGTTCATGTTCTATATTAGTGTAATCTATGATATTGTTTCTGTGACTGTCTTTGATGGATGAAATTTTATTTTGGCACCTTCTTTGAATTACTGAGAGGTGGAAGAATTTGGTGTTTTGTCCCCATCCTTCAGCCAACTAACCCTGTATTTTTGTTCCCATAATATTTCCTCTTTCCTATTGTGAGCTACTATCTTTTCTTGTACCTTCTCTTCTTCTTGTATGCGATACTCTATGCATCCTTCTAGGATCATAAATTATTGAATATGATACATTTATTCTTCTAACTCCTACTTTGCCTTAAAAAAACAACCAAACTCTTCTTTGTTCCATATTCTTATGCATCCTTTGAGGGATTTGAGCTTTTTCTGGAAACTAAACATGGGTGAAGGGGAGAGAAGGGATAATTCCTCCGACTAGGTATCAATATTATCTAGTAATCCTGGGTGATTGAGAAAAAAAGATAAAATTGGAAAGGGCATTTCAGAGGATTCCCATTGATGTCTATGTCTAGCTCAATGGGCCAATGATTAGAATCATGGTAAGGCATAATTTTGGCCATGATAGGAATGCATGGTATCATAAGCAATGTTGAATCTGGAAAGTGGTCTAGTCTATATGAAAATGTGCTTTTTTACCTCTGTTGTTGTTCCAAGTATGCAAGTTGTTGGTGGTTTCAAGATCCATCTAGTGTACATGTTGGATAACAGAGAGGAACTAATGATAATACTAATCAATTCTTTGGATCCGTCCTTTTGTTTCTTCTAGGGAAGTAATGATATTAAAGTCCCCTCCAATGAGCCAATGAGAATTCCTGATGAGGTGGTTAATACTTTGGAAGGAGGATAAAAAATTTAGCTTTTCCAAGAGTGGGTTAGGACCATATACATTGGTGAGGAAGCCAAAATAAAATGAGCCTATCAAATTGAATTGAGAATTCATGGAGAAGTGAGAGGAAAAAATTGGACAAGGAAACAAGTTGAGAATTCTAGATGACACCAAGGACCCCGACTGTTATAGGATAAATCCGTAAGTGTGGACACAAATCGATCTCCCTAGATCCACCTGGTATCTAGAACAAAACAGGACAGAATAATACACTTTCCCTAGATCTAGACTATTGAATGAACTGAGAGATGAGGATCATGAACATACCTTATGAACACTTTCCTTAGATCTCTGTTGTTCCAAGCTTTGATCCAATGCTCTCGTCCCGTTCAGATCACAACAGAACAAACCAATCGAAGTAAAGGCAGATTAATATATTCAATAACTAGTCTATACATATGATCAAGGAGTTATGTAATAAAGTGATATCATCTTTATGGGAAAGGGACATATTACTCTATTGGATTAATTGAAAGTGAAACTTACAACCTGAGCCTTGATGTCATAGGTTTCCTTTCGATGGCTTCTAGCTCTGACACACACACTTGCTCATGCATGAAGAAAATCAACCACTTGTGATGACCTTGTTGTTGTCTCTTGCTGTTGTAGCATCAGTCCTCCATACAGTCTTGCACTAATTCTCTAATCAAACTCTTGCTATCTTGCTGCTAACTGAACTTAACCCTTTCCATGAGCAATCTCCTCAATATATAGGAAGAGATAGATTAGTTACTTGGATAGGGAATGATCCCAAGATATCTGGAATGCCATCACCTGAATAACCATTCGAAAGCCAACTCATCCTTCTAGAAGATTCCCTTCTAGAAGGTTCGAGATCTTTATATTTTTCCCTTTTAAGAGCATGTTCGCACCCTAACAATGAGTACAGTGTGAGAAGTTTGCACCCCAACTTAAGGTAGCCTGTGGGAATCAGGCATTATCGTAGGGGAATATATAAGTAGCCTGCGAACATGTTTCAAAATGTGATTTCTGAAAGGAGACAACTGTAACTTTTCTCAGGAAAGTATTCTTGGTAAAGATCTTGATTTTCAGTTATCATGACATCATCACAATGACCAAATTTGTGGATAACAGAATGCCCCCCAAAGTCTGAGAGCGGAACCAGTGACAATCGATAGACTTTGTAAGCTGCATGTGTGTGTCAAGAACCAAAAGCACATCTAATCAGAGACCTGCAAACATCCAAGCATCAACATAATATCATGTATATCAATTCCGAGGTAGAAATTCCCATACTCAGATCATATATTGATGACATCGTAAACCAAGGTCATGGCCACCAATCATACACTGTGGATCCATGTCATCACTATATAGCACAGCCACCTGAATACAATGTGGATCTGTGCAACAAATTTTCAGTCAAGACGACATAGCCACGAATCATACACAGTGGATCTATGTGTCGCAAATTATACATACTCCATCGCAACCAGGATTACAAAGACAATATCCAGGGTCTTCAATCTCGTCGCCCAAAGTACAAATCTGACCATGTGATTACATGTGTCGAAGTTGAACATGGTAGAAACCACTTGATTACCGGTCATTGATGTATACCGTTAACAAGTGTGAGGGAAATCATCATTAATGCTAATGACTCCCAAGGTACTATAGTACAATCCATCGACTGTGAATAAATGAGTTTATGTTGAACACTCGATGGAATCTCTCGATCAGGGGCCAATGATGTAAACCCACTGTTGAAAGCGAGAAACTTGCCATTGAGGCATGCAAGCTTCAAGGTACTAAATAATTTCCAAGTCTTGATTCTGGATAATGTGTTGAAGTCGATAGAACAAGACTCATCACAAGAGGGCCTTGATGTATCCCCCATCAGTGACACGAAATGAGTAACAGAGTTTGAAAATGAAACAGAGCATGTGACAATTGGACTTTGGACACAGGGAAGGCCGACATGGAATGAAAATATAACTGCAGATAGCCGACTCAAAAGAGGTTTGTACTGCTCTTGAACATATGGATGACACGACCAATGATTTGGCAGCATTGACTCAAAGACAACACATGGAAATACCTTGTTATTTGAATCGAATGAGAGACGAATGGATTTCCCAAACCGGCTTCAAATGATAAATGGGGGTGTCATGTTCAAGAGCGACACTTATTGCCAATTAACACAAAAATGAAACATATCCCTTTCCAAAATTTTCCCCCACCATTTCTGGCAAGTACCTCTTTATTTTTACGCAAGCTTGAAGAGGATCACATATGCTTGTTGATATAAGCTCATCCTTTGGACGAGTCCCCTGGAGTATTTTTAACGAACCCTAAAAAGGAGTGGTTCAGTCCCAGCACGGGTCAGTCAATGTTTGTTTAACGAGTCCAGAGATAGAAAACTCGAAGGTTTTTCAGGATTATAGAGTTTGGAAAAACACTCAAAAGAGAACTCTCTCAATTCCTTTTTCGTACAATAGTCCAACGAGACCGAAAAAGGGTTAAACTATTGCTCTAAGGACGCGTAACTTCAAATACTTTAACGAGCGTGAAAAGAGCAAGATCGCTCGACAATCTTTTCATATTTAGGGATTCATGAAAAGAGCTTAAAGTTAACTCCAGGGGGGTTCCTTTTTCGTGTAAACACAGCGAGCCTGGAAAAGAGATAAAACAACGCTCAATCACGTTCTCATGTTTTTCGCAAGTGCAAGAACGGATAAAAGGAACTTGAGGTTTTAGATCAAAACCATAGGAAACAAACAAAAACACATCATATCGCAAAAGTTTTTTGTCCATAATCATCTGCATTGGGTACCTGCAAGTCATTTTACTCACTGCTACATTAGTAATTAGGGTAAAATAGTGAATAAACATGAAAAAACCCACTTTTACTATGGTAAAAAGTAAATAAAATAAATTTACAATTCATTTTACCATACCATTTTACCCATTTACCATTTGAGTGAAAAATACCTCCATTTTACCTCCGATCTTCATCGTCGATTTTCAGGAGCTTCGGGCCATCATTCTTCGAGCCGTCTACGGTGTTTTGGTAAGTTTTCAATTCTCTATCTTTTCATGGTTTCAATTCATGATTTTATTGGTTAAATTTTAAGTTTTAAGTCCATTTGGAAAACCCTATGCCTGTGGAAGGATTCTCGCAGGCTACCCATACGGGGCCTGCGAGAATACTTCATTCCCGTAGGTGGGCCTAAGGCAGAGTGCGAGAAGTTCGCACTGTGCGTTATAGGCCACCTGCAAATAGCGCAAAGTTCAAGAAGTTTTTAATTTTTAAGCCAATAAAAAAGGTTTATTCCATGAATGAGAGTTTTAGTCATCTTCATATGTTCTCTATGCAGGTTTATAACCATCACAATGGTGCTCGAATGGAGAGAAAGGGAACACGAGGATGATAATGCAACTGCTAAAAATCACCCTCCGACTCTTGCCGCTTTCTGAGATTGTGGTCTCTTGAAGTATTTCCGCATACCGGGCATGAGAGCCCAAGTTTGATTGCTAGAACACTTGGTCCGGATGTGGGATCCGGATCAGCATGTTTTTAATGTTGGATCTCATACATTGACGATCGACATTGAGGATATCTATTTCCTGACTGGGCTATCCAGGCGAGGTTCCTACGTCAGTTTGACTGGTAGCTGCAGGGGTGGTCTGAAAATGAGTGAGTATTGCCGAGAGTATTGCGTGCCAGAGGCTGAAAGACAAAAAGGAAAAGTGGCCATTTGGGGAGTGACTGATATAACTCTCCATACCATTCTCTTCACTATCGCTCGGATGGAAGGAAGTGTTGCCCCACATATGGCTCTGCAGAGCTATTTTCAGTATGCCCTCGAGTGTATTGAGCCCCGGGTCTTCAAATGGGCTGACACAGTGTTATGCAACCTCAAGAAACAACTGACCAAAAGCAGGCGTGGAGAACTAAAGCAGTTTGGTTATGGATCATTGCTAGTGTCCTTCTTCTGTGAGAGGGTCCCAGTGTATAGGCTTCAGGCTGATTGGCACTTTCCGAGTCCCAGGGATCCACATATGTTACGATGGTGCCAACTCATGGCTAGACATGTGACAGGACCGATCGTCGGGTATGATGATCGCTTCTTCAACTGGCTTCAAGGCCAGGTTCTGATGATAGAGGATTATGCGTATGTTGGTTTGGACTTTCGTGGCAATCCTGACCTTTCCCTTCCTGAAGACACACAGTGAGGAGATATTGGTAAGAAGTACACCAACTTTTATCTTTTAGATGTTTTTGTATTTTCATCATATTAAATTTTTTTGGTTTTATAGAATCATCCAAAGACTAACACCAAAAATTTTATTGATAACACAGATGTTGGGGCATATAGACCTGCTGGTAGTTCTCCTATCCAGCGTCGAGGAGAGGCAGTAGTTGCAGTCCCCCAGTATGCCGAGGACTATTTGACAGTGGAGCAAAACTTAGAGGGTTTGATGACCAATATTCCAGATATGCCTCTAGAGGAGATCCCACGACGGGATCAGCGTCACACCGTGGGAGTCTCTGCCTCTATGGGTCGTTTGCTCTGCAGAGTGGCTAGGACATTAGTGTGCTATCGTGAACATCATTAGTGATGTCACTTTGTAGAAGCCAGGAGATTCAATTTTTGATATTTTGGTCTTCAGACACATTTTGTAAAAACAAACTTTGATCGTTATATATATATACATGGTTTCTACCGGATTTCTTTACATTTGTGTACAATTTAATGTGTTTGATTTTATAAGTGATTTAAATGCCTGTCCAATACATAATTATCTAAAGCATCTGTCAATGTATTAAGACTTCTCAGAATGTGTTGATATTCAATAAAATCAAAATGTCATTCCAAGAGGTGAATCCGCAAATATACCCTTAATAACGTAGGACTTCGAATAGAATATACATTACTGAGTTGTAGAACTACAAGCTGCGAGTCAAGTCGCACAACCAGTTGACGAATTCCGAGAGAGATAGCATCAACCAGTAATTCAATAACGGCGATATACTCTGCGATGTTTTTGGTTGCTCGGCCAAGACATATACCTCGTAGAGATATGAGTTCATTTGTTGGGGCATAGATTGCCCATGCAGCGGAAGCTAGGTTTCGAGTACTACGGCTAGCACTGTTGGCGAAGCCAATATAAGGTAGCGAATGTTCCGGCATCTGGCAATCAAACACATGGTCACGTAAGGGAAGAGACCAGATAACGTCAAAAGCAAAGACTAAAGTAACACACACTCAGTATGATACATAAAATACAAATACTCATGCACAAATGACTCATGCATAGTACTTCTTCAAGTACAACCCATTCCTGGGTTCACTCAAAGGTACCCC
>ML778255.1:672444-690917 GCA_009831015.1 Picea engelmannii
GGGGACCACTTTGGAGTTCATCCATATTTACTTCTTATCAACCATGAAAAAACAATAATGAGTCATATTTACATAAAACACTATTGGGTCCATTACCCAAACCTTTGTGCTACGGGTCTTTCTTCAAGGGTTGACATCAATGAAAACCAACCTTAATCAACAAGCTTCAAGTTGATCTAGTTCCTGGGGGCTTAAATTGTTTGACAATGATGCTTTTAATTCCTATGTTAACACCTATGAGATCTTTGGGGTTCCTTCAACTCTGTGCTTATCAGAGTGTCTTGATTCAGAACCTGTAGGCATAGATTCTTGTGAAGGGAGAGTGGCTATTGACTGCCCTTGTAGTACCTTTGGTAGACTATTTCGACTATGTTTTTGAAAGCTAAGAAAACCATATTTTTGATTTGGGAGAAGGGTCTGGAATCTATCTTGAACTTCCTCGTAATATCTAACTCCCCTAAATATTTCGTCATATGGGGTGTTCTCATGCATATACAACTTCATGTTGAACTGGTCTAGGTGGTTTTCCACTATCTTACATGGATCATGTCTCTTGAACTTGATGTCAACCAATTTGACATCCTCCAGGGTCGTGACCTCAACTTTGGAGTGACCGAAATCCAATAATGAAAACATGCCAACTTTAATAGGGAAAGTTGGCCAAATATTTTTCTAAGATGCCTTCAGCTCCTTGTTGATTCGTCCTATCACTGTTTGGTATATCACTTCTTTGTACACCATCCTATCGGGTAAAAATCATGGGAGAGAATGAGGAGGAACTGAGCAACCAAAAACTCTGATGTAGGAGAAATTCTCCTCAATGAACCAATCTGCGAGCTTGCCTAGATTTCCCATAATCTTATCTGAAATTCGGGGAGGTGGGTGACCATAAAGGGCTATATGAATAGGCACTAAAACATTGTGACAGATTTGATAAAATAAATCCTTGGCTTTCTCTTCCCATAGCTTGGAATGATAAAAATGAATGGGTTCAGAACTGGCTAGAGTCCAATTCCAATTCATCAAGGGGAAAGGTGTCATGAAACAGATGGCGTACATGATATAAGATGACAAGTAAAAGGGGCCAGGCTATCCTTTTGATTTCATTTTTTAATAATAAACAATTCCATTGGCCAAGTTATCTGACAACATTTTGGCCCAATTGAAAGTGTAACCCTCGGCTACCTCGTTCATGATGGATACCCATTCCACTGAGAAATGCATAGGTATTTTCTTCTCGAACAAACGACATAGAATCATCGCTACATACACCATATGAGTGTCTAAAGATGATGTGGCATACATACCATGAGCGTCAGTTCTGAATTTATCTAGGTGTCCCCACCAGGTCCTGATTATATCATGACCATTCCTGGCGTATTGGATGCATTCCTTTTGCTCAAACTCCAGAATAAATGCGACATTATAAGTATATTTAGGATTAGGGGAGAGTTTATACATTAATTGTAGATGTTCCAGTCGGAAAGATTCGATGGAAAACTGTTGATTTTTTATGATGCTCCTGGTCTAGATGACGACACGTTCCAAGGCCCAGCTTATCATATTGTTATAAGGCATGAGTCTTGGTCGTGCAACTATCTTGTGCAGTTATAAATATGCTTTATGTATAAGTTTAGTTACACAAGAGTCATATTCTTCTTTGGTGGAGTCTTTCGGGCATTTGATGATTTCACGCTCCAGGATCTTAGAAACTTATGTCCAAGTTTTAACGGTGTCTATGGCTCACGGAGTGGTGTCAGATAGAATGCCTGCATTCGGGTTCGAATCTTCACTTGTTGAATCGATATTTTTTTTCCATTTCTTGAAGTTCCATAATCTCTAAGGAAACATAGTGAGGTTACCTGCTGCAGAGAAAATCCGTGAGTTTTTCAATAGATCAAACTACTAATTGCGAAAGGTGAAAATTAATTCAAAATTGAAGTTCTTTTATTCAAATAAGATTCATTGATCTTTGTATAACCTTAATGATTCATAATTGATTAACGTTAATGGAGATGTCTACCTGGTGATCTGCAATCCTCGTGTGAATCATCATCCTTAATTAGTCATAAATGCCATCCATATTTCGATGGTTCGGGTTCGGGAGTTTTAGATGTGATAGAGTGGGAATCTCTCGAATCTCGAATCCACGGAAAAGATAATCTTTGGATAATCAATTTTAAAACCTTAATTAATCATGTTTAAAATGGTGCGTTAACTTCAAGTGTTTTGGTAATTTAGACTTCGAGGAATTTTAATGTATCTCAAGAGGAACTTCCCGAAACCCAAAAATGTGAACAAATTAATTATCTAATAACTAATCTTAAGTCTTAATTAATTGCACTTAATTTTAAGTATTTCAGAAGTTCAGACTTCAGAAATTTTAGAATATAATACATGGGAAATGTCCCGAAATCTGAACTGCAAATTCATTAATTACCTCTTCATCACGATTAACTTAGTTATTTAAACATTTAATTTACCCTTTTAATTTTGAAATGTGTCGATATTTCGTCATTTTGATACTACGATGATTTGTGAATTCACTCTTTGTTAAATTCCTGAAGGATAATCTCCCGCAGTGACGTGGTATAGATGATGGCATTCTCAATGATGTGTCAAGAAAAGAGAGGTGTCACGTGTTACTTGGAAACGTGTGAATCCTGCAATGAAAATGTCAAAAATGGGGGCCACGTGTCAACTCAGGAAAGACTCAAAAGGTACACGTGTCCTATGACTTGTGCCTTTAAATGGTTTAGGAAAAGTTGTGAGAAACCACCTTCAGGTTTCAGAGTTTTTATTGTTTATACTTATTGAAACATCCGAAGCACAGAGCCCCAAAGTGACTGTTATAGATTTACCTCTTTGAAAACTAAGCAGATCCATAACTCTAGAGGTTATTAGGATCATTCAATCAAAAGGGGAAACTCATCAATGATGTATATCGTACGCGTCTTATTATTAACTAACCAACAATGAATTTGATTCAAAATGAAAAGGCCATTTTCCAAGTTTCTTCTTTCTTTGGGTAAAATTTTGGATATATTGTAAAAGGAGGTTTCCCCCTTGAAGTGGACTGTAATCATTGACATTTTATCATTTTTTAAGGTGTTGTATCATAATATTTGGTATGAGAGAAAGTTCCTAGGTTTTTTCTTCTCCAATCAAGTCATCTTAGCATTTTCTCTATAAAAATTTTCTTGGATGATTCAAATAGTGAAACTTAGATATTATATATAACGCATATCAAGGTATCACTGGTGAAAATTGCATCTTCTAGTTCATTATACTTTCATAGATATACCTTGTGGAATATAGGGTTTTTGACTAGTCCTATAACTAGTATCAAACATGTGTTATAGGTAAAACAATGATATCTTCTTCAGAGTGGATCCAAATTATTTCAGACCTATTGCATTTGAAAGAGGAAAATCCATGGTATTTTTGTTACAAATCTAAGAACCAGTTATTAAATATTGAACACATGGAATTATGTACAAGTTTGTTCTCCCGGAAAGGCCAAACATAAGCAATGTTTGGGAAAGTTACCCTAACTTTCACTTGGAACATCCAATTTTAGTAAGACCTATGGCATTGTAGAGAAGACATTTTCAAGTACTATAGGATGAAATTTAAAACTTAGAAGGGCCAAAGTTTTAGAATTACATTAGAAGGAATTTCGACTAGGAGGTCTATTCCAAATTAAGGGCTTAAAAGGTACATAAATTACAATTGGCATAAGTTTTTATTGGAAGGTCTATTTTTGGTGATTCTAAATTTGTAATAAAGAAGAAAAATAGGAGAATTGTTATTTTCTCACATGGCTTCAAATATTCCTCCAAAATTTACTTCACTAGCTAAACCTCAAAAAATCTCAACCATGACTCAAGATGAAATCGACGATATTTAGCACCAGATGGAAGAGAGTATCATTGAAAATAGGGAGGAAATGGAACAAAAGATGGATGAAACTATGAAAAAAAATATGGATGAAATATAAATAACATGGATAATAATATGAATGAGAATAGGAATGAGATGAAAATAAATATGGACGAAATGGATAATAAGATAGATAAGAAGACATATGACATGAAAAATAAGATGGATGAAAATAAGGAAGAGATGAAAAGAAATATGGATGAAATGGAAAATAATAAGATGAATGAAAATAAAGTATAAATAAGAAAATCCATGAAGTAATTGCAAAATTCCTTGTCTTCCATGATCTTCCAAGCTATAGATGAGAGATGCCCTAAAGGAGATATCAAAATTCAAGGAACTCATGAAAATAAGGGTAGTATACAGGTTGAACAACCTGTCAATAATAAACAATTTTCTAGTGGATTTAAATTTAACAGTGGATTTAATTATAATGGAGATCCTAAATTCAACCTTCCCAAGATTGAATTAAATAATTTTGATGGAACAAAGGTATTTATCTAGGTGAACGAAATAGAGAAATATTTTGAACTGCATAATATTATGGATGATAAAAAAAGGATTCACATAAAAACCTTGAACTTTGAGAAAAAACATATCAATGGTATCAATGGGTAATTAAAAGGAATCCCCTTCTTTATCATTATACTTGGGGTTTATTTACAAGAGACTTAGAACCACAATATGGGAAAGTGTGGGAACAAGACTACTTTAGTCAATTGAAAAGACTCAAGCACTTAAATGATATTGAAGATTATAATTTAGAATTTTAGGTATTGGCCACAAGGGTGGATGACATAAGTGATGAAAACTTGTTGGAATATTACATGGGTGGATTAAAAAAAGACATAAGACATGATATTTTCTTAATACATCCTACAAATATTATGGAATCTATGCAATATTTTCATCATATTCAGGAAAAAAATAAGGCTACATTCAAGTATAAAATTGGATCATACAGAACAAGAAAATATTGTTTTGGGGGTCATAAGATAAGAATACCTCAACCAAAATGGTTGACACTTCAAAATATGGATGAAAGAAGAGAAAAGCGACTATGTTTCTATTGTGAAAACAAGTATAGTAAAGGGAATAAATGCAGTGAGAATAAATTATTCTACATAGACTGTGAAGAGGAAGAATATAAAGAGTTGGAACCACCAAAAGATTTAGATCTAGAAGAGACGACTCCAAAAATATCTTGTCATGCATTGGTTGACATCAATACTCCACAAACCATAAAGATACAATGATACATCAAAAAGGAAAAAGGTACAAAATTTTTGATTGATTATGGTAGTACCCATAATTTCATCAATTACAAATTAGCAAAAGATCTCAATTGCTTTGTATATCCTTCATCAAAGTTTCAAGTAATGATTGCAGATGTAGGTACCATAAGTTGTTGAGGGAATTTAGATAGTATTAATCTCAACGTGGGGGAGTATTTCCTATATATCCCCATGATTTCTATCCAAATGGGGAGTGTTGATGTTGTATTAGGGGTCTAATGGTTACAATCATTGGGAACAAGGGAACTTAATTTTCAAGATCATTTCATGAGATTTTCCTCAGATGGATAGGGAATTGATATTAGAGGTATCCAAGAGAAACCATATAAAGTGATTATATCTAATAACATGACAAAATTACTCAGAAAGGGACACTGGGGTGTAGTTTCATAATTCTTCTCACTTGATGTTCAAACATCTATATCTTATGCTCCATTAGACCTACAAATATTTATAAACAATCACTCCAAGGTATTTGGTGAAATTATTAAGGGTCTTCCACCTGCTCGAGATGATGGTCATGCTATCCATTTGCAACTACGAAGTGTAAAACCTAACATTAATCCTTAAAAGTATCCATATTCACAAAATATTAAGATTGAGCACATGATATAGGAAATGTTACAGGTTGAGATCATTCAATCTAGCCAAAGTTATTTCTCTTCACCAGTGGTGATGGTTACAAAAAAATATGGTTCATGGTGTATGTGCCTAGATTATAGAAAGCTCAAGAAAATGACCATCAAAGATACGTTTTTTATTCCTATCATTGATAAATTATTATATGAATTGCATGGAGAAAAATTATTTACTAAGATGGATCTTTGTTCGGGATATCATCAAATCAGAGTGATGTAGGAAGGCATTCCTAAAACAAATTTTAAAATACATGAAGGTCACTATGGGTTTTGGTTATACCATTTGGACTTACTAATGCACCTTAAACATTTCAAAGCTTGAAAAATTCTATTTTCAAGACCTTCCTTAGAAAATTTGTGTTAGTATTTTTTGATGACATACTAATCTACAACAAATCTTAGGAAGAAGATGTACAATATGTTGACATAGTATTACAACTATTGGAATAGAAACAATTTTTTGTAAATCCTTCCAAGTGTGTCTTTGGGGGTTAAGACATGGAATATATGGATCAGATTGTACCTCATGAAGAGACTTAGAGTATTCTTGGGTTTAACATGATATTTTTGCAAGTTTGTTAAGAATTGTGGTCAACTAACAACACCTATAAAAGCCTTATTGAATAAGGAAGTGATCCGGATTATTTTTGGAACAAAATGAAATAAGAGATATTACAATGAAATACACATAAATATTTCCAGAAACAAAGAAATACAACAATAAATGATTTCTATTAATGAAAGAAATGTACAGAGACTGTAAAAATAGAGAGTGCAAGACTTGTTAGAATGGTGGCAGCTTTATCTCTAAGAAGAGATGTGACGTCTACACTCATTCACAAGAAGGTGAGTACAATGAAGCTTTGAAGGCATTTTTACAATAAACATGAACACAAAAAATCTAGACATCCAAAAACCTAACCCTAGGAGATGAAATGCCAAAAGTCATGTGGGCCTCATTGGGGTAAGTTAGTACATCAACTTCCTGGGGTCATAAATTTTTCATATGATCTCTTTTTTAGGCGTGTAATAGCCCGTTGGAAAGGTATTTTCGAGAAATACAAATTATTCCATAAAATTTAGACTTTGTCAATATTGGGACTATGGAAAGCCCAAAAAATTTTGTTTGGGGCCTCAAAATGGCCCCTAAAGTACATAAAGATGTATTGAGATGAAAACTGCCAAAATAAGCCAGATGGAATAGATGGGTGACCACCAATATCCACATGGATGTTGTGTAGGGCTTCAAGATAACATCAAAAGTGCAGAACTCATAATTACAAAGAAGTGTCCTCATTACAAAGAAATGTGTTGAACTAAAAAATGTGAAGATGAGCTTGTTGGAATTTGGAACAGGTGGGTGGCCACCAATATCCACTTGGATTAGTCCTCCACCCCTTAGGAAGCAATGGTATCCATTACGTTGAATGTCGGGGGAAGAGGGGAAAGTATTTGTTGAATTTGAATCTTCGTGAGTTGCGTTTTTTGTTGGAGAAGTTGCGTTGCTTGGTCTGTGGAAGGATGTAACAAACCTGTTACTGGTGGGGTTGAATCTATCCCACCAACCTATTGTCTCTGGGATTGATTTGGAATTTTTTAGGCACCATCATAGGTGAAGAAACAATATCTTCTTTATCTTCTGCAATCTGCTTCTACTGGATAGAAGGTGTTGAGGCTGCGGTGGTTGCAGTGGTTGTCTATGCATCCTTTAAACAAATTGTGAAGAGGTAAAATTTTGCAGTATGAGAGATTACCTTGAGGGAGTGTGTTGTTGGAAAAATATTTTTAACTACCTCTGGTATCCTATAGAGATGACCCCTCATAGTAATAATGACACTACAGGATCAAGATTCATAAACAACATGACGTTTCCACATATATGGTTGGCCCAAAAAAACATCACAGACATCAAGAGGGGAGACATCACATACTACCTCATGCTTGAAGGGATGGATGCCATAGGACAAGAAACACTTTTGGATGACACAAAGATCTCATCCTTGGCTAGGCCACCTAATGTTGTATGGTTGTGGGTTTGGTTTTGTCGACAACCCCAACTATTTGACGACCTCAGTTGAGATGGGGTTCTTCTTGCTTATGTTATCAACAATGAAATGTAACAGGGTCCCCTTCACCCACATATATGAATGGAAGAGGCATTTCCCCTCTTTAGGATCTGTTGGTTCTTCTAGTTGAATTGTTGTGATCGCGACAATAGCAGTGGGGTATGTGTCGATAATCTATCTTTTTTGATTATTTTATGGATCATATTTTGAATCAAGTTTTGGCTCCTTATCTTTGATCTTGGTCACCAATGGATATTTTTAGTGACATTCCTCACTGTTGTGCCATGGGATTTTTTGGAATACACACTACTTCCCAGTTTCATTCTTTGTATTTCCCTTACCCTTATTTTCCTGTGTCTTGGACTGGTTGTTGAGAGGCTGTTAGTTAGGGTCGTCTTTATCATGCTTTGGTTTTTGTGGATTTGCAGACCCAAACTCCCTTTTGTTTTGGTGTCCAAATTTTTTCTCGATTTTGAAAACACGTCGATAAGTAACTCCCACTGATGAGATGTTTAGGAAATTCATTTAAGTTTGGATTTACCTATGCAGAGCCCCACGATATTTCAGAACTAGATGTCAGTTGGAGTCTTTGATATCCATATTGGTACACAAGGTATGGAAAGTATTTGTGAACTTTCTGTAGTGTGGTCCATATCATGTACTGGTCTTCATGTTTATCAACATGTTAATATTGTTCCTTTACTACATCCAAAAAACATACGAAGTGGGCTCGACCCCATATATTCCAGATTCCTCTGTGGAAATTTTCTCCAAGTAAGTTTCCCACCAATGTTTGACATGGGGGAGAGCCTTGAGGAGTGCGAATATGATATTTTCCTTCTAGCATATTTAACCATTTTTCTAGGGAATATTCATCTATATGACCTTCAAATATGGGAATATCAAATTTAACTTGTAACTTGAAGGGAGATGTTCCTCCAAAGTGGCAATTTGATGAATATGTATATGTTGCTATCGAAAGGCATTGAAGGATGTGGTCAAAATTCTCCATCATTTCGTCCCTCTGTCATGTGAGAGATTTCTCAATAAACAGGTTAATATAATCATTTCCTCCACCATTTTTATTTTCTTCCACCATGGATGGTTTCTTGGGCGTGCAAGATAAATTTTCCTCAAGAGAGACAAGATAGAGACCCAACTTTCTATACTCAAACCTCATTAGGGACATGCACTAAAAGACAATCAAGAGAAGCCTGCTCTAATACCACTGATCTAGATTATTTTAGGAACGAAATGAAAGAAAAGATATTACAATGAAAAACACATAAATATTTCCATAAACATAGAAATACAACAATACATAATTTATATTAATGAAATAAATGTACATAGACTATAAAAATACAGAGTGAAAGACTCACTAGAATGGTGGCATCTTTATCTTTGAGAAGAGATGTGATAGCTACGCTCATTCACAAGAAGGTTATTACAATGAGGCTCTAAAGGCCTTTTTACATTAAACATCAATGCCAAAACCCTAGACATCCAAAAACCTAACCCTAGGAGATGAAGTGCCAAAATTCAAGTGGGCTATGTTGGGGTAACTTAGTACATCAACTTCCCAAGGTCATAAATTTTTCATATGGTCTCCAATTTAGGCGTGTGACAGCTCATTGGAAAGGTATTTTCGATAAATACACATTATGTCATCAAACTCTAACTCCATCGACAATTTGACTATGGAAATCCAAAAAAATATTGTTTAGGGCCTCAAAACGGCCGCAAAAGTACAAAAATATGTACTGAGATGAAAAACTTCCAAAATAGGCCAGTTGGACTAGATGGGAGACAAAAAATATCCACCTAGATTTTGTGTAGGGCTTCAAGAATACCTATGAAGTGCAGAACCCATAATTACAAAAAGGTATCCCCATTACAGAGAAACATGTTGAACTGAAAAATGTCAAGATGAGCTAGTTATAATTTGGAATAGGTGGGTGGAAACCAATATCCACCTAGATCAGTAAGAATTTTCTTGGACCGAATAAGAAACCAAATCTTTTTAAAAAAATTAAGAAGCTTATGTGTACTACTCCCATCCTAGCCACAACGGACTTTAAAAAAGCATTTATTGTGGAGTGTGATGCCTCAGGCCATGGAATTGGTGCACTTGTAATGTAATAAGGAAGGACCCTTTCCTTTTAAGGCGAGAAAATTAAATGAAAACACTTGGTCAAACCAATTTATAAAAAACAAATGTTGGCCATACTGCATGCATTTCAGAAATGGTGCCCTTACCTAATAGGAATACACTTAAAAGTAAAAACAAATCATGATAGTTTGAAGTACTTATTGGAGAAATGATTATCTTTAGAAGAGAAACAAAAATGGGTCACAAATATGCTAGGTCATGACTTTGAAATTATATACAAAAAAGGAAAACATAATGTTATGGCAGATTCCCTTTCAAGGAAAGAAGAAGAAACATAAGGTTCATTATGTGTTATTTCTATTCCACAATATGATTGGGTGGAAGAATAAAGGATAGTATGGAAGAAAAATCAAGAGGTATGCAATACCATTCAACAACTACATAAGGACCCTAGTTAATTAGGTAATTTTGTAGGGAAGAATGATTTTCTATGGTATAATGATTGCCTATATTTATGTAATAATTCCCAACTCAAACATAGGGTCCTATGGTAAGAATGGAATTTTGATTGGGTGTAAGAAGAAAGGATAGAATGGAAGAACAATCAAGAGGTATGCAATACCATTCAACAACTACATGAGGAACCTAGTTAATTAGGTAATTTTGTAGGGAAGAATGATTTTCTATGGTATAATGATTTCCTATATTTATGTAATAATTACCAACTCAAACAGAGGAATTGCACACTTCTCCTATAAGAGGAAAATCTCAATCCTTGAAAACATACCACATGATGAAGAAGGATTTCTTTTGGGAAGGTATTAAAACTTATGTTCAAAAGTTTCTTTAAGAATTCTTAGTCCACCAATAGAATAAGGGAGAAAAAATCAAGACACTAGGTCCCCTTAAACCATTATCTATACCAAGTCAATGTTGGGAAGAAGTTTCATTGGATTTTGTCACAGGTTTACCCAAATCTGAAGGAAAGACATCCATCATGGTAGTAGTGGATCGATTGACAAAGTATTCCCATTTTTTCTCTCTTTATAATCCTGTAGAAGCAAGTATAGTAGCCACAACATTCATGAAAATAATTCAAAAGCTACATAGAGTCCCCTAGATTATTGTAAGTGACATAGATCCAATTTTTTCTAGAATTTTTTGGAATAAATTATTTTCTTGTTTGGTTACTCAGTTGGCTGACAACTCATCTTACCACCCTCAATTCGATGGAAAACTGAGATTGTGAATAAATTTCTAGAAGGATATATTTGTTGTTTTTCATCTGATAAACAAACACATTGTGTCAAGTGGTTTACCTTGGAGTAATAGTGGTACAACTCGTCCTTCCATACTTCATAAAAAATGTCCCCATTTATGGAACTTTATGCATATCATCCTCCATCCATTACATCACCCTTGAAATGAAATACAAAGGTTCAAGAAGTGGAGGACCATAAAGGGAACTGGCAAGAGGTTCTCAAACTATCGAATGACAACTTGGTTATGGCACAAAATAGGATGAAACAACAAACAAATCAATATCATAGTGAAACGAAAATTGAATTGGGGGATTGGGTATTTCTGAGGCTACAATCATATAAAAATATGTCCCTCAATAAAAAAAAATAAGGACACTAAATTAGCACCCAAATATTATGGCCCCTATAAGGTTTTGTAAACGATTGGAAGTATGGATTACAAATTGGATTTGCCTCCATCTTCACATGTACATCCAATCTTCCATGTTTCTTGCTTAAAGAAGGTAATTGACAACAAGATCCCAGTCCAAACTATTTTACCAAATACTAATGAAGAAGGGAAAACAATGCTACAACCAGAAACAAAGCTTGAAACAAGGGTTAAGAAACTAAAAAATCAAGCAATCAC
The DNA here is from genome assembly GCA_009831015.1 of Picea engelmannii. Lineage (NCBI taxonomy): Eukaryota > Viridiplantae > Streptophyta > Pinopsida > Pinales > Pinaceae > Picea > Picea engelmannii. The sequence goes on from ML778255.1 coordinate 684,389, forward strand.
AAAGTACCTTGTCAAATGGAAGAACCTACTAGTGGAACATACAACATGGGAAGATGATTTATTCATGTATAAACTCCCGTATTTTGTCAAGTTTTGAAGAAAACACTTTTTTGAATGGGAGGGGCATGTTAATACCTAGACTAAGCCCCATTTTATGTGTAAAACCCCTTATTAAGAACTAGGTATTGAATTATTACATTTATAATATTATAATTGTATGTTGAGTAAAACCCTTTATGGTACTCCTTAATTATAATTGTACTCTTTGTCTCCTATATATATACCAAGGAGACCTAGTATTGAGACCTAGTATTAAGAGCATATTATCTCATCTCATATTGTATTCTTAATTGGATATATTATAAAAGGAGGATTCCTCCTCAAAGTGGACTATAATCATTGGATTTTTATCATTTTTTAAGGCATTGGATCATAGCAACATAGTGAATGTTACACATGCCACATAAACATTTCCATCACAACAATATGAAATGGAATGACACTTTCTGGCCCAAAGAAGAAATAGTCCAACTAAAGTAAGGGATATGTTGTAACAAGTGAGATAAAGCATGACATAAGGAAGTGTACAATTAAACTAATTAGTGCTAATGACGTGCAATAATGACTAACAACTAGCTTTTGAAATGTAAGGAAGTTATTGTGTTAAATATGAGCCTTTCATTTATGATGAAAAAAAATAATATTCAATTTTTATTTAATCTTATCCACACAAGTCATATCCATGATTAAAAACATATTTATTGTAGCATGTTTGAATAGGTGGATGCCAATACCTCATCATTAGAACATGATGAGGTGGAACTAAAGCTACGTAATTTTGGACAAAAAATGAGATGACATGGCTCACTGTTAGAATATTTTTGGGATACAATGAGTGCACCAAGGCTAGTGCTACTCCAAGGGGAAGGGGGATGAAATACCCTAGTTTTAAATATTAGAGCAGATTATATTAAATTGTGTAATGTTCTAATTATATAGCTACAATTAGATGTGTCAATTGAGGAGGGTTGAGTTGCAATGACCCCACAATGTACATATATAAATACCTTGTAATATTTTTATCTTGAATCCAAAGAGAGAGGCCCAAATAATGAATGGATATGAGTCCAAGTTGTGATCTTAGTTAGGATGTTATTCTTGTAATCCAAAGGTACCACAATATATATATATATATATATATTATCATGGTGTACTTAGTTTGTGTTTATATGTTAAGAAGAAAAGAGGAAATATAATGCATATTACAAAAACCATTAAAATTGTTAGTAAGGAGTGCAAGGGAACTATGATCCTAAGAGAGGGGAAGAGGAAAGGGAACCCATGGGTAAAATGTTCCTTGCCACATGTCCTTTGGAGAATTCACTATCCTTTTTACCATGTTTTATTAAAAATATCACTAACAACTTTGACCATATGTATGTCGAAAGGAAAATTGATTACATCCATGGGAGGGAATCTATGCCTTATGCAACTAAAAGTATAATAGTATAAATTTTCCTCTTGGATATTCCTTATTTCATTCTTCCTCTATTATGAAATGAAAATGGTGTAGCCTCCGAAGTCTAAAAATGATTCCCATGAATATAACCCATGCCATGAATTCATGGGTTTGAGAGGCTGTGTGAGTATAGAGTAAGTGAAGTGTTTAGGTAGAATGTAGAAGATGGAAAACTCTTGATCCTAGAGAGGAATCCATGGTTATAGAGTGAGAAGAGTGGAAAGAGATAAATAGATTAAGGGGAAAACTCCATAGTTAAGAGTTTTTGAGCTAGAGGAGTCCTGGTATAGGTGACCACCCAGGAAGTCCTAGTTATCGGGTGCAAGTCCCAGAGGTGATGATAGATGCTATGCATTTAATTATGCTAGTTTGAATCCCACTTATTCACTCCTTTGGGCATCATCTGATGCAATGAATGCTAAGTAGATTATTCAAAATAATGAGAAATTAATCAATTGTGAGTATTAATCATGGATATGGGTCATATATTAATGACTTACTCTATGCAATTGATATTGAAAATGATATCTCATATGTTTCACTGTGAAATCCATTCAATGCTTAAATAAAAAGAGTGAAGGGAGTTCTAACTAAATATTTCATAAGGCACAATAATTACTAAGGTTTTATAAATGGGGTAGAAAGATAAGTGGGATTGATTGTGGGGAAAACTCCACAGTTAAGAATTCTTGAACTAGAGGAGTCTTGGGTTGGGTGACCACCTAGGAATTCCTGGTTACTGGGTGCATGCCCTAGAGGTGATGATTGATGTTATGTGATTCATTTCACTAGTTTCAATCACACTTCTTCACCCATATGAACACCACCTGATGCAATGAGTGCTAAGTGGACTATTCAAAATCATGAGAAAGTGGTGAGTTGCAACTAATAATCATGGATATGGGTCATATATAAATGGATTAATATACAAAGTTGATATTGAAAATTATATCTCATATGTTGCACTATTAAATTCCCTACATTCTTTAATAAAAATAGTGAAGTGAGCTCCAACTAAATAGTTCACAAGACACAATACTTGCTAAGGTTTTAGAAATGGGGTATAAATCTAAGTGAGCTTGATTGTGGGGAAAAATACACATTTAAGTGTTCTTGATCTAGAGAATTCTTGGGATGGGTGACCTCCTAGGAAGTCTCGTTTACCGAGTGCAAGCCTTAGAGGTGATGATTGATGCTATGTGATTCATTTCACTAGTTTCAATCCCACTTTTTCACCCCTATGAGCATAATGATCAAATACAATGAGTGCTAAGTGGACTATTCAATATCATGATAAATTGGTTTGTTTTGACTAATACTCATGGATGTGTGTCATATATTAATGAATTACTCTATGAAGGTGATCCCCAAAATGCTGAAACTCCTAATGAATTGTGTAGAGAAGAAGGAAAACACTGGAGTTGGTTTTGTTGTTGGTTAAGAGGAAGGGTTTTATGGATGATTAAATATTGTTGAGGTACTTGGAGTACACTATGTTATGGGATTGATTGGTTATGGTGTATTGTGGTTTAGATTGAATGAGAGACATATCCTATTGGATTTCCTTTGCCATGGAAATATCATAACCCAACTTATGGGTGGAATTTATCATGGATGGCTACAACTATGAGGTGGATAACTCCTCCATAAAAAAAAATTAGATAATATTTTAAGGAGACATTTGTATTTATTTCTATCTCTACATGGCTATCTCCATTTTACACATCTAACCCTTAATATTTCTTAAATTTAGTTTAATATTTGAATTGTGTACATGAAATTGTTTATGAAATATATATTATAGTTGAAGAATATATTATTTAACTCATTTTCAAATTAACTTACATTAGAATTTTATGGGTGCTATTGGAATCCCGATTTTGAATTACTATTCCAATGGGTAATTAAGGAAATATTTTATTAGAGTGTCTTGCTAGAAAATTGTGGAAATTTGGGTACATTATAAGCACTCACCTCTAAGAATAATTATCCATGAAGGTAACCTTGAATCATGATACAATTCCTCTAATTGGAATTTTTGTCCAAGGATTCAAGTAAAGGACCTAATTTGAGGTTTGATACACCAAGCATAGGTTTCCTCACATATGAAATGTTTCTAGGATGAGAGCCATGGTTTTTTTCTTTTAAGGACATACCTATAAAGAACACAAGACATTAGGGAATTCATAAACAATCAGGAATACCCTCTAGTTATAAAATTTGACCTTATAGTGGGTCAAGGGCCTCATTTCATAGTTAGGCATAGATGGGAAGGTTATACTGACACAAGATGTGCAAAAAATGTAAGGAATTGTACCTTGAATCACCCCCCTCTAACGAAAATTAGGGATGAAGGTTTACTCAAGAATGAGACAAACCCTGTGGATAAAATCAATTGCCAAGAATGGGATATGTTAGTTGTGGAGTTTGATTATCTTCTTGATTTAGAGGTCTTTGTTTTCAACCACGTTTATACCCCATGAAGACTTTACACCCAATAAGAATGTACACTCATCCACGCAGGGGAGTGCAAAGGGGGGTTGCCCCCCTGTTGTTCCGAGGGAAAGCGGGCCCATGTGGGGGTTTGGGGGATAACATTCCCCAATGGGGGTTCATGGTTGAAGCCTTCGAAGGAAAATTTTACTTGTAAATGTATATTGTAATTTCATTGTAAATCTGGACCGTTCATTATAAGGTCGCAGATCTAACGATAGAATTTATGTTGGGGTTTTTCTCCCTAGAAGGAAACAGTATTTTATGAGGGAAATGTATTGCAGCTATGTATCATAGCGAATATTGTATTATGAGAGAGGAGACTGTGAGACAAAGAATATGAAGTTACAACGGGTTTGTTGTACGTTGTATCCCTTCATTTGATGGATAATAATAAAGGAAGGACCTGGATATTTCTCTAGTGGACGTATCCCACACTGGGTGAACCACATATATCTGTGTCTCTATTGTGTTGTCTATCTTCTATTTTTTATTTCTGAATTTGTTTTATTTTATTGCTTCATGATCCTATTTTTATAACAATTGGTATCAGATTCTAGTTGTGGAGCCTGATTATCTTCCTGATTCAGAGGTCTTTTTTTTTAGCCTTGTTTATACCCCATAAAGACTTTGATCCCCATAAGAATGTACACTCATCCATGTGGGGGAGTGTAGGGGCAGTTACCCCCCCTGTGGGGTCCGGGGGGTCTATCCCCCCGACTAGTGGGTCCAGGGGAAAGCGGGGCCCCCCAAAAAAATTTCCTTGTAAATGTATATTGTAATTTCATTGTAAATCTGCACTGTTCATTATAAGGTCCCAGATCTAACAATATAAGTTATGTTATGGTTTTTTTCCCTAGAAGGAAACCCTCTTTTATGAGGGAAATGTATTGCGGCTATGTATCATAGAGAATATTGTATTTTGAGAGAGGATATTGTGAGAGAAATAAGAGGAAGTTACAGTGGTTTTGTTGTAGGTTATATCCCTTTATTTGTTGGATAATAATAAAGGAAGGACTTGGTAATTTCTCTGGTGGACATAGCCCATACTAGGTGTATCTCATATATCTGTGTCTCTATTTTATTGTGTATGTTCTCTATTTTATTTCCACATTTGTTTTATTTTATTGCTCTGTGATCATGTTTTTCTAACAATTGGTATCAGAGGGAAAGGTAACTCGCAGGAAAAAAGGGTTCCTGGTTCAAGTGGGAGCAATGGCGGAAAATGGAAAGTGTAGGGTTAAGAAATTTAACAGCTAAAATTACTAGTTATGGAATATGCAGATGGAAGGTTAATTATATCATAAGGATCTATTCCTATCATTGGGCAGAATATAAAAGAATTCGATGGCTATGAAGGGTGAAGAATGGGATATTCTTGACAAAAAGGCTTTAGGAAAAATATGGCTGAGCTTGGAAGCATATGTGGCTTTCAATATTTTGAAAGAAAAGACAACGAAGGATTTGATGGACACATTGTCTAAATTGTATGAAAAACCCTTGGCATCCAATAAGGTATTTATAATGAAGAGATTATTTAATATGAAGATGTCAAAAGGTGGGTCTGGTGTAGATCATTTAAATGAATTTAATACAGTTACTAATCAACTAAGTTCTATAAAAGTGGACTTTGATGATGAGGCCAGGGCTCTTCTAATCTTGTCCCACTAGTACATATTGTAAAAAATCTAATGTTTTATTTGCGGCGTTATGGACAAAATTGTCCATATTGTCGCAAAATAGAGGAAATTTAAAATAAAATAAAAACGTGTTGCCCGATAACATTAGTCTTGCCACGTTGACGTCTCTCTTGCCACGTTAATGTCTTAATTGCCACGTTAACATCACTCTTGCCACGTTTTCCACTGGAACATCTCTCTTGCCACGCTTTCCACTGGAACATCTCTCTTGCCACGCTTTCCACTGAAACATCTCTCTTGCCACATTTGTGAAGATATATGTCACAATTGCCACGTTTTCCACTAGAACGTCTCTTGCCACATTTTCCATTGGAACGTCTCTCTTGCCATGTTTGTGAAGATATATGTCGCAATTGCGACGTTTTGGAAACTAGGTTTTCCCCTCCAACGGTCACTTTAGTATGTTCACCAAGTCAAAATACCAACGGTCACTTAGGACTTTTTTACATCGGAATTGCGACATTACAAAATCTATTAATATGTTGCATTTGACGGATGTTGCGACAAGTTTTCTATAATAACGATGCTTCAAAAAGGGTTTGCGAGTCTTCTCGGTGAAAAAAAAATAGATATTTGTTTCAGTATAAGTCTGTGGGGAAGAATGTCAGAAAACATTAGAGCTGAATGGGTTCAGTGTCATTCAGCATGCCATCTTCAAAATCTTACTTCTTGAACTTGTTTGCATCATAACTTTTCACCATAATATTGATCATTTCTCATTTAAATATTTCACAAAGCATGTTCTTCTCTAGTCTCTCCAATTCTTCCAATCATTTTTAAAAATATTTTGTTGTCTATATCCTCTATGTTACTTCTA
>ML778255.1:744680-800994 GCA_009831015.1 Picea engelmannii
CAGGTTCTCAGAAAAAGCTGGATCCCTTCTTTAAGAGGAAAATTCCACCCCCCTCCGGTTGATGTATTGCTTCTGTCTCCTTTTGTGCTCACAGTTTGTGAGAATTTACTCATGTAAGCAATTTTTGCCATTTTTTCGAATTATCTCCAGAAGCAGATGGGATGGACTTCCCAAGACATTTACAAGAAGGTTGGCAGCACTGTTAGAGGTCACCAACCTTCTTCAGATATGTAACTTTCTGGTTCTGGCTTACCAGAACGCCGCCTAATGAAACATAACCGTTCTCGTTAAAAAAAAAACAATACAGATTCATACCAAACACTTTAATCAAAATAATTTTAGAAGCAACAAAACAATATGCACTTGGAAAAATAGGTGCAATCGTCATTGCTGCAAAAACACTAAGGACACAATATACCTTGTAAATCAAGGATGCAATTCAGAAAATGATAGGGCAATGGTAAGACTGTTTCCATACATACACTTAGAGATTACAAAAAAATTATTTCCCTTGCATTTATTTTGTATAGAAAAAAAGAAAATTAATATATGCCTTGTTGAAAGTGCAACTATAAAGTGCAACTATAATTATTTCCAACATTCATGGAAGAATTTGTTTTCATTGAGGAGCATCTTTCAGAGAAAGAATTTCTCATCCTCTTATTCAGAAATATTGTCAAAGGAAAAGAGACAACTTCCAACACAATACGCATAGACCAATTGACATACATTGAACCATTAGCAACAAAGAAACCTTTTGAAGCTTTGAGACTATTACTCATCTGCAGAAACTAGGTTAAATTTCAGAACCATCTAAAAATTTGTGATGTTATATGTACTTTTTGCTAAAATATATTCACTGACACTTATGTTCACAAAAGAAAAATAGGTTAAGGCACATTGACAGTAGAAGATGTATATTTGAATCCCTTCTAGCCTATATGTTCAATATGCAGTTTAGCAGTAGAATTTTTTGAATCAATACATGAAACATTGTTGCATTGTCTCAAATATCAAGCTGAAACCCCATTCAACTATTCACATCGGTTAAAGTGAAACATAGTCAACACATGAAGTACAAAAGTATCATGTTCGCTTACACATGATATCTTAAGAAACATTTTGCTAAATTTGAGAACATTGTCATACAAATATTACCTGAAGCAAAAATCTAATGTTATCTACATGTTGCATGACTTTTGCGTTCATGAAAAATTTATAATGAATCAGAACAATATAGTAGTTGAAATAGAAAAAGATGCAACAAAATAACATGCAACATAACAATGTTAAAAAAACTTCAATAAAGAAAAGGTAAGTTTCAAAAAAAAAATGCTTTGCTAATATTCTTGACAATTGTGATTTCCTATTTCATTCCATGTGTTCCAAGATTCTTGCTTGTAAATAACATGTCTTTCAAATTTCTCTTATGGATGCAAAGTCCCTGAGAAGCCTATATGTCTTGTTTAGAATCTTCTCCTACTTGGATTTTCTTGATGTTAGGCTCTTTCACATTCAACTAAGAATTCAAACATCTTGAGAGATTTTTTTTTCAATAGTTGTATTGTGTTATGAATTTAGTTCTATGAATTTCACTCACTAGATGGAATTGCCCTGTGTTGTGTCTATGTATACTTTTTTTCCTTGGATACTTGCACCGTGTTTTTTAATATATATGCATTCATTTTCACACTTTGTCTCTAAATAACAAAAAAAAGTGTTTAGTAAAACAAATGTCAATAATATTCAATTGGTTGATGTTGTACTTTGTTAAATTAATTACCATGGTGATTTGTAATTTTTCATTATTCTTATGTGCTTTTCTATTTCTTTTAGTAATATGTTTATTTTCCCTTGATCATATTTTAAAATTGACATTTAACTTTTTTATTAGTGTTTAAGTATTTACTTTTTGTTTCATGTCACCCGCAATTTTGAATTATCATCTTCAAACATTATAATAAAATGTGAAATTTTAATAAATATGGAAGTTTTAATAATTGATATGGTTATTCATCTTAAATTAAATGGATAATTTGTTGAGTATGATAAAATGATAAATAATAAAACTAAGATTCGAAAGTGCAACATGCTCACATTCAACTAAACTAACTGTATCGCCCAAATAGCACTGCTAGATGACAAAGGAACTCTGCTGGCCAATTAACCCTGCTAGATGACTAATTGTATTGTCCAATTAACTAGTAGTATGACCATTCCTTATCACCAAATTCAAAACACTCATTAATCTTAGAATTTTTTTTTTCTCTTCTCTTCTCTGTGAATGAGATCTGGGTGAGAGACTCGCAATGACTTCTGAATAAAAGGCTGGTTATGATAAAGGGATAGAAATAAAAATAAGAATCAACATTGAACATGGGCACATCGAACTAAAGTAATATGCCAAGGAGGTCGTTGTCGAGGCCATATGTGTTTGCCAAGCAGGTCGCTGTCCACGCCAGCTATGTTTATGACCGTTTACAAAGTAGGTCGTTGTCCACGCCAACTGTATTTGCCAAGCAGGTCGTTGTCTAACCCAGGTATGTTAATGAACGTTGCATGTAAAGTTATAAACCCTCCTATAAACTGCTCCATTCCGTCGGAGAAAAGCCATCATGGATAATGATGTTATCTTTTCTCGGGAACTCACTCTTTTGTCAAGAAAAAGTATGTCAGAAAAATCAACGATCAGATTGGGAAGAAACTCTTTGGTCAGAAAAAGAAGGTCGGAAAAATCAACGATGAAATTTGGAAGAAACGGATCTATTTGTGTTTTTATGATCTCTGTAGATCTTGGTCTAACGTCTAGAATAGTTACAATCCAACGGTTGATCTCTTCCCTCCTTCCATACATTTTGAAATCCTATATAAACCCATGTTCTCTTCCTTCCTCTCCCATTTGCACTGCCTGCTTTTCATACTTGTATCATGGTTCGTTGTTGTAGAGCGTTCTGGCTTTTGCGGTGTGTTTTTTTAGAGAAAGATTTCATTGGTGATTCTTCTTATTAGTTTGGTATTATTTATTTGTTTTTAGTAGATTATTGTTATTGTTATTTCTAGTTTTTACATATTTATATAGTTAAATATCAAATTGTTATTTGCACACTTCAAAGTTTAGTGTAATTAGTCTGTGATTCAAATTTATATTTTGATGATTTGTTTGGCTCTTTCCTCCTCTTTAAGTGTAGTATAGTAATTAATTATGATTTATAATTTTCCTTTTTCTTATATTTTAACATAGATATTGAGAGTTTCACAAATTTTATCATAAATGATGAAAGTTCCATAGAAAGGTTTGTGTATTACATAATCATTTATTTGATTTTATTTTTTTCTGGTTTTATTTTTTTTCTGTTTTATTTACCTATTTTGCAGTACACTTATTTTTAAATAGATGATGAAAATTCAACAAAAATGTTTATTGCAAATTCAACAAAAATGTTTATTGCAAATTCAACAAAAATGTTTATTAATGCGAAGAGGTTTTAGTGCCTAAGATCATTCATTAATTTATGTATGTTTCATTGATTTATGTATGTTTTTCTGAGTTATCTGTGTTTTCTAGTACATTATTCCATTCCTATTCAATATTTTGTATAATGTGTTTGCATTCCTTCTATAGTCCCTAAGATCGTTTATATTCCTTCCTTAAGATCATTTATATTTGTTTGTGGTTTTCTGGCTCATTTATGTGCTTTTGAGTAAACGTTTTCTCAAATATGTCTTTCAATCATTCATTAGTTTATGTGTTTTTGTGTATATGGATTGTGTTTTTTTAGTAAATATGTCATAGTATTATAAATTACTGAAATTGAAAGAAAATGTTTATTATTGCAGAGAAGAGATTCTACTGTATAAGATCATTTATTGAGGAGGAGGGTTCAACTAAACATTGTATTTTAGAAGAACAATATTTATTAGAAAAAGAAATTAATAAATTGTAATTTAGAAAATTGATAGTATTTAAAAAAATTAAGTTAACACATATATTTAATTGTGGTATTGTTCTTTTGAAATTATGAATAATGACATAAATATTGGCAGACTTAGAATTAGATAAGGAAAATTGTTAGAACAGATCATAATTCATCTATATATATCTGAAAAAAATTTACACTCAAAAAATTCATATCTTTATATTTAAATTTTACACTAAAAAAAATTATATCTTTATATTTAAATTTTACACTCAAAACACTTCAAATTTTTTTACCTGGAAATAATTTAATTAAAAAATTAATATTTAAAGTTAAATTTGTATTAAAATATTTTATTTTCATTTATTTGTTGATAATCATTTTTCTCATTTATATATTAATAAATTTTATTTGGTTTAAAAAAAATGTATAAATATATTTGTTTAAAAATTAATCCTTATTTTAAAAATTTGATAATCATATTAAGAAATAATTATATTTTTTTATTTTATATTAAGAAATAATCATATTTATTTATTTTATTTTATATTTTTTTATATTAATATTAAAATATAAAAAAATTAATAATTTTATTTATTAAAATGAAATTGAAGTAAATTTAAAAAAACTTAAATAAGTCATAAAAATAATATTTAAAATGAAATGGAAGGAAATTTAAAAAATCTTAAATCAATTCATAAAAACAATATTTAAAATAAAATTGAAGTAAATTTAAAAAACTTAAATCAATTCATAAAAACAATATTATGAAATTAAAAATTCCATAATTAGTAAAGTGTTTCATAAATCAAAATCTCTCTATTTTTTCTATTTTTTTTTATCCTTACATGTGATATTTCATGAATCAAAATATTTCTAATTAGTATTTACTACTAGTAATAATAGTAACAGAATTTTAAATCAATAGTTAGAATGAAACAAAGCCCATATTTGAACTGAAACAAGTTTAAAAAAAAATCCATTATTTTAGTGCAGCCATATATCTTTGATTTTCTACTCTCCTTAATTAAATAAAAGATTGATGAGGAACAAAGAATTTTTTATTAATTTCATTTTCTGAGTTTCGAGTTGATTTTTCAGAATTTGATTTTTTAAATCACGAAATTGTTTTGACTTGATTTTTTTGAATTTGATTTTTGAGTTAATTTATTGACTCAGTTAATACAAGTAAAAAATGAACATCTAAGTACAACCACACTAATTTAACTAACTAAGATATGTACAAATCAAATGATTTTGAGAATAACAAAATCTTTTTGAGTTAATCTATTGACTTAGTTAATACAAGTAAAAAATGAACATCTAAACACAACCATATGAATTTAACTAACACATACACAAATCAAATCATTAAAAACTTGATCATAGAAAAACGAAATCGTTTTAAGTTTATTTTTCTGAGTTTGATTTTTGAGAATCATGAAATCGTTTTGAGTTTGATTTTTGAGAATAACGAAATTATTTTAAGTTAAAGTAAAAAATGAACATCTAAACACAACCACATAAATTTAAATAAGACATGTACAAATCAAATGATTAAAAACTCCATCAATGAAATCATTAAAAACTTTAACAGTACCAACATTTACATTCTTGTTTTAAAGAGCTTTTGCAATTCTTAAAGTAAAGTTTGTTTGTCCACCTATCTAATGAGATTTTACAAACTTGAAAATTAAACATTAAAAATCCAGTTTAGTTCTATTATCTTCTTTGTAATCTTTTTTTGTTTTGATATATTTTTTTTTAATTACTTTGCACTTATTTTGTTTTCTTTGTCCTCAGGGCTAAGTCATCTAAGTCATAGATGAGATTTTACAAACCTAAAAATAATTAAAAAAATAAAACCCTTTGATAAACAATAAAAAAAAATTACATTTTTTTATTTTATTTTTAATTTGGGTAAGTTTGGTTATATTATGTTTTCTTTTAATATTTCTCTATTTTTATTATATCTTTTTTTAATTACTTTTGCGTTTATTTTATTTTATTTTTCTTTGTTCAATTTTTTATGATATTTCCTCTTTTCATAAGGTTTGGTTATATTCCCATTTCTTTATAAGCTTTTTATTTTGTATATTAAGATTTATTTCATAATAAGAAATTGGTTAGATTCTCCTTTTTTTTCATAATCTTTTTATTCTGTATATTAAAATTTATTCTATAATACTACATGTCCCCCAAAATATCTAGTTTTACTAATACAATAATGGTTGTTCAATAAAATTTGGATGCAAAAATGATGCCATGCACCTATGGTTCACATATCTAATTATACCTTATTTTAGTTTTGAATCAATTACTTTTGGGTGTGAGATAAGTAATAGTTGACCTTGGATGGTCCAAAAATGAGGTGATGTCACCGTATTTCATAACCTTTCACAATGAACACTAGATATTGGATTAGGAGGCTAGATTTGATGACGAAGGAAAATAGTGAAGGCTAGATTGGAAAGAATACCATCAAAAAAAAAGATTAGAAGGCTAGATTTGATGACTGAGAAAAATAGTGAAGGTTGAGTAAATTAGATTTAACTCCACTTTTGGAATCCATGTGGTTTCATTTTAAACTCTTACTTTTCCAAAAAAATGAAATATTCCTTAGTATTGTGGCTTCTTGTTCTTCTTGCAACTCTTTCATTCATAATTTGTGTGATTTATTCTTTCTCATGTTCCAAAATCTTCTCTCTCTAACCAATTACATGTTCATCAAATTTTCCATCTATCCATTCATGATTTTCATATAAATCAACAACATTGAATGTAGGTGACATGTCCAACTAGGGGAAACTCCAAAACATATGCATCATAAAAAAAATCTTAGAATTTTACAATGACCAATCTTCATCATATTCAATTTGTTATAAGATCCCCTGGGAAATATTTCCATTCTCAAATGTTTTAAAACTTGTAATATTTCAGATATAAAAAGTATGCAGAATAGAAATAAATGCTAGAAATGGCAGATAAACAACAATATAACCAAAACAACACCACAATAACACTGAAATGATATCAAAATAACACCAGAAAGAGCACTTTGATTCTTAGACCAATGTTCATGGGCCTCTTCGAGGGGGAAACCTCTAGTCGAGTAGAGATCTACTACAATAATATCCAAGCTAGGGTTCACATACCCTCGACTCCTATTATACTAAATATGTCTATCAAAAGAACCATCTAGAGGAAGATCCTTCTAGAAGCGGAAACTTCTATTAGGTCTTCTTACATTCGACTTATTCTACTTTATTGCAAGGCCTTACTAATATTGACCTTTATTACATCCAAATATATTGTTCTACCTATGTGTGGGTTAGGTCCCTAACATATCCTCCCCCTTAAAAACAACCTTGTCCTCGAGGCTTGAGATGTGGAAATTGTTGCAGAATGGTAGTTGGCTCCCAAGTGGCATATGTTGGAGTTGTATCTTTCCACCAGACTAACACTTCCTTGATGGTTCTCTGACATAGGCGACGCTCACATTGGTCCAAAATGGCTTGTGGTTGTAGCCAAATGGATCCTTCTTCATCCAACTCGGGAAGGTTGGCTTGAATTTGGCACTTAGTTCCAATCACCTTCTTTAAGCATGAAACATGAAAAACATGACATAGCTTAGAATGACTGGGAAAAGATAACTGATAGGCCACATGTCCCACATGCTTGAGAATGGTATAAGGACCATAAAATTTGGGTGCCAGCTTCTGACAATTCTCAACCTTGAGGGAATTTTTCTTGTAAGGTTGCAGTCGAAGAACCACCCGATCCCCTTCTGCAAATTGACGATCAAAGCGACCTTGATCTACTTGTTGATTCATGCGATTTTGTTCCATGACCAAATTATCTTTGAGGGTATGAAGAATAGCCTCTTGAACTATAAGTGTTTGGTCAACCGCCTGGACCTTCGAGACACCAGGTAAGTATGAGAGAATTGAAGGTGGATTTTATCCATATGCCGCTTCAAAAGGAGTCATGCGTGTAGTTGTATGGTATGAAGTGTTCTATCACCATTCAACTAGGGGAAACCATTGAGCCCACTGATTTTTCTTTTCCGAGTCAAAACACCTCAAATATGTTTCCAAACACTTGTTGACAACTTCAGTTTGACCATTAGTCTAGGGATGATAAGTTGTGCTGAGATGAAATTGGGTTTTGAATTTGGTTGGTAGGTCACTTTTTTGGAACATACTATTGAAGAAATTTGTGCAAACTCATTAATTTTGTCTAGAATTTTGCTTGTACATTGACTAGGAAATAGAGGTCAAAAAGTTGATAAAATAATTGTTTCTAGTTTGAATTTCTTTGCTAAGTCAGTTGTTCAAGACATATTATTGAAGAGAGGTGTGGAAATTCATTCATCCTATATGAAATTTAGTAGTAAAGTCATATTTAATGTGACATATGGTGAAGAAAGATGTGCAAATTCATTAATTATATATAAAGATAGGTTGGTACTAGTATTGTCTAGGAAATATATGTGAAGAAGTTAGAGAAATGAACTACTATATTATAGAAGAACAGTGTGGAAACTCATTCATTCTATATGGAAATTAATGGGGAAGTAATATCAACTAAGACATATTCATGAAGAAAGTTGTGAAAAGTCATGCATTTTATTTGGAAATTAGCTAGTACCCATATTGACTAGGACATAGAGGCGAAGAGGTCAAGGAAATTAACTGTATCTAGTTTGAATTTGGTTGGTAGGTCAATGGTTTGGAACATACTATCGAAGAAATTTGTTGAAAATCATCTATTCCATATGGAATTTATCCAGTAAGCCCTATTGAATGGGACATTTGTGAAAAACGTTGTGCAAACTCACTAATTCTATCAAGAATTTTGATTGTACTAGCATTGAATATGACATAGAGGGGAATAAGTTGATAAACTAATTGTTTCTAGTTTGAATTTTTTTACTAGGTCAATTGTTTAGGACATTATTAAAGAGAGGCATGGACACTCATTCATTATGTATGGAATTCAATTGTAATGTCATATTAAATGTGACATATGGTGAAGTTGTGAAAATTCATTATGTAACATTTATCTCTTGCGCGCACATGATTTGAATTACTCTTTGAGGACACTTGCATGCAAGTGATCCGGTTTTGTATATGGTTGTTTGTTTCACATAAGGATTTAGATGATGATGTTGTTGGATTATGATGTTATGTTATTTGATATCTATGTATAGACAGGTGCTATTGACGTGTTTCTCCTGAGTGTGCATGAGACTCGACAGATTGAGGATGTTGATGGTATCAGTGGACCTCATTGGACTCTGGATCGAGTCAGGGAGTGGATTGTATATGGTTTGGGTATTTATATTTATGCATATGTGACATATGATCGGGTATATTATGATGTTGTTTATGGATCGTTGACATTGTTTTGTTGATGGATGCATGATGACGATTTATTTCTAATCAAACTCACATAAGGAATAAAGGGGCCATGCACAACAACCAGATATTGAGGGAGAGGTGTGGCAACAACCCTACCACATCCTACTATCACACCCACCGTGGCTCGATTTGTAGGTTAATGTTTACCTAGTTTGAGAGATCCACGATGCCATAAGGGAACACTGAGACATATGCTCACAAAGATTCTAAGGGGCATGCAATAAGGCATGATCTCTATTCCTTAGAGGCCATTAGTCTCTCACAAGGTCACTTGATAGAGTATTAACTTCAAGGGTTGGACAACTACCAAAATCATTCAAAGGAGAGTGGCACCCTTGGAGCACATAGTGCGTCTTGAAGGACATGTCACGATTTTTAATAAAGGTGAGTCAATGAAGCTAGGTTCCTAGAAAAAAATAATTGTTTTGACATGGTCGGACTTAAAATAATTATTAAATGAGTAATTTTTATTAATTAAAAAATCCCATAAAAAATTCTAAACCTAGTTTTAAATTTGAGCCTAAGTCTAAATAGGGCAAGAAGACTAAAAGCTAAATAATAAATTAATAAAAGGGGATGAAGAAAAATCAAGTTAAGAATTAAAAGAGAAATATTTTATCTAAAGGTTTAATTATATGATTATGTGCAAGAAACACTGAATTGGAAATTAAGATAAGAAAATAAATAAATATAAAAGAATGTGTAAGCATAGAGAGGAATCTAGAGCCTAGTTAACTAGAGAAGAATCTCATTTTTAACTCAACACTGATTTAGAAAGGTGTCAGTCATAAATTGGGAATAAAGGAATAAAAGACAACTAGGAGTGATTTAAGGAGCACTTTTAGGAGATGTGAGGGAAAGTGACTTCTAATTAAATTAAATTTTGAAATTTTTCGTGTGCAACCATTGAGAGGGTGACAAGTGTACAGGGGATAATTCTAAAATTTATTAATTAAAAAGTGAATTAAATGTGAAAAATGATAGTGTCATGAAGAAAACTCCTATAAAGAAATTGGTAAAGAGGAAAAGAGGATCATGACTGGTATGGGTAAGGTTATGCTGTCGAAATTTCTTTGACTGATTTTTCTTGTGAGGGTTGGGATACCCAGCTCGAGAGAGAGAGAGTGGTAGCTCGACCTTGGGAGGCAAGCTGGGAGCTATAGTTCTCTGGTTTTGTTTGTGTGTGGCCCCTTTGCGGCTCGAGGGGTTAAGAGGAAAGAAGAGTACCCTTGGCTGGGAGGTACCGGTGAAGTCATTGAATTGGAAAACAAAGGAGATCGGTGCAAGTTTGAGTGGAGATCTCTGGAATTATCAATCCTCGTCGACGACGGTTTATTGGTTACGGTACTCCATCCTTGTATTGTTGTTTAAAAGTTCAAGAATTTGTGTAAATTCCCGCTGAGAAAAATGAAATGGGTTATATGTCGAAATCTTAAATTGGAATCTCTCATATGTCACAATTCATGTTCTGTAGTGGAAATTCATGTTCATGTTCTATAGTGAAAATTTTAAAATGAAATGGGTTATATGTCGAAATATTAAATTGAAATGTGTTATATGTCGTAATTCATGTTCTGAAGTGGAAAGTTTAATTTGAAATGTGTTATATGTCGAATTTCATGTTCTATAGTGGAAAATTTTGAAGGATTGTAGGGAGACTTTGTGGTATATTGGGCCACGAAACCCACGGCGCATGTGTTGAAACTATAGATTGTTGGACTGGATCTAGGATGGTTGCGCTAACGCTAGAATGATAATTTCTTCCTGTGAGAGTTTTATTTATTTAGTACAACCCTTGCTAGATTTATATATCACCGTTTTTAAACCTTCTTGTTTTTTTGTTTTTTTTTAAATCCTGGCAATATCCCCGGGCTCTGAGTTTAAAGGATTCGGATCACTGCCTCAATCCTTTTTCCAACCACTTAACTTATTTTTCTCTGCATTTTTTTTTTGGGAGGATCAAGGCTCTGCGCCTTCAATCCCTGCTCAGCAAAGCGATTCACCTTGAAACCTTGCGATTTGTGGCCCTTGAGGGCACCCTGTGTGTTGAAAAAACAAAAAAAATCCTTCTTGTGGGCCTTGAGAATTTCACATTGTGGCGGTGAAGATCTAGTTCGAACCCCAGCAACCACAATAATGCCTTTTAAAAGGTTATAAAAATACTATCAACTATGTACGCCCACTGTGGGGCGCGAACCCACGACCACAAGGTTAAGAGCCCCTTTTTAGTTATCTCTGTTTCAACTTGAGCAGGCGTGTAGAGTGCCCTTGGCCTGAGGGTATCCTTCCTTCTTGTTGTTACGTTGTTGCTCGGAACTGTATTCCTGCGGTTGAACTCCTTTTATTTTCTAATTATATCGACTTGTGGTTATAAAATGGCTACTGTTGAATGGGTAACCCTCTCTTATGCTTTCATAAGTAATTTGGCTACCCTCTTTTGTTATTTGTATACTTACGAAGACCCAAGGTCAGTTGACATTGCGAGGTTAACAAGTTTTCTAATTTAAAACTATCAGCTTGAGTGTCATTCGTTTCCTACTACCTTGGAAGTGGCCTTTACTCTTGACTTAGACTTCCTCAATTTTAACCTCCCGGGGGAATTTAGTTATGGCATTGAATTTTTGTTGCGCGTGGTTGAATTCATAGATTAAACTGGATCGCATCTAATGGATTGTTTATCATCTATGATAGCTAGGTTTAAGACTATACTTTGATTCAAAATGTAGGAAACTAGAGAATTGAATACATGAATTTAGAATTTGTCCAGTGTGTAATTTGTTGGACAATTATTTGCATGCTTTTTAAGGTATGGATTATAAACTCTATCATAGGAAACATTGTACACCCATGGAAGATGCGGAGAAACACAAAGAATTATATAGGGATGAAGAGGATGAGGATTAAGGTTTTTTTTTTTTGTTAATAATCCATAACCATTATATTATCTCAAAATAAAATATATAGGGACTTCATTGTTGGTCTATCACTTGGGAAACCAAACCAACAACAAAAAGTCAATTTATCAAGTTTGCCAATCATTAAAAACCAATGCTTCTCAAAAATGTAAAACAAAATGTAATATAAATCTTGAACAACAAAGGAAAGTCTAGTATAAGCTTGCCTATCATTCTGTTGATTGAAAGGAGGTTGGGAGAGAGCACCCAAGCCTCTAAGATCAGAAAAAAGAAGATCTAAAGTAGAATTCATGATGAAATTAACAAGAGGGGGACGTTCTTCTACTACATGAACCTGTATTTGAGGATAATCCAGGTTGGTGAAGTCCATTCCATCCAACTTGTCTTCCAATAGGTTCAACTTGTGGTCCACGAGCTTCACTTAGAGTTTCACGTCATCAAGATGGAAGATTTTTTCTTGATGTGCCTCATTCCTTTCCACCAAAACCTTGCCCATTAGTAGTTTTAAATGCAAATAGAGATAGATAGTTTTGAAATATTGAGACTCTCGAGCTCTGGTAGAGCCTAAATCAAGAACCCAGATAGAGTGGACTCGTTTACTTCTTCATTGGAGATGAAATGCATGAGAACGCAAACATCTGCCTCAACTAGATTGATTTGATCTTGAATTGATGGAGGGGTGTGGGAATGGTAGGCATCATAAAGGTTTTCCGCAGCAGAGATGGCTCAAGAGCCAGAGGTTCAATGTCTACCACCCTGAGAGTGACGATGAGAACTCCCACGGGCCATGGAAGGTGATAGGAAGGACTTGTGTAAGGAAAAACGAAGCATGGCAGATTCAGAAGGTTAGGGAATGGCATATAACCAGGTGAGGCATAGAGGGTTCGAAGCAGAGTGGGAGAGAAATAGAATAAAATACTGGGGGGAGGGCCATAAATATTATCCGATCACTTGAGAGAGGGAAAAGTCATGGGAGTTCCCATAATCATCGTTGAGGATGCCATTACGAGCAACAACCTCCTCCAATGTACGGCGAAATAGGTGAGGATGAACGTGAGGATCTAAAGGCAGAGTAAGGACACTGTAAAATAGGAGCATAATTTAATTAGATAGTGCATGTGAGTTAATGAGGGAGGGGAGGACTAAGTGTCCTGGGAGAGGACACAGGGGGGACAAATGACCAAGGATCTCAGGGAGTGATTGTCACATCAAAGTGTGTCCCAAGCACCCAATCCATGAAGGTGTGGTTTTTCTGCGTAAGGGAGAGGTAGTCTTCATGCAGAGGGGAGTGGGAGGTGGGATTCCATATAGTATCCAAGGTGTAGTGGTCCTGGAGGAAACCCTCATTGACTAATTTGTTTGCAACCTTATTGGCAGAGCATTTGATATGAGAGGGAACATTCACATCGATCTGGGGTATGAGAGATTGGATGCATTCTAAACTTCCATCCAAATGTTAGCTTAAATATATTTTACTGATGTGGGAGCCTTGTTGGATCTTTTTGAGCATGTTGAGGATGAGGATCAAGTTAATATAAATAACTTTTATGAATTTTAGGGGTTATACTTCAACATTTTTTTTTCTTTTAAGAAACTTGTTCATGTGGAAACTACTTTAGTTTCTTTGGAAGATGATTATTGTGATGTTAATAAAATAAGCTACATGGGTATCCTTTTCTACGCACATTTAATATCATCTATGAAGGACGAGTATCATCCATATGAACCAAATAAGTAAACAATTCTTCATAATAAAATCACTTAGCTAAGAATTTGTAATAAACAGTCATAATTGTGATATCCCAAAAAGGAACAAAGAACCATTTAAGAAACCCCCTTAAAATTTAAATGATAATCAAAACATAAACATACACAAATTCAAATAAATTATAAATAAATAAATAATCAAGCCTAAAACAAATATGCTAATAACCCCAACTTATCTCGCATAACTAATAGGGTAGAAAATTATTCAAATATGTATACAATAAAAACCTATATGCTTACATAGTGCAAATAAACCTAATTCATTGAAATGTTCTAAATGTTTAGTCATTATGATAGTTAAATAACATAAAAGATTAAATTATAAATAGTTATTAAAGTAATTTGAGTATGGATGTTTGAACTTAAAAATGTAGAGTTTTCAATATGGCCAATAAATATTAGAGAAAAGTTAAATCCCTGTTGATTTGTAATGAGAATACATTTCTAAATAATGATAGCTATAAGTATAATATAGTACATGTTGGTCCTAAGATCTGCACCTGAATGCTAAAGGGTAGAGCTAGGCCACCTCAAGTGTTGAAATGGTTGGTTTTTTTGAATTAAGTTTGTTCGTCAACTGATATATAGGTTTTCAAGGGTAGAGACCTAGTTGGATTGTTCAACAATATCATTGTAAGGTTTCCCTTAGCTGGTGGCATGCATTTTGGTTAGTAGATAAATATATGAAGAACAAAACAAAGGAAATACAAACAAGTGTACAATTTGTTACTTGTATGAAATTCCAGACTTGAAATAATATTTCAGATCTAAAACATGTACCAAAACAGGTTGTATTACAATAAACTATTCACCAAAAAAGTAGTTGAAACATGTTGCATGACAACAAATAGTTCATTGAGAAATTATCTTAAAGGAAAATAAATAATATTTTGCATACATTTCAATTTTCATCTAGATAAGATAACAAGAGACACAAGATTTGAGAAAAAAAACACAGTCTGTCATGAAAAATTATATTGACCAGGTGGGAAACTTCACAGTTTTATGTTTCAATCCCCAACCAAAATCTTGATGCTTGATATCCTAAAAAATTGAACCTCTTTACATTCAAAGATCCATCTATTTATCTTCATGCAGAGAAGGTTCAATTACCTAACTTGGATCTAATCTCTATAGTTCAATCTCTAGATTTCAATCAGGTCCTGTAGGTACAAATTCATTGTTTCTTCCTAATTACAATCTGTAAACATTTTTTTAAATTGAGTGGAGTTGATATGAAGTGTCAGTTCATAAATCTCCATCAATTCGACCTCAAAAACATTGTTTTTATCAAAAGATAACAACTTATTACAAGTGGCAACAATGCCTCTAACTAAAACAAAACAAAATTCTATTAGTGCAATTGGAACTCGTTGTTGATAACTGAAGTAAAATAGATGCATAGAAAAATGTATTCGTAAGTTGTTGTTGGCAGTCAACTTTGCATGGATGTCCAAGTAGACCAAAAAATGGAGACAAACATTTAACACTAGAACAAAACTCACACAAAATTTGGTGAATTTATGGGGAAAACGGCCTCAAAGATCTCTTTGATTCTCCCAAACCATGATACCTATGTAAAAACTGAGAGAGGTTTTGTGAATGGGCATGTTCCCAACAAAAAACTCTTTCAGTTGTCAAACTTTCACCTCCATATGTCCGGAAAGAGCGCCCAAAAACAATGACTAAAGCAGATAAAAACAAAGCATTTGGCGAATTTCTGGGAAAAATGACCTCAAAGATATCTTTGATTCTACCAAACCGTGATACCTATATAGAAACTGAGAGAATTGTTTGTGAATGGGATTGATCCCAACAAAAATTTATTTTGATTTTCAAAAATTCACCTCCAACTATTTGGAAGGCGTGCCGAAAGAAAATGACTAAAACAGGGAAAAACAAAGTATTTCAAAAATCCAGGCAACACCTTTTGATGTTTCTTCTACAACTTTTGATACTTTCATTTTAATTTTGCATGTTGCACTTCAAGTGTTTTATTTGGTTGTTGCATGGTAGTGGTCACATGCTTACCCTCATAATGTTTAGGAGACAGTGAGCCTGCTGGGTTGGCCTGTTCCTTTTCTTGTCTAATATGTACCATGCCACTTTCCTTTTCCCTATGTTTTGTTGTAGAGGACCTTAATTGTTTTTTATGAATCTCCTCGCTTTGTGGAGTGATGGATTTTTCCTTCTTAGATTGGGTGCCTCATTTTTTAAGTGTGGTATTATTTTTACTTTTTTGGGTAGCTTTCGATGAACACCCAGGTTCAGGAGAAACCCTAGTTGCTTGGTTATCCTTGTCCCTATGTCCTTCTAGTCATGGATCAACTTCATGTTCTTATTGATGTTAATTAGTTCCCTATCCTTCTTCTTGTAACCCTTATCCCATGTGATGCAGAGAGGTCTAGCCTCACCCTGCAGGGTCTCTTTCCCTGACCTCCTGCTCACAGGATCGATTAAATTCCCCTTCTGTTGAGCCGAAGCGGCTCTTTAGATTCCTAAGTGGAATCATTGTGCAATACTCGTTCCACAGGTCCTTATTTCCACTCCTCAGCCTTCTGCACTTTACCGAGGTTATCCCCGACTCAAGTATCGGGGTTCGGGGTTTCGCGGTTCCCACTGTCGAGAGTCACAGTCCTCTCGAATCCTCGATTTGCGATGAGATCCTTTCACGCACAAGCACTCCTAATCTTAGCTCCAGTCACATATGACCATGCCTCCACGACCATAGCCTGACCTCCCTCGCGACCTCGCAACTCGCTATACCAAGCTCTTGATTTTCCAACTCTCGACACCCGATGTGCCGAAGTGCCGAGGTGCACGTGAATTGACTTTCCAATGACCTCTATCTCGTCGAGACTCCGCACCTCGCAATCCCTGTGGTCAAACTATCGAGCCTTTTCTCCCGAGGCTCTAATGCACGATCCCACGTGTGGATCCAACGGTCCTCCTGCGATTCAGATCCAACGGCTATCTTCTTCTCACTCCTCGCGTCCTCGCAACTTGGGATGCCCAACACTTGGGCCTTTAACCTGCGAACCCCGAGTTCCCGAGATCTCTCGATCTCTGCCATGCGTCCTCTCAATTGGACGATCCAGATCTCCTCGCTACTTTTCCGCCTCGCGACCTCGCACCTCTTAACACCAACCACTTGGGCGTTCGCCCTGCAAACTCCCAAGTTCGCGAGATCATCTATAACTCTGCCACCTGTCCTCTCCAGATGGATGGCTCCTGTCTTCTCGCCACTAGTGAAGTTGAATGCCTTTCTCTTCCACCCTCCAGGGCCCGAGGTCCCGATGTGGGTAATCTCGTGACATGCGTCCGCTCCCAAACAAACGGTCTAGATTCTGTTGGCTAATCCAATGACCGATGTTGCTCCTCCCGAGCTTCCTGCGCACTTGCTCCTACATGTAACCTCTGCGCAGCTTCTCCCAATCCAACAGCTGTCGGGATTTCCGAGTGAGATCTGACGGCTGTCAGTGTCCTCACTCTGTGCCCTTCCTGAGCTCCCTCTGGACGTGAACTTCCCAACGGTCCAGATCTCTTCTTCAACCCGATCTGACGGTTGTCGTCGCTCCTCCTGAGTTGTTTCACTTCCTTCCCAGACCTGGAATAAATTCATGTTCTCAAAGGCTTTGACCTTTGCGCTCTTTTCCTCTACGAGTTCTACAATCTTTGAGCCTCGTCGATGCGCGTAAAAGAACTGTTCCTTCTGGGCTTGTTCCTTTTGAATCCTTAAAGGATTCTGACGTCTGCGCTCCTGCAGAGTCTTCTCATGCACCTGTGTGCTATCTCTTCTGAGCTTCCGAGAACACTCAAATCCCTTGGGGGATTTCATCTTCTTTCCTCCTCCCACAGATGGAGAATATAATGCCTTCCTGGCTATCCTTCTTCTCAAGCCTCTTCTTGAGTACTTCTGGGTATTCAGCAACCCATTGAAGGTCCTTCAGTGGACTCTCCCTTCACAACACAGAACTCAAAGAGTTCTCTTCACCCCTGTGCCTATCTACACACTTCCTCGACGCCCTCCTGGCGGAGTATCTTCTCCTATGCACCACTGTACACGCACTCAATGTCATCCTGGCAGAGCTTCTCAGAATCCTCAGTGATTCTGGTCTTTTGAACTCACAACAGAGTTCCTTCTCTATGCACTCCTTGCACTTGTGCTCAATGCCCACCTGGCAGAGCTCTTATAGAAATCCTCAGAGCTTCTGTCTCCTTCAACTCTCAACAGAGTCCTTCCTCCAGCACCTCGTGCTTATGCTCAATGCCCACCTAGCAGAGCTCCTATAGAATCCTCAGTGATTCTGTCTTCCACTGTGTTTCAGCTACACGGCCTTACCTCTTGAGGTGTTCAACAACCTCACAGGTATTCTTCTCCCTGAGTTGTTGACTTCAGTCATGTGCCTTAGCACGTCTTTGTCTGACTCCTCAGAGTTCAGAAGTGCATCCTCAGTGCACCGGCTCTCAGAACCCTCAGCGTTCTGTCACACCCTCCTGGTATGAAGCCTCAAAGACCTCCAACCTGAATCAAACGAACTCCTGCAGAATGCATTAACACACATACATTCACAGCATATATATGGAACACACACATACATGCATATAAGACAGAATAATGTAGGAAAAACTGCTCTGTTATATTAAAATGGCAAATGCCTGTATTTTACAATGGTGTTCCTCGATCTCTCTTTGGCTCTCTCCTACTACCCAAAATGAGATCTGAAAATCTCTTTTACCTGAGGGGATCATCGAGCGCTTCCCTCCAGGTTCACCTACTCTAATAAATTACAATGAATGGTTGTCTAGTCCAGCGTATGGATCTAGATCTCAGCCGATCTAGCATTAAAGTCGATCCTATCTAATGTCTGCTCAAAGGCACAGATTTCCTGGCTCAACAGCCTAAGCACATTAAATTACATTCATTTCAAATTTGAATGAGGCTGCGCCTCCCTTCAGCTTCGAATGCATGCATGCTGACGTGGCTGGTTGGCTGGTGACTGACATGGAGCGATGCTCCTGCATCATACTCCACATCTGCAAAAATCATGAGCTTCCCCTCTGAGTTGTTGGAAATCCACCTGGATCCCAAATAAGTCTTTGGAGTTGTTCATCCGCTCCATTCTGCTGCTGCTGCTGCTTCCGTTGCACTGCTGCTGTTGCTGCTTCTTTCCTTCTGCCCAGCTGCTCCTTGCTGGAAGTGCCTACTGACTTCAACATCAACTCTCTGATTTCCTCGATCACTTCATCCAACTGCTCCAATGGTTGGATCTGCTTTTGCAGTCTCCTCAACTGCAAAAAATTTTGGCCATTGGGCAGATCACTATGATCTCCCATGCCGTCTTCTTCATCTTTATCTTCATTTGTGGCCTCAAGTTGCCACTCTGTTGCAGACTTCAACTCTGCAGTCTCTTCTTGACTGACCTGCTGCTCAGTCATCCTCTTCCCTGACAACTCAAATTCTGCCAGTTCTCTTGTTGGCTCTAGATTGTTCAACCAATCCTCCAGCATCTCCAGCTCCATCTCCCATGGAGTGATAATTCTATCTTCTCGCTCTCTGGATTCTTTTGTTTCTAGCTTCAATGCTACAACTTCTTTCTCTTCAGCTCCTTGGCTGAATATGCTGAGACACTCCTCAGAATGCTCACTTTCTCCTTTTTCTCCTGCTGCAAACTCCCATGTTGTTGTCTCTTCAGCTTCAATGCTGAATGATTTGAGCCATTCCTCGGAATGCTCACTCTCTTCTTCCACTTCTACTTCTTCTTCTGCTATCAGCTCTGATGCTACAACGCTCTCAGCTTGCTGGCTGAAATCATCGAGTCATTCCTCAGAATGCTCCTTCTCTTTTCTTGTCTCAAACACCTTCTCCAATTCCTCGTCTTCCCTAAAAATCATTGTCAGCTCCAATTTCCTTTTGACAGACATCTCTAGCTGTGACTGTTCTATTTTTGTACCATCTGCAACACAAATTTATGCCTCCTCCTGGGCACATGGTAGGAATACTCCAATTCCCCCAATCATCAAAAGACCATCCTGATCTTCCTCCTCTGTCAGCTGCACCTGCTGATCCAAATTCACCTTTGAGCTCCCCTGGTTGATTCCAACTCACTTCTGAGTTTATGAGACCTTCAGATAGTCTCATCTGCTCATCCCTGCCCACCTAGCAATATGGGATGCTTCCGCTGCTTCCCTGGCAGACCATGAGATCAACCAACCCCATCTTCATCAGCACTCCTTGCTGAATTGAACTCTCCATTGAGCCCATGAGACCTTCAGATGGCCTCGCATTTTCATCTCTGCCCACCTGACAGTTCAATATGTTTCCACTGCCCTCCTGGCAGTCTTCGATATCCCGCAGTGATCTCTGATCATTGCCCAGCTGGAAATGCAAAATTCCTTGGTTGTCCTTCTGATAGTCTGTGAGATCCTCAGCTGATCTCAACTATTTCCCTCCTGGCAAACTAGAACTTCTTCTTCTCTGCCCTCCTGGTAGTGCTTGAGATCATCAGCCGATCTCATCTCTGTTCCCTTTCCCATCTGGCAATTGGGAAACCCTCCACTGCCCTCCTGGCAGTCTATGAGATCCTCAGACGATCCCAATTCATCCTCTTCATCATCCCAATCATAGAGACTTTTCCCAGTCTCTAGCCTACAGTGACAAATCATCTTTTCTTCTGTGGCCTTGAGGTTTTCAGCATACCTCAACCATTTTCTCAACAGCCTGCGTTGTCTCATGACCATCAGCTGCTTGACTGGACAACTTGCCTTCGGCTTCTGCATGGGCCATTCATACACCCATCTCGGCTTCTTATTCTGTCGCATCTTCATTTCGAGCTCCTCCATCTCTCGCTTGATATCAGCGAGCTCTTTATCCATTTCTACTGCGCTCATCAGCTCTGGCTTCTTTCGTTCAACATGATTATGGCCTTCAGTAGCCGTTTTTCTATATCTATCTGCCTCCTTGATAGATCTACTGCTGTCACTCTGCATCTTGAGTGTGTCCAGCTTCATCTTCTCACAGTCCTGCTAACTATCTATGGACTGCTTCCTATCTGCAAACAAGTCCTTACAGAGTCCTCCAGCGCTCTGTCTTCTTCCTGCTTTCCTCTATCTCCTCTTGCCTGAAATATACAGACATGATATCATCTCTAATACCACTTGACGTAGAGAGGTCCAGCCTCACCCCGCAGGGTCTCTTTCCCTGACCTCCTGCTCACAGGATCGATTAAATTCCCCTTCTGTTGAGCTGAAGAGGCTCTTTAGATTCCTGAGTGGAATCACTGTGCAATACCCGTTCCACAGGTCCTTATTTCCACTCCTCAACCTTCTGCACTTTACCAAGGTTATCCCCGACTCAAGTATCAGGGTTCAGGGTTTCATGGTTCCCACTGTCGAGAGTCACAGTCCTCTCGAATCCCCGATTTGTGATGAGATCCTTTCACGCATGAGCCCTCCTGATCTTAGCTCCAGTCGCATACGACCATGCCTCCGCGACCATAGCCTTACCTCCCTCGTGACCTCGCAACTCACTATACCAAGCTCTTGATTTTCCAACTCTCGACACCCGATGTGCCAAAGTGTCGAGGCGCACATGAGTTGACTTTCCAATGGCCTCTATCTCACCGAGACTCTGCACCTTGCAATCCCTGTGGTCAAACTATCAAGCCTTTTCTCCCGAGGATCTGATGCACAATCCCATGTGCGGATCCAACAGTCCTCCCGCGATTAAGATCCAACGACTATCTTCTTCTCGCTCCTCGCGTCCTCACAACTTGGGATGCCCAACACTTGGGCCTTTAACCTGCAAACCCAGAGTTCGCTAGATCTCTCGATCTCTGCCACGCGTCCTCTGAATTGGACGATCCAGATCTCCTCGCTACTTCGCCGCCTTGCGACCTCGCGCCTCTTAACACCAACCACTTGGGTGTTCCCCCTACGAACTCCCGAGTTCGCGAGATCATCTAGATATCTACCACCTGTCCTCTCCAGATGGACAGCTCCTGTCTTCTCACCACTCGTGAAGTTGAATGCCTTCCTCTTCCACCCTCCAGGGCCCGAGGTCCTGATGTGGGTAATCTCGTGACACGCATCTGCTCCCAAATGAACGGTCCAGATTCTGTCAGCTAATCCAACGGCTGATGTTGCTCCTCCCGAGCTTCCTGCGCACTTGCTCCTATGCGTAACCTCTGCGCAAATTCTCCTGATCCAACAGCTGTCGAGATTTCCGAGTGAGATCCGACGGTTGTTGGTGTCCTCTTTCTGTGCCCTTCCTGAGTTCCCTCTGGACGTGAACTTCCCAACCGTCCAGATCTCTTCTTCAGGCCGATATGACGATTGTCTTCGCTCCTCCTAAGCTGTTTCACTTCCTTCCCAGACTTGGAAGAAATTCATGTTCTCAAAGGCTTCGACCTTTGCGCTCTTTTCCTCTACGAGTTCTACAATCTTTGAGCCTCACCAATGTGCATAAAAGTGTTGTTCCTTCTGGGCTTGTTCCTTTCGAATCCTTAAAGGATTCCGACGTCTACGCTCCTGCAGAGTCTTCTCATGCACCTATGTGCTATCTCTTCTGAGATTCCGAGAACACTCAGATCCCTTGGGGGATTTCGTCTTCTTTCCTCCTCCCACAGATGGAGAATATAATGCCTTCCTGGCTATCCTTCTGCTCAAGCCTCTTCTTGAGTACTTCTGGGTATTCAGCAACCCAGTGAAGGTCCGTCAGTGGACTCTCCCTTCACAACACAGAACTCAAAGAGTTCTCTTCACCCCTGTGCCTATCTGCACACTTCCTCGACACCCTCCTGGCGGAGTATCTTCTCCTGTGAACCACTGTACACGCACTCAATGTCCTCCTGGCAGAGCTTCTCAGAATCCTCAGTGATTCTGGTCTTCTAAACTCACAACAGAGTTCCTTCTCTGTGCACTCCTTGCACTTGTGCTCAATGCCCACCTGGCAGATCTCTTACAGAACTCCTTAGAGCTTCTGTCTCCTTCAACTCTCAACAGAGTCCTTCCTCCAGCACCTCGTTCTTATGCTCAATGCCCACCTGGCAGAGCTCCTACAGAATCCTCAGTGATTCTTTCTGCCACTGTGTTTCAGCTACACAGCCTTACCTCTTGAGGTGTTCAACAACCTCACAAGTATTCTTCTCCCTGAGTTGTTGACTTCAGTCCTGTGCCTTAGCACGTCTTTGTCTGACTCCTCAGAGTTCAGAAGTGCATCCTCAGTGCACCGGCTCTCAAAACCCTCAGCGTTCTATCAAACCCTCCTGGTATGAAGCCTCAAAGACCTCCAACCTGAATCAAACAAACTCCTGCAGAATGCATTAACACACATACATTCACAGCATATATATGGAACACAAACAGACATGCATATAAGACAGAATAATGTAGGAAAAACTGCTATGTTATATTAAAATGGAAAATTCCTGTATTTTACAATGGTGTTCCTCGAGCTCTCTCTGGCTCTCTCCTACTACCCAAAATGAGATCTGAAAATCTCTTTTACCTGAGGGGCTCATCGAGCGCTTCCCTCCAGGTTCACCTACTCTAATAAATTACAATGAATGTTTGTCTAGTCCAGCGTATGGATCTAGATCTCAGTCGATCTAGCATTAAATCCGATCCTATCTAATGCCTGCTCAAAGGCACAGCTTTCCTGTCTCAACAGCCTAAGCACATTAAATTGCATTCATTTCAAATTTGAATGAGGTTGTGCCTCCCTTCAGCTTCGAATGCATGCGTGCTGACGTGGCTGGTTGGCTGCTAACTGACATGGAGCGATGCTCCTGCATCATCGTGACATATCATTTAAATGAAAAGAGAAATCCCCTCCATTATTATTTAATCCACAGGATGGAGATTCCTTGGCTCCAATCAGGGTTTTGGTGTTCTTCCACCAGAAACGTGTTGTAGATTTCAGCTAGAAGCTAACCCTTCTTTAACCATCTCTCACCACTAACTAGGAGAGCGCATGCTCCAACGATGAAGTGCTCTATGATATGAATGGTGGTGTCCCCAAGCTAAGTTTGAAACCCATTGAAGTTCTACATTAAGAGTAGGGCCACTCCTATGTGATGTTCGTTGAAGGCAGATATAAAGTCAAACCATTACGTTCTGATAAATATATCTCTAATTTTTGGTATTTATTCGAATAGTTTGAGCCCCTTTGGCTATGTTCTTTTTAATTGCCAATGCTCTTAGGTTGACACCATTTCTACTCAACTACTTCTGTGGAGAGCGATGATCAAAATTATGGGTTGTCTCGGGCTTAATTACCAGCCGTAATAATTACCACACACGACCCTACATTAATAACAACTCAAGGCATAAACATGCACGATCATTAACACAAAATTTGTAATGATGGCTAAATTGGTGGAAACATGCATGATATTGAGTGCACGGGGAGATGAAAATGTATGTGACGCATCAACACACTGTTATTTAAAATTTTAAATACTTTTAGAACGTTAAAAATCATAAAAAAAAGCTTGTTCTATTGCTTGCAAGAATGGGGGCATTCTTGCAATCATTGTCTTTTTGCACCAATATGCCTAAATTGACCTGTTTGCAACCCAACAGTGACGTAACCATGGTGATGTGACTTATTCAATTCAAATCAAGACTTGTATAAACCTTATAAAGAACAAGGAAATGATGAAAATCAAATAGGAAGATGAAAACAAATTGAAATATCTCAACACACCATTGGAGAGAAACTAAGTAAAACTGGGTTGACAGATGGATGGGTTGATTGGAGGAATAGATGGAAAAGGTGCAGACCTAGGGTTTAACATCGGCTCCAACTAGGGGATATCACTTCCCTGTGAGGTGCTAAAAACAATAGATTGTGTGCCTTAGTTCTTTATTTTTTCCACCCTCAATCTATTCTGAAAAACAGCTGCATCATGCAAACCAAAAAATACAATATGAAGCAAACCACTCTACAAGAAAACTGCAATATAAAAATCCCATCTCTTGTATAGTGCCAAATCCATTAGGTGATGGAGTCTTATTGCTAATCCACTATATAAACAAATTGAAAATGAAATGCTCGAATTATGAGCTTATTCAACACACGCCTACTCTACTCAGCTAAAAGCCAAGTAATCATGTGCAATCATATTTCCAGTGAAGCCATATGAGGAACTGATTAACAAGATGAAAATAACCTCCATCTTTAAGTATGAATATGATATTAGAAACTGAAAAATATAGCAGCAACTTACAATCTTGAAGACCATACTTAAAGTTTTGAAATTCTTCCTTCACAAAATGAATGACGAAAAAATATTTAATCCAATTTGACTTCATATAGACTACTACAAGATATGAAAAAACATCAAAACCATACCTTGATGGATAAGTAGAAATAAATTCTTTAATTTGACTTCCATGGATGATTTGTTCTTGTTGGGATTCTTCTATTTCTGGTTGAAAGATATTATATTCAGGCTTGATGAAATATTGAATCTGTTGCTCAATATTTCCAGAAGAAAGGAGAAATATTTTTTCATGACCTTCAACATTAATTTCCTCATAATCATCAAGAAATAGAGGATCATTAAAGGAAAAGGCATGCTCAAGTTCCTTTCGAATAATAATTTATGTATGAGACCTTGTAACAAAAAATGGCTCAGAAGAAAATTGATCTTGTGGAGTAAGCACATCTTCATCATAACCAGGCTGATCAAAATTTTCAGAAGAGGAAAATACTACTTGTTGCTCATGTAAATCATCATCAAAATCATAATACTCATCATAAATAGGTGCATCAAAAAGTTGTGCATCTTGTAAAGAATGATTTAAAAAAGTATATTTATTTTCCTTCAAAGGTTCATCATTTATTTCATTGTAACCTAAATTAGCAAACTTTTCAAGAGTATGATGATGCACGGATAATTCCTTATCTTGACCATAACCAATCATAGATTATGTAGAAGATACCTCTTGAGCCAATTCTGAAACAATTGTTTCCTCATAATCTATTCGACAAACTTCATCACTGTGATATGTTGGTTTACCAAGTCCAAGAAATGGATGATGAAAATTCCAAGAAAGAGATGCTTGTGTTTGACCGTCAAAACTACTTTCTTCATAGTTAATCGTATATTTATGAAAACTCGGAATAACAGATTCATCGTAACAACAACTAATTGAGACATCTAAAATAATGGAAAATGTATCCAAATCCTTGTTATCAATAATTTCATCATTAATGTAATGTCAAACATCATCTTTCTGGATAAAAGAATTAGAAGAAGACTCATATGTAACTGAATCTTACTCCACTTCTTCAACGGAAATATCCCTTTCATTTTCACTACTAGAAGAACTAATAATTTATTGTTGAATATAAGATCCAATTTCTTCACAATAGTGTTCAAAAAGAAGGCCACCTGAAAAATATATCTTGCAATGATTATGAAAGGCAGCATGAAAATATTTTAAAGAAGATATACTAGAAGGCGATAAGGATCTGAACCATTCTTGTTCCTCTCCCTCTAATGAGTACATGAACATTTTCACTAATACATCCTCATGATGTATACCCAATTGATGCATGACTTCATGGAATTCAAGCAAATGATCTGCAGGGTTATCATCCCTATCTTCTCTAAATCTAGGCAAGTAATCACCCACTCATCTATAGTAAGAACAACATTTGGAAAACCAGGAACATCAGAGAGATTAATATGAGAAAACCTTCGAGCCAAGATGCATTCCATATGAAAATATGGATTCTTGAAACTGTGGAGTTGCCATTGGATTCTTTAACCATGGACTTACCAGGTGAATGATCCGCACTCTGAATGTGTCTGGATTTTGTTCACCAACTCAAATTTAGGGCATAGAATGCAAAGACATAGGCATGGCTTCAAGAAGTAATTTGACTAAGGTTGGCCTTCCCCCTCTTGCAAGCCATATTTTACACCTTATAGTTATTCTCTTCTTAGCTTTATGATATAACTAGATCCAATGTCTAAATCCATAATTGTTATGTTTCAATACAAATCCTATTTATTTCAAACCCTTATTAAAATCAATGCTATTATATGGTAAAATCATGATAATCTCCCTTTCCCAACCCTAAGTAATCCCATTGAAAGAAATGGAATATTTAAGAGAATGTGATTCCATACATGTTGTACAATATAAGTCTAAAATATCCTTGTATTTCACCTCTCTAGGAGACCCAATCCCAAAAAAGAACACATCATCCATAAATGACAAATGGGATGGAGATAAAGATCTCCCAAATTTGATGCATTTTATGATGCCATTGCTTTGGTATGAATTCAATGCTCTACTTAGTCTTTTATCCACAACTAAAAAAAGGAGAGGGGATAAGGGTTGACCCTACTTGAGATGTCTTATTGGTTTTAAGAAACTGGAAGCATAACAATTTATTGGTACTAAAAAATAAATTGAAGAGAGGCATCCACCAATCCAACAAACCGTAGTAGGACATATACCAATATGAGTTAGAACTAGTCTCATGTACAACTAGCTAACATCCTCATATGATTTGGATAAGTTAATATTGACAACCATAGCACTTAGATTCTTAAATTTGATTGTATGTAATCCATTTGTATATACTCCAATTACATCATGAAGTTGTCTATTACTAACAAAACCAAACTAATCACTTCTAATAAACTTATAAAATACATTGTTCAACCTCCTAGCAATACAAATGCAATGATGTTGTAGATTAAGTAGCATCGTGAAATGGGTTTAATCTCCTCAAAATATTAAGTAAAGTGTTTACTCGGTACCAATGTAATTTAGGTATATTTTTGTCCACCCAAAACGTAACCAAGATTTTCAAATTCTTCTACAATTTTGAGCAAATCATCCTCTAATAGATTGACATAAAAATCCACATAAAATTCAATGGTCCATCCATTTGGACCAATGATCTTATCCTTTTGGAAGGAATACAATATAGCCTTCAGTTCCTCTTTTGATATCACAACAATCAACTCTTCATTTGTTTCATCTTCAATAAACCTTGGGAAAAAATAGGCAAGCTTAATTATGTCGACAATGTTTACACTGTCATGTTCCTAGTACACTCTTTTGAAATAAGATGCCCCCACATAAAAATTCTCATGGAAACTTGTCACCCTTCTGCCATCTTCTCTTTCTATCTCCTAGATTGTGTTCATATTCTTCCTCTACTAAGTGTAATTTTAGAATAATTTTGTATCTCCATGTCCTTGGGCCAGACATACGGATCTACTTTTCATCCTATATTTATATGCTTCCCATTCCATTATTTTCCTTTTGTTACTCCCAATATCCTTTATTTTATCCTTTTCTTCTTTAGAGAATACACCAAGACTATTTCTTTCATACAGTTGGGCTATTATTTATTCAACTTCATTCAAATACTACTAAGATTTAAATATTTTTTCTTAACCCATGCTATAATTACCTTATTAAGTATTTTTAAGGTTTCCATTGAAATAAAGAACCATAAATCACAAATTGATAGGGTTGAAATGCTCCCGAAGCATCGTAAATCCCAAACTGATGGGGTTGAAATGCTTCCCAAGCATCATAAATCCCAAATTGATAGGGTTGAAATGCTTCCCTTGTTTCTTGACCAACTTTATAAAATCTTCATTTTGATAACCAAAATGGATTAAATTGGAAGGGCCTTGATAGTTTTTCATCATCTTTCTCTATCTAAAGCATAATTTGTAATTGATTTGATCCCCCTAGTAGCAACCCATGAACTAACTCTATTTTATCTAGTCATAACCTACTAACAGATTAGAAACCTATCAAGTCTTTTAAAAATGCTCTCTTCTCCCACGTTGAAATTCCTCCATGTGGGCGTAAGTCTGACAAGTTCCACACTGCAAAGACCAAATTATTCAATATTATGTAGGAAATATTCTATAATATTATCCATCCTTGTTGCCTCCCCCTACACTTCAACTCTTCAACTCTTCTATAGAAAAAATTCAAATCCTCTACAACAATTACATCTTCTTTCTTTAGGAAATTCTTACCAAAGATATCACTCCCAAAAACTTCCCTATATACATATGGACCATATATGTTTCCCAAAGAAAAGGTGTTCCATATATTTGGAGAATGTTACTATAATTCAATTCATATATCTTTAAGAATCAAAGATGTGTTTATTAATTTTAAATAATTCTTCCATCCAAACACCACCTACCTAGATTGACCATTGGAATCTAAGTCTAAAAAGTGCTAGTTCTTCATAAAGGTATACAAATTTCCCTTTATTTTCTCTACCTCAACCATAGTCTCTTGGATCATGAAATGTTTTTGGTTTATGTGTATTTACCAATTATCCTAGAAGTTTTTTAATGGGATGAGCTCAATCCCCTAATGTTAGAGAGAAATTTTTCACGGTTTCAACTTTCTAGGGACCAACACCACTCTAAGGGATCCTCTTATTGTTTGTTGTTTCCACTCAATATCTCTGTATTTTTTTTTCTATTCCATGTTTAGGATGGATTTTTACTCATGCATGCATGTTTCCTCCTAGGATTTTTCAATGATTTCAATTGGTATTTGGGAGGTTTTTAGTAGTAGGAGCATCTTACAACTACCTAGATAAATCCCTTACCACATTTTACTCATTTATTAGCTTTGAGGTTTCTTCATGATTTAGAGTGTCTATAGCTGTAGGATTGGAGGGACTAGGACTTAGAGAAATCATACCAGGAAGTTGAACGGAATGAGTGTTTATCCCTCTCACCTTCCATGTATTGTTCTATATGTAGGTAAACTTTTCACCTTCCATTCCTTGAAACTTGGATCTTAACTCTTTATCATGGGATATACATATGGAATTGGGGTTAGTCATAGGGGGACATTGTTTGCATGGATATGATGCTACAAATATAGACAAAAGGATCATTATAGGGTTTAAAACATAGCTTAAGGGGGGGGTTTTCGATCTTGACCTAAACCTACCATCTTGGTGGCCTCAAATTCACCTTCCTATAATGTGGACCTTGAGCTTGAGCTTGCAATCTATAAATTTGGTGGTATTCATAGGAGGTTCGTCCTTTGCATCACCATAATAGTGAGAATAACCACAATAAAATAGAATCCTTATGTAATACAAGGTTTATTTGTGTTTCTTGTCACCTATTTCCATCTCCACATTTCAGGTAACTTTCCACCAAAATCCATCTTTACCAAAAATCTAGCTACATATCTCATCACCAAATATCTTGATCTCTTTCCAATGCCAAGGAAGAAACCAATATTGTCTTCTATTGACTTCATCATTGTTGGTGTACATGCAAATTTTCCATAATTTCCTAATGTTCAGGGGGACTGCTATTTTTAGCATGTCTATTTATAGCATTTCTAATTATAGATATTGGTTTCATGAGTCTAATGGTCAAATTTTGACTAAGTTTGACCAAGTGAGCCATAAGAGCGCTCCATCCTTAGCAAGGATAAAAAATGAGGTTTTCATTTCCCTTCAAGAGTCCTCTAGCCCTTCATAGAAGGGCTTAAATTTATTTCCCATGTAAATGAAAATTAAAATAAAAAATTACTTATCAAATTTGAAATGAAAATTGTTTGATATTTTTTCAAATTTCTTAATATGTTCTACTTTTCATTGCTTTTATTGGTTGGAAGTTGAAGATAAAATTAGGAATTCTCCGAGCCTCAACAAAGAGCATTGTGACTTGGAAGTTGGGGATATATTGCTATACTCTGTAAGTCAATTTATTTTGTCAAGGAAACCCTTCCCAAGTTCCCAGTCTTTGTTCTGTTGTAGGTTTCATATTATTGAATAAGTTGTAGACTTTTAAAACACAACAATTTCCTGTCCACTATGTTCTATGGGGCTTTGTACTATTTTATTTTAGACTTTCCTATGAGTTATGATTTGGAAAATTATACTTACAACAAGTTTTTGAATTCTCAAGGAATTCCAGCTACATTCTTGTTGGTATAAATTGGTATAAATCAATTTAAATTTATTTAAATTTAAGTTTTGGGATGTAATGAGCCCAGTCGTTATGACTACAAGCGAAGAAGAAGATGCAATTTTTTTTTCTTTTTGATAGGATGACAACAATGATTACAGCTAGACAACACACCCGACGATGAGCACCATGCCTGTTGAACAAGCAACATACCTCTATGACTCCGCGCACTGGCACAAGATCAACTAGGCGAATGTGCGTAGAACAACAAGGGGGAATGAATACCCACCCGACATGACATGACTATGCCTACCAACTAAGGGACACCACCCCAATCCCGACATGATGACCTTGACGATCAATTAACTAGA
Source organism: Picea engelmannii (assembly GCA_009831015.1). Taxonomy (NCBI): domain Eukaryota; kingdom Viridiplantae; phylum Streptophyta; class Pinopsida; order Pinales; family Pinaceae; genus Picea; species Picea engelmannii. The sequence goes on from ML778255.1 coordinate 776,017, forward strand.
ACCTTAGTGGCGCCCAACCAAACTCATGAAGGAGTTGCAACCCAAGCGCCACCAACGAACTTTCAAGATTAACAAACCCACAATGGGAAGTAAAGACCCTAGCCAAGTTATCAATCACCATTATCCCATAGGGCACGCAATGATACCCTCGTCAGGAATCATGCCATCCCCAGGTGATAGGCAGGATTATAATCTTGGCTCGACGCATCCTATCTGGATCAAGGACTCTAGATAAATCCGACTCGCTAGGAGTCGAATAACGATAGGAAGACCACCCCAATACCCAAAGCATCAGGTCGATGAGACACAAGAATATGACAACAAAGGAAGGATGCAAGCCAATACACAACTCCGTAAAAAACCCAACCATTAATCATGTCTAAATTAGTCAATACTTGCAATCTAATTTAACATCGGTTACCAATCTAAATAGCAAGTCAATTTCAAATTAGTCCACAAATTACAATTCTAAATTAACCTTAAATTCAAAACAAGACTAAATTGCAAATTAATTACAAGTCCAAATTGCAAATTAGATACAAGTCCACATTACAAATTAAATACCATCTAATTTATCAATTTACCAATATACAACAACATAACCATAATAATGTAATTTTCTATAAATATGAAATTATTCACAACATTAATTCCAAAACATTGTCAGCATTATTAACCATAATGAAACTTAAACCAACTAACCAATACACAAATAAAATTGATGAGTAATAACAAGTTGTCTATTAATTTAATTTGAGGTGTAATCATCCATGTAAATAAATCAATGTATAACCAATAGTAATCCCAAATCGCTTTGTAATAATCAATCTGTACAAAACACAGCTATATATTATTTACAAACAATGAATAAATAAGTAATATATATATTTATTACTTACACACAACTATATATATTATTACGCATCTATATATATATACAAACACAACTGTATAGAGATATGGAATAATAGGGACTAATAAATGCCAAAATGTAGCTATACGATATTACACATCATTGATAAATAACTAGTGGGTAGATCACCATGATTCACACATGTAAAGATGTAGGTGGTCACGCGAAGGCTGGCAGGTAAGACGCAGTCAATGAATATCTGAATCGCAATCATAGGTTATAGGTGGAATCATGGCCCAAAAATGCTCAATCGTTGTCAGTAAATGAGGGTAATACTGTTACACCACAGTCATGGGAAATCTATGGTTGTCAGCTAGCGAATATAATAGTTGTTATTTAAAGAAGGAAAAATATAGCTAGTGCACACTATCTGGAGAATCGTTGTCACTGTAGTGTCGTTACTCAAAGGAACACCCACCATTATGCCACCATTAACCAGTAATGTGAAGGAATTCAATGGAGAAAAAAAAACATACCAGATGTATAAAATCCCAGGGCCAATTTCTCCATCAAAAATAGATTAAATTGCAATGGAAAATCGTTGGCTAGATGTATAAAATCGTAGGCCCAAATTCACCTTGAAAAATAGATTAAATTGCAATGGAAAATTGTTGGCCACGTGTATATAATTGCAGGGCCAAATTCGCCTTCAAACACAAATTAAATTGCAATGGAAAATCGTTGGCCAGATGTATAGAATCGCAGTCACAACTAGTAGCCAAAAACACAGTATTAAAATGCAACAATTTCAGTCTTAATAATGGCAAATCACCAGAGTAACAAAGGGGAAAATTGCCTTCCAATAATTTAAATGCATAAGAAGGAAAAAGAAATCACAGTCCCAACAATGTAAGGGCCTATTAAAAAAAGGACAGCGCAGTCTCCAAACATCTTCAAATATTAATGAGCAAAGGTAAAAATGTCAAGAAAATTGCTATCATTAAAAAAAACACAGAGTTAAGTTGCAGGGAGGTATCGCTATGCAGATTTAAGTTATCTAGCAATAAGTAAAAACGTAGAGTTAAATTCATCCAACAACTTATATAAAAATGAGATATAAATATATCCGGCGATATTTAAAAACACAGCGTTAAATTGATCTAGAAACTTATATAAAAGTGTAGATTTAATTTTTCATGGTTGAGGGTGTTGAAATGTAGGAAATGCCAAAATCAATTTCTAGATTATCAAGAATAATTAATATGCAGAGGTGAAATAACACGCAAAGACCGAGGCAAGGAGGAGATCAACGCAGAGATGAAAAGGGGAAAATAGCTAGGCAAACACATCCTTCGTTCCTCATCCACGCACAGAAAAGAAGGCATTTGAATATATAGGTTGTTGTGCACCGAAGTGATGATTGTTGATTCGGCTCCTGGCCGACTACTCAGGTGTGGACTGAAGAGCTAGGGATGAGGCTAAAAATCTCAAATATTCACAACAATCAACAAACCAAAGGGCAGTCTCAACATGCAAGGATCGAAGGCTGAGGGAATCAAGTCAACAACGAGCTTAAGGCTTACAGGGAAAATTAAGTTCTCGGTCGAAATGCTAAGTCCACATTTTCATTACCCAATAAAAGTACATAAATAAAATCGTGAAGTATATTAATAATATACCATGCAGAAATAAAGGAAGTGTACCATAGCGTAAGTCACCCACTCTGAGTCATTGTCCTGCGTGCTCCGTGCTGCTCCTACTTGCCAACCGATGAGGCTTCAACGGTACCTCCCAACCAACGCTAGGGGTACTATTCTTCCCCCTTATCCCCCCGAGCCGCAAAGGGGCCATGCACACTAAAATAGAGAACAACTAGCTTCCATCTTGCCTCACAAGGATGAGCTACCACTCCTCACCAAGCTGGGTATTCCAACTCCCACAAGCTAAGTCAGTCAAGTCTAAAATTCTGCAGCATAACGTTACACATGATAGAAGAGATCCCTCATCCTTCTCCTCCCTCCTTTATATAGAGTTTCTAAGTCATTTACTTTCCCAAAATCCCATTTAATTTAATGTTCAATAATTTAATTCATAAAAATCCTCCCCGTACATGTGTCACCCATCCCCTTCATTGCACCATAAATTAATTTCATTAATTAATTAATTTCCCCTATTTCCCTCACCCACCTAAAAGAATTCCTAGAATCGCTCCTAGTTGTCCCCATATTCCCTTACATATTTTAATGACTTACCCCCTTGCTAATTTAATATTTGAGTTTAATTTAGAAAGTTCTTAAATTCTAGATACCTTACTAAGTTAATATTTCTTCTTTTTCCTTGTGTTTCCCCTTTCTTTTTATGTTTCCTGCTTTTTCCTAGTTTCCTAATTCTTTTAAATTTCCCTCTTTCCCTTTTCATTTAAAATTCAAATTAGAAGGTGTAGAAAATTAATTCTTTCCCCTTTTTTCTTTTTAAATAATAAATTTTTAATTAACATAAGTGACAAAACAATTATTTCCCCCTTTTCCCTCTTTTTTATTTTTATCCCCCAAAAGATTTTTATAAATTAATGAATTGATTACCCTTTTCTTGTCACATGATTAATGATGATTATCATTATTATCTATTTATTTTTATTTTTATTGTTATATAAATATATATTTTTATTTTTATCACAAGTATCACATAGACCTAGACTTTAATTTCCTAGGTTGGGCAACATTTTATTAGGGAAATTGTTTTAAATATTTCTCATCACGTTATTCGTTCTAAGGCCATATAGGTTTATTCATTTATTAATTAACAACGTGGCGTGCCCTTCAAGACGCACTAGGCTCTCCCAGGGTGTCACCCACCTCATTTTGTTTCCCTTGCGCAATGTTCCCTTCAGGATGCACTACGTACTCCAAGGGTGCCACTCGCCTCTTTCCATTTATCTTGCACGACATGCCCTTCAGGATGCACTCTGTGCTCTAAGGGTGCCACTCACCTCTTGACTGAATTGGTAGACATCAAAAACCATTGGAGTCAATAATCCACCAGGTGATCTTGTGGGAGTCTAAGGGCCTCTAAGGAATAAGGCCCCTGCCTTATTGCGTGCCCCTTAGAATCATCGTGAGCAACTGTCACAGTCGGCCCTCACGACATCGTGGGTCTCCTCGGACTAGGTAATTGTTAACCTACAGTTCGAGCCACGACGAGAGTGCTAGTAGGTTGTGGTATGGATACTATCCACACCTCTCCATCAACGTCTCTGGTAGTCGTGCATGAACCCTCTACTCCACATGTGAGTCTGGTTAACAAGCTATCGTCAGCCTGCATCATCAACGAATAATGTCATAAATAGTATCCATAATAATATCATCTAATAAAATGCACAAATGTCATATATACAATAATCAAACCCCCAATAGTCCACTCCTAGACTCGATCCAGAGTCCAAGAGGTTTCATCGATGCTTCTGCATCCTTGAGGTCCAAAATCCTACACACTCTAGAAAATCGAGTCAATAGCACATGTTTATGTCAATACAACAAAATAAGAAGCCATCAATCCATAACACCTCATAATCATAATCAAATGTGAAATAGTATAATAATCTGGATCACTTGCAAGTAAGTGTCCTCAAATAATAAGTTAGCTTAGTGCACACAAGAGAGGGATGTTACATACACCCCCTCTTGGTCTAAACTTCATCCCGAAATTTCGTAGTATATAAGTGCCGAAATAATGTGTATCACAGTATCATAATTTTATCTATCAAACAAAAATAGAAATTGTTGGCACATATCATATGCGTCCTCCCAAGTCACTGAGTGTGGACTATAGTTATCCGACTGGACCTTGACCTAATCTACTGTTTGATGATGTAGCTTTCGAATGCGATGATCCAGGATGCGGATCGACTCAACCGTAATCGCCCCCTCGTCCGATACCTACAAGGAACTCATGTCAATAACATGTGTAGGATCACTAATATAATGTCTCAAAATAGATACGTGGAAAACATCATGCATACGCCTCAAAGAATCAGGAAAGATTAGTCAATAGGCCATGGGCCCCTTTCTTTCCAGAATCTCAAAAGGTCCCATGAACCTAGAAGAGATTTTATCTCCCATTCCAAACTTGATCGAACTCTTATGAGGTTTTACCCACAAGAAGACTCGATCACCAACTTCGTAACTACGGTCGACATGTTGCACATCAACATAATTCTTTTGTCGATCTTGCGCTTCTTTAATCCTTTGTCTTATTGTTTTCATTTTCTCTTCCATTTCTTGGATCACTTTTGGTCCTACCAGGACCCTATCCTCAAGCCGATCCCAACTCAAAGGCATCTGACATGGTCGCCTGTAAAGAAACTGAAAGGCACCATCTTAATGGTGCTTTGGTAACTGTTGTTATAAGAGAATTCCACCAGTGGCAAGAATTCTTCCCAATGCTTTTGTTGGTCTATCATGTACATGTGCAACATGTATTCCAAGGTCTAGTTCGTTCATTCAGTCTGTCGTCAGTCTCCGGGTGATACACAGTACTAAAGTTAAGTTGGGTTCCCAAGGCCTCTTGGAAAATATTCCAAAATTGTCCAATAAACATCGATCCTTGATCAGATATAACCCTCTTAGGAATGCCATGCAGCCTCACAATATCACTGATGAAAAGTCTAGCTATGTCAGGTGCCTGATACGTCATACGCATAGGAATAAAATGAACACTCTTCATCGAGTGTCAACTACCACAAGAATCTAGTCATGTCTCCTTGCCGTCAGTGGCAATCCAACAATGAAATCCATCGAAATGACCTCATATTTTGATTCTGGGATAGCATGTGGTTGTAGTAATCCTGCTAGATGTCCATGTTCAACCTTTACCTACTGACATTCTAGACATCGAGCCACATAGTCAACTATGTCTTCCTTCATTCCTTTCCAAAAGAATAAGGGTTTAAGGTCTGCCCTCATCTTCGTAACTCCCGAGTGAGCCATGTATACTATTCTATGAACCTCATTTAGGATCAATCTCCTCAACTCATCGTTCGGTGGTAAATAAATCTTATTTTTAAACCTCAATAATCCATCATCGTCAAACATAAATCCTTCAAATATTTCTACCATCATTGTGTTTTGTCCAATAAAATACTTGAGCTCTTTGTACCAGTCATCGTCACGCTGTAAAGTTAGAATCGTTTCACGTAGATTCATCTGAAGAGTCAACAACAAAAAGATGTGTGGTCTCCGACTCAATGCATTTGCCACTCATATCATTGTTCCTTTTATGTAAGAAATCTCGAAATCGTACTCGCTAAGAAATTACGACCAACATCGTTGTCGCACGTTCAGGTCACCTTGCGTAAAGATGTGTTGTAGTCCATAGTGGTCCATATTTAGTTCAATTTTTCTTCCAACTAGTTAGTGTCTCCAAACCTTCAAGGCATAAACAATGGCTAACAACTCCAAATCGTGTGTCTCATAGTTCTCCTCGTGCCTTCTCAGTTTCCTCGAGATGTAAGCGATCACTCGACCATCTTGAATCAAGACTCTGCCTAAGCCTTCCTTGGATGTGTCAGTGTGTACCAAGAAGTCTGTGTCCATGACAGGAACCTTTAGTATTGATGTTGTTGTCGACATCTCTTTGAGCCTCCCAAATGCTTCCATGCATTTCTCGGTCCAAACAAACTTCTTGTTCTTCTTCTATAATTTCGTGATCAGATTTGCTATCTTCGAAAATCCCTTGATGAACTGTCGACAGCTTCCTACTAAACCCATGAAGCTACGCACTTTCGGGACATTCGTCAATGCAAGCCATTCCATAATAGCCTCGACCTTTATTGGATCCACGACGATACCTTCATCGGAGATGACGTGCCTTAAGTAGTGAATCTTTGATTGATAAAATGAGTATTTTGACAAATTCCCATACAATTGTTTCTCTCACAGACACTGTAGTACCAAGAACAAGTGCTCATCATGCTCCTCCATCGTCCGAGAGTAAATCAAAATATCGTAAATGAATACTTGGATGAACTTGTCCAAGTACTCACGGAACACCCTGTTCATCAAACTCATAAATACCCTTGGGGCATTTTTCAATCCAAATGGTAAAACAATAAAATTGTAATTCCCAAACCTCGTCTTAAAGGCGGTATTAGGGATGTCATCCTCCTTGATTTGTAACTAGTGATACCCTGATCGCAAATCAATCTTTGAGAACACTGTCGCACCCTTCATATGATCGAACAAATCATCAATCCTCGACAACAGATATTGATTCCTGGTCATTTCCTTGTTCAATTGACGGTAGTCAATGCAGAGTCTCCACGACCTATCCTTCTTTCATATGAAGATAATATGTGCACCCCATGGTGACAAACTCAGACGTATAAGTCCCAGGTCCAATAACTCCTTTAGTTGCATTCCCAACTCCTGCAACTCCTATTGGATCATGTTGTCATTGATGCCAATGGTTTGATTATTTAGGAGATTGTTTGATCATATGTCATTGATGTAAATGGTTTGGTTTTATTGATGTCGAGTAATTGATTGGTTGATGATTGATGAACAATGAATATGCCTTGATGAGAATGATAGATGTCCAAGTGGAAACCAATTGATAAAGATGGATCATTGATATGATGCGTTGATGAAGATGGATCAATGAGTTGTCATTGATACATGAAGCATAGTTGATATATATGATGCAATGGTGAATTGATGCAAAGATGAATCATTATTATCTTATCATGGTTGATAACGTGCAGAAATGGATGAACTCCAAAGTGGTCCCCTTATGGTGAAATCCCTCACAGGAATATGTTTTATGGATTGAGTTATCCTAGGAGAATGGTTGGAGGACCCATGCTTGCATGTGGAATAATGAGATGAAGATCAATGAAGTTGTTGGTGAAAATATCCTAGATGGATAGTTCTTTCCATGCCATTTCCGGTGGTATGTGGAATGTCACATAACTCCTCACAGTTTGAGAGTTATGGCCTTATGAAGTTGGAGGACCCCCATATGAAGGCTTGAATCCCCCAAGGTCAAAGAAGTCAAAATGCTTGAAAAGAAGAAATCATTATTTAAATGATAAAATAAAGTGACAAAATCAATAAAGATTATTTAAATGATAAAATGAAGTGACAAAATCAAGAAGGAATATTTAAATGATAAAATATTGGAGAACTTTCTATTCATGGAAAGTGGTTAACCCTAAAATAAGGAAAATAGGTTAAGTGACCTAGAAATGGGTTAACTTAAAAATGGGTTAATTGACCTAGAAGATGAAAGTATAAATAAGAAGCTAGGATCTCTTGTAAAATGTACATTTGGTAAGAATCCTTTTGTGGATCAATGGAGAACTTCTTGTGAATATATTGTGGAGTATTGATGGAGAGCTTCTTGTGAGAGAATCCTATTGTGTGGATCTCTTGAGCATGATTGAAGATCTATTCTGAGGAAGAGAGTGAGAGGAGGATCTCATGGACACATCAAAGTTTCGGCAATGTCAAAGATCTTGACGGAAAAAGTATCGAATTCATAGAAACCCCTATTTTCTAATGTCCATGTGGGTTGTCTGTGTATAGGGTGTATGTATATACAGGCTGGCTGTGTATAAGGTGAGTGTACACATGGGTTGACTATGTACAGGGAGCGTGGAGTAGATAAAATCATGGAGATTTGTGTTTGAACTAGTGCCAAGCTCTTGGATGATGAGGCAGGTTCCAGATCTGCATTCTATGGCCTCAGATATATCATTGAGACACTGGTATGGTTACATTATTGTTTTGATGGATACTATTGTTTGATGTGTTGTGAATGCTTAGGGAATTCTTGGTATGGATTCTATGATGTGGTTCAGTTTGGTTGATTTGGTTGATGGAGTGAGCAATACTCTTATGATTCAGTAGTGACATGATTTCTATGGTATACCAGTTGTTTATACATGATTGAGATAACATTCATATTGATTTGTTGTGGAACATGAGCAAGATATTAGAGAGCTTGGATGTGTTGTGACTGGCTGTGGGTCAGTTTGGACAGTGGAAGACAGAAGAGAAAGTGATTGCAGGTTCCATAGGATCTGAGCATGTGAAGAAAAGTGAAACCCTAGTTGCTCAGAAGCATACGCTTGTTGCACTATACACTGGCCACGTTCACACGTGGGTTGTAGTGAGCCAGGGCGTGTGCACACATGGGTTGCACTACTGATAGGTTGCGTACCTGTTGAAAAATTGATATCTGTTGAGGATTGTTGCCTCATCTCAGTTGGTGCTGAGAATGTAAGATGAGTCTTGCATATAGAGTTGGTGCTCTTGTAGATTTGTACTCTATTCAGTTGTTGCTGATAAGCCCCAAGGATTGTAGTCCGTAATAGAAGGAAAATTGTACATACATCTTGTGTTCTTTGTGTTCATTGTGATGATGACTTGTTGATGATATATTGCTGAAATATGTTCCTGATATGTGCTCACATCTAATTGGTTATAAATGACAGCAATGGGTAATGAATAAAATGTTGAATGCTAATTAATGAGTTTTAGTGCAAGAGGGATGTTTTGGGAAAAAGAGCCCCACACTCATTCATCCCCCCCTCTAAGTGTGGTGGGTGTGTCCAACAACTCCGGGGTCGACATTCGATAAGGCGTTCTAGCTATCAGTTCAGTACCCAGTTTTAGGTCTATGGTAAACTCCAATTCCCTTTCTGGCGGCATCCTAGGCAACTCCTCCAAAAATATGTCTGCAAACTCTCTCACCACCAATAAGTGTTCTAGTTCTTTCGCTACTCCTTTTTCATTCAATGCAAGGATCGCATAAAGATTACATCCCTTGTGCATGATCTTCCATAACTACAAGGAAGAGATTAACCTCAAGGAAACTCCCTGGTTCTGACCTACAATCACGCATCTCTGTCCCTCGTCATCGACCAAGCTCAATCATTCTATCTTATAGTTGAGTATCGCCTCATGCGATTCCAAAAAGTCCATACCACTCATGACATGATAAGATCCTAAGATCATGATGGATAGGTCAAACTTGGTGAAAAAATATGCCAGGTTAAGGGTACAGCCCATAACCTTTCCTCCAACCTTTTGTTTGGCTCCCGAAGCCATCTCTACAAAGTTAAACTCATCCTGTTCAACTGCCTTTACCTTAATCCTTTTTAGCACTGCACTAGAAATGAAACTTTCGGTAGCACCAAAATCGATCAAAATACTAAGGGTTTGGTCAACGATGGTACCTCATGTCTTGAGCACAGTCAACTGGTGCTCTTCCTAGTGGTTATTCACCACCACATGAATCTGATGGGCCTTACCCAAATCTCCCACGGTACTAGATCCAGATGATCCAGACGCTCTAGTCCTCTACATTGGGCAGTCACAGTGGTAGTGTGGCTCCCCACACATCCAACACCTCTTCTTCGATCTAGTACTCTTGGTACCTGAAGTAGAAGATGATGGCCCACTGGCCTTGAATCCTGATCTATTCTGTTGAATAGGCCTAAACTGTTGCTGCTGCGGTCGACGTTGTTGTTGATGTTGTGGTCCCCGATAAGGTGTCCACTACTGAGGCACTAGTTTTCAAGGTGTAATGAAAGTGGATCCTCTCTGGAAGCCACAATATCCAGGCATACGTCTGGCTTGTGTCTGATGTTGCTGTGCACTAGATGACACGTGCCCTGTCAGTCTCATTGGAGTCCTACTTGGACCCCCACTAACAAGCTCCTCCTCTGCTATGAGGGCCTTTTGGATGACATCATGCAAGGTTTTATGCATCAAACTCCTAACCTTTGGGAATATCCTACCATTAAGGATGAACATGAACCTGTTGACCTTAAGTTTCTTAGTATTAAGATGCAGAGCATACCGAAGCAGCTCCATAAAATGGGCCTCGTACTCAGGCACCATACGACTGCCCTGTCATAAGGCATTGAACTTGATGAGCTGACGCTTAATGAATTCCTCTGATAGGTACCTCTCTTGGAACCATTCCTTGAACAGTTCCCATGACACATCTTCGAAGACCATGTTCATTTGTCGCAGGAGCGTCTTCCACCATAGAAGAGTGTTCCCCTTAAGTTGAAAGACTGCCATGCAGACCTTCATGTTGGAGGTATAGTCGCAAAGTGAAGACAACATCACCATATTCTCTAACCATGCCTCAATGGCTATGTCATCCAAGGCACCAAAGAACTCGAGAAATTTTAGCTTCTTGAGTTCACATTGAATGCTACCAGTACCAACCGGAGCATGCAGTGGATCCTCAAGGGGTGCCAGTGTGTTGGCCTCATCTCTGTCCAAACGGCTGATCAGTGCCTCAGACATGAGTTGAAAATATATCATTGTCCCAACCACATCACCCATTGCTATGTTCTCTTTCCCCACAACATGTTCGTCTCCCTAGGGGTTATACCCCTCAGGTGTGGATGTTGTTGGAGGTGTTGTGCCTCCTCCCCTAGCACCCTATCGTCTGCCTCCGTGGCATCCTCTAACCATGATTACCTACACAAATACAAATCAACTTAATTAGCAACATTATAATCAAATATCATATGAAAGAAATATGTAGTGTTCCCAAGTCGCAGGTTGAACCCGCTCTAATGCCATATGTAATGACCCCAGTCATTACGAATACAAGCGAAGTAGAAGATGCAATTTTCTTTTTTTTTTCTTTTTGGCAGGATGACAACAATTATTATAGCTAGAAAACACACTGGAGGGTGAGCACCATGCCTTCCAAACAAGCAATGGACCTTTATGACTTTGCGCACTCGCACAAGAGGAACTGGTTGAATGTGCATAGAACAACAAGGAGGAACGAATACCCACCCGACATGACATGACCATGCCTACCAGCTAAGGGACACCACCCCCATCATGACATGATGGCCTCAATGGTCTGTTAACTTGAACCTCGGTGGTGCGAAACCAAATGCATGAAGGCGTTGCAACCCAAGAGCCACATTCAAACTTTCAATATTAGCAAACCCACAACGGGAAGTACAGACCCCAGCCAATTTATCAATCACCTCTATCCCATAGGGCGCGCAATGATCCCCTCGTTAGGAATCATGTCGTCCCCAAAATATATGCACTATTATAATCTTGGCTCGATGCATCCTATCTGGACCAAGGACTCTAGATAAATCTGATGCGCTAGGAGCCGAATACCGATAAGAAGACCACCCCCATACCCCAAGCATCAGGTCGATGAGACATAAGAAGATGACAATGAAGGAAGAACGCAAAGCAATACATGACTCTGTCAACAACCCAACCATTAATCATGTCTAAATTAGTCAAGACTTACAATCTAATTTAACATCGGTTACCAATCTAAATAGCAAGTCAATTTCAAGTTAGTCCACAGATTACAATTCTAAATTAACCTTAAATTCAAAACAAGACTAAATTGCAAATTAATTACAAGTCCAAATTGCAAATTAGATACAAGTCCACATTACAAATTAAATACCATATAATTTAGCAATTTACCAATATATAACAACATAACCATAGTAATGTAATTTTCTATAAATATGACATTATTCACAACATTAATTCTAGAACGCTATCAACATTATTAACTGTAATGAAGCTTAAACCAACTATCCAATACACAAATAAAACTGATGAGTAATAACAAGTTGTCTATTGATTTAATTTGAGGTGTAATCATCCATGTAAATAAATCAATGTATAACTAATAGTAATCCCAAATCGCTTTGTAATAATCAATGTGTATAAAACACAACTATATATTATTTACACACTATGAATAAATAAGTAATATATATATTTATTACTTAAACACAGCTATATATATTATCATGCAGCTATATATATACACAAACACAGTTGTATAGAGATATGAAATAATAAGGACTAATAAATGCCAAAACGCAACTATACGATATTACACATCATTAATAAATAACTAGTGAGTAGATCACCATGATTCACACTGGTAAAGACCCAGGTGGTCACACGAAGGCTAGTGGGTAAGACACATTCAATGAATATCTGAATCGCAATCAAAGGTTACAGGTGGAATCGTGGCCCAAAAATGCTCAATCGTTGTCAGTAAATGAGGGTAATACTGTTACACCATAGTCATGGGCAATCTATGGCTGTCAGCTAGCGAATATAATACTTGTTATTTAAAGAAGGAAAAATATAGCTAGTGCAAACTATCCGGAGAATTGTTGTCACTATAGTGTCGTTACTCAAAGGAACGCCCACCATTATGCCCTCATTAATCAGTAATGCGAAGGGATTCAATGGAGAAAAAAAACATACCAGATGTATAAAATCACAGGGCCAATTTCTCCATCAAAAAGAGATTAAATTGCAATGGAAAATCGTTGGCGAGATGTATAAAATCGCAGGCCCAAATTCGCCTTCAAAAGAATATTAAATTGCAATGGAAAATTGTTGGCCAGGTGTATAAAATCATAGGGCCAAATTCGCCTTCAAACACAGATTAAATTGCAATGGAAAATCACTGGCCAGATGTATAGAATCGCAGTCACAACTAGTAGCCAAAAATACAGTATTAAAATTAAACGAATTCAGTCTTAATAATGGAAAATCGCCAAACAAAGGGGAAAATCGTCTTCCAATAATTTAAATGCATAAGAAGGAAAAAGAAATCGTAGTCCCAACAATGTAAGGGTCTGTCAACAAAAGGACAATGCAGTCTCCAATTGTCTTCAAATATTAATGAGCTGAGGTAAAAATGCAGTGAACATTGCTATAATTAAAACAAACATGGAGTTAAGTTGCAGGGAGGTATCGCTACGTAGATTTAAGTTATCTAGCAATAAGTAAAAACACAGAGTTAAATTCATCCAACAACTTATATAAAAATGCAGATATAAATGTATACGACGATATTTAAAAACACAGAGTTAAATTGATCTAGCAACTTATATAAAAATGTAGATTTAATTTTTCGTGGTTGAGGGTGTTGAAATGCAGGAAATTCCAAACACAATTTCCAGATTACCGAGAACGAATAAGACACAAAGGTGAAATAAAACGCAAATACCAAGGCAAGGAAAAGATCAACGCAGAGATGAGAAGGGGAAAACAACTGGGAAAACACATCCTTCGCTCCTCATCCACGCATAGAAAATCATGGCATTTGAATATATAGGTCGTTGTGCACTGAAGTGACAATCATCGATTCGGCTCTTGGATGACTGCTCAGGCGTGGACTAAAGAGCTAGGGATGAGGAAAAAAAGCACAAATCTTCACAACAATCAACAAACCAAAGGGTAGTCTCAACATGCAGGGATCGAAGGCCAAGGGAATCAAGTCAACCATGAGCTTAAGGATTACGAGGAAAATTAAGTTCTCGATTGAAATGTTAAGTCTGCATTTTCATTACCCAATAAAAGTATAGAAATAAAAGCGTAAAGTATATTAATAATCTACCATGCAGAAATAAAGGAAGTGTACCGTAGCCCGAGTCATTTTTCCGCGCGCTCCATGCTACTCCCACTCGTTGACCAATGAGACTTCATCGGTACCTCCCAACCAACACTAGGGGTACTCTTCTTCCCCCTTAGCCCCCGGAGTCGCAAAGGGGCCATGCACACTAAAACAGAGAACAACTAGCTCCAAGCTCGCCTCGCAAGACCGAGCTAACACTCATCACCAAGCTAGGTATCCCAACTCCCACAAGCTAAGTTAGTCAAGTCTAAAATTCTACATCGTAACGTTACGCATGAAAGAAGAGATCACTCATCCTTCTCCTCCCTCCTTTGTATAGAGTTTCTAAGTCATTTACTTTCCCAAAATCCCATTTAATTTGATGTTCAATAATTTAATTCATAAAAATCCTCCCTGTACATGTGTCACCCATCCCCTTCATTGCACCATAAATTAATTTCATTAATTAATTAATTTCTCCTATTTCCCTCACCCACCTAAAATCATTCCTAGAATCACTCCTAGGTGTCCCCATATTCCCTTACATATTTTAATGACTTACCCCCTTGCTAATTTACTAGTTGAGTTTAATTTAGAAAGTTCTTAAATGCTAGATACCTTACTAAGTTAGACTTTCTACTTTTTCCTTGTGTTTCCCCTTTCTTTTTATGTTTCCTTCTTTTTCTTAGTTTCCTAATTCTTTTAAATTTCCCTCTTTCCCTTTTTATTTAAAACTCAAATTGGCAAGTGCAGAAAATTAACTTTTCCCCCTTTTCCTTCTTAATTAATAAATTTTTAATTAGCATAAGTGACAACAATTATTTCCCCTTCCCCCCCCCCCTTTTTCTTATCCCCCAAAAGATTTTTATAAATTAATGAATTGCTTACCCCTTTCTCATCATATGATTAATGAATATTATCATTATTATTTATTGATTTTTATTTTTATTGTTATATAAATATATATTTTTATTTGTATCACAAGTATCACTTAGACCTAGACTTTAATTTCCTAGGTTGGGCGACATTTTATTAGTGAAATTGTTTTAAATCTTTCTCATCACATTATTCGTTCTAAGGCCATATAGGTTTATTCATTTATTAATTAACAACATGATGTGCCCTTCAGGATGCACTAGGTGCTCCCAGGGTGCCATTCACCTCATTCTGTTTCCCTTGCGTGGTGTTCCCTTTAGGACGCACTACATGCTCCAAGGGTGTCACTTGCCTCTTTTCATTTTTCTTGCACGACGTGCCCTTTGGGACGCACTCTGTGCTCCAAGGGTGACACTCGCCTCTTGACTAACTTGGTAGACATCAAAAACCCCGAGAGTCAATACTCCTCTAGGTGATCTTGTGGGAGACTAAGGGCCTCTAAGGAATAAGGCCCCTACCTTATTGTGCACCCCTTAGAATCATCGTGAGCGACTATTGCAGTCAGCCCTCATGACATCGTGGGTCTTCTCGAACAAGGTAATCGTTAACCTAAAGTTCGAGCCACAACGAGAGTGCTAGTAGGTTGTCGTAGGGTTATTGTCCACATCTCTCCCTCAACGTCTCTGGTAGTCATCTGTGACCCCTCTACTCGACATGTGAGTCTGGTTGGAAAGCTATTGTCAGCCTGCATCATCAATGAATCATGTCAGAAATAGTATCCATAATCATATCATCTAATCAGATGCATAAATGTCATATATATAACAATCAAACCCCCAATAGTCCACTCCTTGACACAATCCAGAGTCCAAGGGGTTTCATCGATGCCTTTGCATCCTCGAGGTCCAAAATATTGCACACTCTAGAAAACTGAGTCAATAGCACCTGTCTATGTCAATACAACAAAATAAGAAGCTATCAATCCATAACGCCTCATAATCATAATGAAATTCCCAATAGTATAATAATACGGATCACTTGCAAGCAAGTGTCCTCAAAAAATAAGTTAGCTCAGTGCGCGCAATAGTGGGATGTTACATGGGATAAACTTCTTAAAAAAATAAAATTTTACATTATCCTTTTTTTTCTAAACTCACTGACCCTGTGCAACAGAGGGGAAACCTTCGCTCATCCAAGGTGAAACTTCAACCGTAGGAAGGAGAGGAAGGAGTAGTTTCACGTAAGGTCCTGTTGGTGGTCAGTAAGTAAAGCAGGTAGGCTCAGTTAATATCAATTTTTTTTTGGTCCGTGTTTGTCCATTTCATATTTGTAAATGGTTATTATCATAATATATATATTTTTAATGAAAAAAAGGGAATTATTTTTTTAATGAAAATGAAAGGAAAGTCAGGTGAGTGTTTGAGTTGACTGTTGCCTCTTATAGAGAAGTTCTCCCATTTATACTCATACACAATTGTAATGAGATTTTTTCATTCGAATGACTATCTTAAGTTACAATTTATCTTAAAATAGTCTTTTAAAACATAACTTTCAATAATTTAGAGATTATTCAATTATTCAATATTACTTATACTTTGTATATTTTTTAATTTTTTCAACTTTATATATATAATATTTCTCTACTGAAATTAGATTTAATAAAATGGAATTTGGAAAATAATTTAGAAATAATTTCATTGTGTTATCATGGAACCTAATTAGAATGTTTCAATTATAAGTTAAATTTCAACTAAAGTAGAGTAGTAGATAAAGATATCATGGAATTGGTTATAATTTTATGTTTAATTTAATTTAATGATTAATATGTTATGCTTGGAGAATAATAACTTAAGAGTTAAATTTTGTTATAATGAATGGGTTATAAAATAATTATTTTATGGGTGAATTGTTTTTTTCATGTTTTCATTTGAAAAGCATAATTTATTTTCACCTAACAATTTAGAGGGGTTGCAATAAATTTAACCCTTCAGTTTGAAATATAATCCTTCTCTTCAAATTTAATCCATGATCCCTAAATTTAAGGGTGAATAAGCTATTATTAGCTAGTGGAGGTAATCTTCCCACCTTTTGCTTGATTCAAGGGTTTTATTCCCTAATTTTAGGATTCTATTTCATATGTTTGAGTTCCTATAGTTATTTAAGGAACCTTATCTCATGAATCAAGGAAGAGAAGCACTTTACTAAGTTATTTTAGCTCTATCCTTTATTTTAGGAAGTTGAGCCACCATTTGTCATCATGGGGTAGTTGTGGGCTAGTTGTTGGAGTTACTTCACACACACCTAGGATTTTTTTTTCCCAAGGTTTTTCCTTTTTTATTAGTCATAATTAGTCATTAACGAGTCTCCTATATTTTACAGGAGAATATTCCACCTAGAGAATATTCTCTTTCAGTTGACACTTCAATTTGACTAGTTGAGTTGAGTTTAGATGTTGCATTGGTTTTGTCACCATGAAACATTGGGATCATCACTAGATAATGCACACTTTCCTTGGGATCATCACCAAACTAGCACATTACCCTTGATTCCATGAGTTAAATCCTTACTACTCTTTGTTCAGTTGCTCAATTAAATACTAGTTGACTAGTTAACTCAACTAGGTGGCAGTTCACTTTCGTAACTGCTTGAGAGACTAGACTAGGTGGCAGTTCACTCCCATAATTTCTGGTGTGTGTCCATATCACTTTATACCATCACTATAGCCAATTGTTTCTCCTCCAGTGTGCACTCATTGATTTATACAAAGTATATCATGTGTAAATTATTAATTATTCATAACGGTTAAGGATAATTCTTCCATTATTTCTCTCCTTCTTCTTCTTTCTCAATTTCTCTTTGCAAATGTGTGTAGTATTTTCTAGAGAGACATATTCTGTGTAGGTTCAAAAAATTTACATGGTATCATAGCTAACAGACTTCTAAGAAAAAGCTACACCAAATTTTTTTACAGGTACAAAAGATTGAAGACAACGGAAAGATGGATTTCCAAAAATAATTCATTCTTACACCTTACAACTACTTTGAATGGAATAAGAGAATAATGATTAATATACAAAATAGAGGATTGTATAGTTTAACATTGAATACAGATAAATAACCGACATCAGCCATAGAAAAATCAAAGTATTTAAATCACATGGATGAAGCATTGGGAACAATTTGCAGTCGTATTTCTCCTGATCTCCTTTTTCACATATATTCCTGTAAGACTCCCAATGAAGCCTGGACCACCTTGGAAGGGATATTTAGAAAACATGATGAGATGAGGGGATAGATGTTGGAGGTGGAACTTCTCACATTGGATCGAAAAAGCTTCGAAAATATCCAAGACTTCCTTACAAAATTAAAGGATTTACTGTCGCAACTCAAAGCTTGAGGGGTTGATAAATCTAAGGATGAGAAACAAATGGTTCTCACCATTCTCTCCAATATTGGCCCTGAATTATCTGTATTCATATCTACATTCCATTCTATCAGATTCGCCTCTAGATCCACCTAGAAGACGCCTTCTCTTGAGGACTTTATCGAATCCCTGACACAAGAGCAAACCAAGCTCATCAACATGGGAAAAATCAAAGTCCCAAAGGCGCATGCACTCACTGTGCAAGATGGAAGCCACAAATATAATAATTCTAAATATAAATACAAAAGGAAATCTCATGCACATCCGAAGAAGGAAGGGTACACAAAACCCTTCACCGATGCCTATGGATCCAAAGGGGAAAAGGGAAGAAAAGGGGAGAAATGCACGTACTGTCACAAAGGATTCCATCCAAAATCTTCATGCATGCAAAAAAAAATAGATCTTATGTCTCAAATACTTTAGAGAAACAGACTTGGAGATTGTATCCCTGAGGGTTCCAAGAAAAAGAAGCCAGAAGATCTAAGTCCGAAGAAAGGCAATTCCAACCATGCCTTGATTTCCATCAACTCCTCTCTCGATGCTTGGATCATAGATTCAGGAGCATCACATCAAATGGCTTCCTAAAAAGTAGTATATTCTTCATTGTATGCATGCAAAGGTCCTCCTATTGTGATGGGGAACAACTCTTCTATCGAAGTCACCAACAAAGGAAGGATTGAACTCACCAACGGAAGCTTCGAGAATTTGTTTCACGTTCCCAAACTTTCCATCAAAATTCTGTCTGTGTACCAGATGATGAATTTCGACACTAGAAAGAAATTCATATTCACACCAAATTTTGTGGACATATGCGACATGCAAACCAACTCCAGGGTTGCTACCCGTGAGGTAAATCATCAGTCTAGATTGTATACTTTTTTTGAATTCATTGAAACTGATTCTACTTTATTGCTTACTCATGCTGATGAAAGTAGTAGGATGTGGAACTAAAGGTTTGGACATTTGAATTTCAGATACATACAACAACTTAGCAAGCAAATATTGGTTGATGTTCTACTAGACATCCATTTTTCCAAGGGAGTATGTGAGGGATGTGTTCTCAAAAAACACCCTCAAGAGAAATTCGATAAAGGAAAGTCTCAAAAAGCTTATGCACCTTTAGATCTAATCCACAGTGACCTTATTGGGCCCTTTCCGCATCCATCCATCAACAAATTGAGGTTTTTTCTCATTTTTGTTGATGATTTCTCATGTTTTACATGGATCTACTTTCTCAGGAAAAAATCTGAGGTCTTCCAACACCTCAAAGATTTCAAATCCTTGGTTGAGACACGGTCCAGAAAGAAGATCAAAGTCCTACGAAATGATAACGTGGGAGAGTATGTCAATCATGATATCCATGATATTTTCCATGAGGTAGGGATTCATTTGCAACATACAGTTCCCTATACTCCGTAGCAAAATGGAGTTGCTGAGAAGAAAAATAGATCTCTAAAGGAGATGGAATCTTGCATGTTGCATGCAAAGTCACTACCACAGAGACTATGGGACAAAGCAATTAATTGTGAAACATACATCCAAAACATATCTCCCCATAGATCCATCAAGGATAAGACCCCCTACGAGGCTTGGAGCCGCCTCAAATGATAAGTAACCCACTTTCAGATTTTCGATTCACGTGCATGGGCCCAGATTCCCTCTAAAAAGAGGAAGGAAATTGATCCACAGAGAAATAAGTGTATTTTTTTTGGATACCCTGACGGTGTGAAGGGATATAGGCTTATTGATATTTCCTCAGACCGGCTCATCATTGAGCGTAGTGTCAAGTTTGAGGAAAGTGTCTCGCATATACCTCAACATTCACATCCAAACACCGTCATTCTTCCACCTGTCTGAGATGATGAGCATGAACATGTCGAATCTTCTTTAGAGGAGAGTTATGATTTAGAGGAATCATATGATTCAGATTTAGTACAATCGGATGTAGATTCAAATCATTCAGATGCAGTTATAGAGACAAAGAAGAGGCCCAAGTGGGAACATACTACTCTTCAGGATGCAAGGGATCTTGTTGGTGATCCAGCCGATACTAGGAGGACTCAATCTGATTTCGAGGAGCCTCCTGTTGCACTCACTTCCATTGAACCATTGCCCTCCAGGCATATTTTATTGGTTCAGTCTTCAGATCCATAGTCTTATGAAGAGGCTGCTAGAAATCCCTTTTGGGAATCTGCCATGCAAGAGGAGTACAACTCCCTCCTTGAGAACCAGACTTGGGATCTGGTTCCCCTTCCTTCTGGGAGGAAACTTGTGAGATGAAGATGCGTCTACAGGACCAAGAGAGCATCGCATGGACAAATTAGCAGATACAAATCCTAGCTTATCGCCAAAGGCTTTCAACAGGTTCATGGTATTGATTATGATGAGACATTTTCTCCAATAGAGAATATGGATTCTATACGATTGGCACTTTCCATTGCAGCATCCAAAGGATGGGAAGTCCATCATATGGATGTGAAGAATGCATTTCTTCGCAGTGATCTCTTTGAGGAGATCTACATGGAGCAGACCCAGGGATTTATGTAGGACTCATATTTGGTTTGTCAACTGAAGAATACCCTTTATGGCCTCAAGAAGGCTCTGAGGGCATGGCATGCCAATATGGAATCCTACCTATTGTCACATAACTTTGTACGTTGTAAATCAGACCCGAATGTCTACATGCTCAGGACGGTTGATTCACTTCTACTCTTAGTTTTGTATGTTGATGATTTGATGATCATTGGTTGCTCAACTTCAAAGATTGTTGCAATCAATATGATTCTACATGATAGGTTTTTGATGACGGACATGGGTCCACTACACTTATTTCTTGGATTTGAGATCAGTCAGGATGCATCAGGCATCAAATTGTCTCAGGCCAAGTATGCACGAGATCTCCTTGAGAGATTTCACATGACAGACTGTAAGTCTTCTCTAACTCCTTTCCTATCAAGAGTCAAACTTGAGGATGGTGGGGAGACTCCACTGGTTGACAAAACACTGTACATATAGCTAGTGGGGAGATTCTTGTATCTCACACACTCCAGACTAGACCTCTCCTATGCAGTTGGTGCAGTTTCTAGGTTCATGCAGGAGCCACATGAGCTACATTGGAAGGATATAGAGTGTATATTTCGATACGTATAGGGAACCATCACCTTTTGTATTCATTATGCATCAAAATATACATTAGATCTCATTGGGTTTACTGATTTTGACTGGGCTGGTGATAGCACTGATCGCAAGTCCACATCTAGTTACTCACTCAGTCTTGGTTCCAGGCATATCTATTGGTCGAGAAAGAATCAAGTTTCCATTGCTCTATATTCATCCAAGGCATAGTACAGAGGGGTAGTTAACATAACCATTCAGTTTATGTGGCTACAAAATTTTCTCATTGAGTTGGGCATTCAGTTTCATCAGTCGATCGTCATCTGGTGTGACAACCAGAGCACTCTAAAGTTCTGTAGCTCGATCCAATTTAGAGGCAGCTGATGAAGAACATCAATATACACATGCACTACATCCGGGACTTAGTACACGAGGGGATCATTGACCTACATTTATTTCTTTCAGAAAAACAAATGACATCCATATTCACCAAGACCTTCATTGAGTAGAAGTTCCATTCTCTTCAAAGTCATGTTGGAGTGAAGGATACAGTTTCTTAACAATTGTAGTTCTTCTTTTTACATACATTGTACCTTGAGGGGGTGGTTTCCCGTGAATTTTTTCCTCTTTCCTCACTTTATTTTAGTGTATCTTTTGTATTTGGGTACCTATAGTGGCCTTGTTGCCGGGACCCATTCTTGTCGGGACCCATTCTTTATTTTCACCATAGTGATGTTCAAGGGGGGTGTTGGAGTTACTTCAAACACACCTAGGATTTATTTTTCCTAAGGATTTTCCTTGTTTATTAGTCATAATTAGTCATTATCCAGTCTCCTATATTTTAGGGGACAATATTCCACCTAGAGAATATTCTCTTTCAGTTGACACTTCAGTTTGACTAGTTGAGTTGAGTTTAGATGTTGCATTGGTTTTGTCACCATGAAACATTGGGATCATCACCAGCTAATTCACACTTTCCTTGGGATCATCACCAGACTGGCACATTACCCTTAATTCCCTGAGTTAACTCCTCACTACTCTTTGTTCAATCAGTTAACTGAAGACTAGTTGACTAGTTAACTCAACTAGGTGGCAGTTCACTCCCGTAACTGCCTAAGAGACTAGACTAGTTGGTAGTTCACTCATGTAACTATTGATGTGTGTCCAAATCATTGTAAACCACCACTATGGCACATTGGTTATCCTCTAGTATGCACTCATTGATTTATACAAAGCATATCATGTGTAAATTATTCATTATTCATAACGGTTAATGAGAATTCTTCCATTCTTTCTCTCCTTATTCTTCTTTCTCAATTTCTCTCTGCAAATGTGTGTAGTATTTTCTAGCTAGATCTATTCCGTGTAGGTTCAACACATTTAAACTAGTTAACTCCACTTAATACTAGTCTTATTTTGGAGACATGTGTCCATGCATAAGGAAGCCATAACATAGTGGGAACTTCTTCTCTCATGGAGAGTGCTATATATAATTATCACTCTCTCATTGTAAATCAATTCATTATAATGAATTCAATAGTTCATTCTTTCTTTTTTCCTTTTGGTCTCATGTTTGCAAGTGTTATTTCTTCTTAGCAAGTAGATTATTGTTCTTAGCAATTTAGTTTCTTCTTTGGAACTAGATTCTTGTGTGAATCCTTTAGATTACCATACTAGTGAGAATAACCACAATGAAACATAAATCCTTATGTAATCCAAGGTTTATGTGCGTTTCTATTTAGCTATTTCTATCTCCATATTTTCAAGTAACTTTTCACCAAATTCCATCTTTACCAAAAATCTAGCTACATATCTCATCACCAAAGATTTAGATCTCTCACCATTGCCAAGGAAGACACCGACATTGTCTTTTATTCACTTCATCATATAGCCATTTCAAAATTCCAAAGGCAATTCTAGTAGTTTCACCCAAATAGGTTCCATTGATGTCGTCTCCACCCAATGGTTGAACACATTAACCAATTTTTTTAGGAAAACATCATAGTTCCCTAGATCCACTTCCATTACTAAATTGTTTTAAAATCCATGTTGGTTGCAAAAATAAAATCCAACCATCCTTGTACTAGAATGTGATACAAAGGAATGTAATCCAACAATTTCTTTCTTAAACTTTACTAATCCACCCATTTAGTGATTTATTAGTGATTGACTAACCAATTAAACAACCAATCATTGATCTCTCCTAAATTTGTAGGATCCAGTTCATCATGGTGTCCTCACTAAGCACAAACATAATCCTTTCTTTTCATATTTTGACAAATCCCTTTTTCATTTTTACTACTCAAACCATCAGTACATCGCCCTAACCATCGTACCTCACACCACTTGATAAATCCTTTATAGAGTATAATTTTTTACCTTCAATGGAAGAGCCCACAATACAACCATCACCTATAGTCCCTACACCAATTGATACACTTAAATTTGAGGAATTGTTTGAAAGTGATTCACATAAACCCTCAAATATTTTATTCCCTGCAACATACCCAAACTTGTCTCTTCTATTAAGGGTCTTAGGACTTATGATTTCCATAAGTGATGACCTCCCCTAGCATTGTTAGAGGATAATAATAACACCTCTATGTACCTTCTATCGTGAGCGTCCATGGATGATGATGTCAATTCAACTTGCTCCATATTTCCTTCATCTTGCTTCAAAACAAAATCAACAAAATGATGTGGTTGAAGAGAAGTACTTCCACCCATCATGCAGTCATCCGAATGATGATGGAATAAACCATGTCCCCTATGAAAATGTGAGGAATGATATTGCTTCATTGAATAACTAACAGTTTCTACAGTAACAATATATGATGCTATTGTAGTTGACAGGGTGGAAAACCACACAAGCATTATCATCGACACAACACCTCTCTCCATTTTTCTATATGTCCCCAAATCCAACGAATTTAATGTGTAACATCCCGCTCTGGCGCACTGACAAAACTTATTCTTTGAGGACACTTGCTCGCAAGTGATCTGGATTTTTATGATGATGAACCACTTAACCTTGATGATGATGCATCATGATTGATGACAAGATTTTTTACTATTGCTATATACAGGTGCTATTGACTCAGTTTCATTGAGTGTGCAGGGTTTCGGACCTTGAGGACGCAGAGGCATCGGTGGAACTCCCTTGGAATCCGGATTGAGTCAGGGAGTGGGCTATTTGAGTTGTTTTCATTTACAGTGATATTGTGTGGTTTTGATGATATGCTATTGATTTCATGATATGTTGTTGACATGATCTGACATG
>ML778255.1:816435-829257 GCA_009831015.1 Picea engelmannii
TGCTATCTGAATCAAGTGCTATTTCTGTTCAAGTGCTATTTCTGTTGCTATTTCATATATCATTTCTGTGTATTGTGAAGATTATGCTGGATATTTCACTGTTATTCTGTTATTTCTAGCATTTCGTTTCTGTTCTGCATATTCTATATATCTGGTATCTTGCACGAATTGTGGCTTGACGGGTTGCTTGTGAGGAGTTGGGTATATCTCAGTTGTGTTGGAGTGGTAGCTCAGCCGTGGAGGCGAGCTGAGACGCTAGTCTATCTCTGGTTCTTGTGTGGCCCCTTTGCGGCTCGGGGGGGCTAAGGGGGAAGCAGAGTACCCCTAGCGTTTGGTTGGGAGGTACCGGTGAGCTTTCTACGGTCGGCAAGCGAGAAGCGGCACGGAGCACGGGGCGCGGCACGGAGCGCGGGACGTCTTCCAACGTGGCGTAAGGCAAAGGTACGCTTTTAATTGGTAAAGTACAAAGCGTTTTATATTCGGCAAATTATTGTTATTGGTGATAATATGATGAGATTGGTTGGCATTATAGTTTGCAATTTCGTTCCGCAATGGTATTGTAGAGTTTGTTTATATTTTGATCATGTGTCACTTTAGTTATGATGTCATGTGTTTTTGCATTGATATGAATTAGGTGATGTTGTTAAATTCTTATGTGTTAAAAAGAAAAAAAGAAAAAAAAAATTCCTATTGTACTTCGCTATTTATAGACATAACGAAGGGGTCATTACATAATGGCTCACCTATGAGTTCCCTTCTTTGGGAACATACAAATAAATATTTCAGCTCTGATATAGAGTCATTGAAGAAGCAGAGTAACTTGAAAAAACTAAATACAGTGGATGATTAAGGGATCGTCTAAATAAAATGGATTGTCTAAGTTAAAATGTTGTTTGATAATGGATCATCAAGGGACATACTATTGAATAAAGTTGTGGAAAATCATGTATTCTATATGGAATTTAACAAGTAAGTTATATTGAATGGGAGATTGGTGAATAAATTTGTGCATACCCAATAATTTTATCAAGCATTTTGCTTGTGCTAGTATTGACAAGGAAATAGAGGTAAACACTAAGTGTTTTTTTTGTTTGAATTTGTTTATTAGGTTAATTATTTAGGACAATATTAAAGAGCAGTGTGGACACTCATTCATTATATATGGAATTCAATAGTAATGTCATATTGATTTTGATATATGGTTAAGTTGTGCAAATTCATTAATTGCATATGAAAATTGGTAGGTACTAGTATTGACTAGGAAATATAAATGAATGCAATGGAGAAACCAATCAACACATTGTAGAAGAAAAGTGTGAAAAATCTTTCATTCTGTATGGAATTTAGTGGGGAAGTCAGTTCAAATGAGACATATTTGTGAATAAAGTTGTGTAAGTCATGAATTCTAGTACCCATATTAACTAGGATATATGCATGAATAAGTTGGTGAAACTAATTATCTCTAGTTTGAATTTGGTTAGTAGGTTGATTGTATGGGACACACTATTGAAAAAAGTAGTGTAAAATCATCCATTATATATGAAATTTAGTGGGAAAGATGTATTGAATGGGGCATTGGTGAAGAAATTTGTGCAAACTCATTAATTCCATTTGGAATCTAGCTCATACTAGTATTGAGTAGGGAATATAGGTGAAGAAATTGGGGAAACCAATTGTCTATAGTTTGAATTTAGTTGGTAGGTCAATTTCCTGGGGCATACTATTGAAGAAAGATGTGGAAACTCATCTATTTTATATGAAATCTAGTAGGAAAGTTGTATTGAATGGGGCATTGGTGAAGATATTTGTGCAAACTCACTAATTTTATCTAGAATCTGGCTTATACTGATATTGACTAGGAAATAGAGGTGAGTAAGTTAATAGACTAATTGTTTCTAGTTTGAATTTCATTAGTAGGTCAATTGTTTGGAACATATTATTCAAGAGAGGTGTGGAAACAATTTAATTCTATATGGAATCTATTGTCTCATTAGAGTAAATTTGGGGTCTTAAATGGGCCTCATAAAGAAAATAGTAAAATAGTAAAATCATATGCCATGTCACGCTAATCATATGACATGTCACACTAAGTCAAAGATATTATGTAATGAAGGTTAATCTACATTGCCCCATTAATGATAGTTGCTAGGTAAGTTGAGTTAGTATAGAGTTAAGAGGTGAAGTTTAAAAGTAATAATGAAAACTTTATATTCTTGTGCACACACAATAAATGATATAATATTATGTAATATTATTATATTAGTTATATATATATATATATATATATATATATATGAGACAGTAAGGATGGAGTAGTTATGAGACAAGACCGAGGTCCACATATATTTAGTCACGATGTTCCACATTTATTTGTTTGGGATTGGAGTAATTCTCAGTCGTGGTGGGATTATTTGGATGGCTCTGTGGAGGAAGTTGTATTGGTTCGTTGGCGCTTAGGGAAGTGTGTTGGTGTTTGGACTATGGAAGTGAAATTTTGGGAGCAAGGTTGATGATTCAAGAGCTTCAAACTAGGTCCAATCGATGAAATCCAATTGTGGCAAGTTGAATGAGGAAGAAACAATGCACCAGTTTGAATATGTAATGACAATTATCTAGTGGGATGATATTATCATTACAGGTGACCAAACATGATCACCATTTTCTCCAAAAACAAGCACATGAGTTGGTGAGTTGGTTTGTGGAACGAATCTCCCCCCAACCCCTAAATATCTACCATTATCATGCTATGATGGGGTATTCCCCACAAATATCCATGTGAGACCCATGACTAATGATTCGATGTTCTCAATATGAGCAGCCAAGCATTGCCATGTACAAAGTGCAAAAAAAAGCACATGAATATTGGTGAATTGGATGGAGAAGGAATCATCTCCCAAGTACTAAAAACTTATCCTTATCATGTTATGATGAGGTCTTCCCTTGATTATATTCATGAAGACTATGAATGATAAACTAAGATTCCCATTATAAGTTGCTAAACATAATCATTTATAATTAATATATATATATATATATATATATATATATATATATATATATATATATAAAACAAATAATCATAATTATATAAAATGTTTTATACTAAATACAATAATGATTATATAATCAATAAAATCAAAGAAAATTTTAGGCAAAACCTTTTTTATATTAATCATAATAATAAATTTTAACAATAAAATGAAAGGGAATGTTTGCAAGATCTTCATATGAAGATACAAGGTGTTCCATATGTTCCTTACATAATAAATAGATTTCCTTCTTGATATTTCATTCGTTACATAATAAATAGATTTCCTTATTGATATTTCATTCAGTGTGGGTAAAGATTATGAAATCTAATAATCCATTAACTGTGTGTAAAGATTATGAAATAGGAGTTGTATGAGGTATATACATGGATAGTCCATTTTTAGTAAAAGAAATGAATAATTTGTTTATATTTTTAAGAAATGAGAATTTTTAATTTAGCACTTTAAAATATATTATTGTTTAAAAATTATATCTTTTTAAGATTTAAATTTATTTAAATAATTAAAAAATAAATAAATTATTTTTTTATTAATATTATTATCATTTGTTTTTACTGTATTATATATTTGAATTTTATTAATGGATAGATATTATTAAAAATTAATTATAAAATTAGTAGATATTATTAAAAATTAAAATATCTTATTATATTATATTGTCTTGTTGTTGTCTCTTATACCTAAAACATAAAAATCATTGTAGTGGGGTTTCTTCAATAATAAATAATTCAATAAGATATTGAAAAACCCTTTAAAAATAAAGTAGTAATGAAAAACCAAGAATCTAACGCAACATTGTATAAATTGAATCTTGAAATTGTTTTACACTAAGAACCCAAACTTAATTCCTAAAAAAATGTGTTGATGACATATGACAATGGTGATAAGATCTTGTTATAATATAAAGAAGGTAGTAAGTGTTAGTGCTTTGGAAACCAATGGAAGGTCCAATCATAGTTTCATTCTAGTTTTTTTTTAAATATATTTTTTATTAATATTGTTTTATACCATTTAGTTAATATTCTGAGAGGTTATTTCAACCATTATGAGATATTCAATTAGTTCCATGGGAGTAGGTTCCTAATTTGAATCTTTATGGGTGAGATACATTATTCTATGTTCACGAATGAGTTTATTAGGGATGTTATCTAGGTTCAATGTGGGAATGTATCTCTTATGTTTCTTCATGGGATTTCCCTTGAAAAAACATTATATCATTTAGTTAATAATGATTATAACAATAAAATTAGATGTTTTTAGTAGGAATGACAATCAATAAAAATTTTGATTTTGGTAAATTGTTAATTTAACCCAATACAGAAATTGATAGCAAAATGAAAAGATAATATCAAAAACTCCTCTTTCAAATAATGATATTTTTTTATTTTATAATATTTTATTTTATTTTTCTCAAATAAAAAAAAGATAGAATTTATTAGTCTCTTAAATGAAAACAAAAGAAAACAAATCTTTCTCTTCAAAGTGAAATATGTAGCCTCTATATTCTATGTTTTTAAAAAGATGGAATCCTCGAGTAAAGACGGACTAGCTAACAACTTTTGTATGTCATATAGAAGGAAATTTAAAATACTCAAAATTTATATATTAATCAAAATTATAACATTGAATGATAAAAAAAAAAAAAATTAATGTCCAAAACTTTTGTGTTCATCCATCTTCAATCATCAAAAACATACAATAAAATCACCCTATCGTATTTACATATTTCGGTGGATAAAATAGGAGTGTTCTTGCATAAGAAATGGTATCATACATCCTTTAATTACTTCCATTCCATTAAGGGCATCCATCTTAAGTTTACAAAATCTATCTAGGTTATTTAACTAAGTTGGGTGGTTCTTTAATATAGGGACAAATTTATTTTTCTTTCCAATACCTTTTAGGAAGGCTTATTGAATGAAATGACTACTCATCTCTTATTGATTTTAGATGAAATGTGCTACCATCAAAAGTTCATAAGGTTAATGAATTTATTGTGGATTGGTTTGTTTATCTTTTATGATAGTTAAGTTTAAGACTATATTGTTATTCGAAATGTAGGCATTTATAGACTTGGATACATGAATTCAAATTTTTTCTAGTGTGTAATTTGTTAGACGATTATTTGCATGCTTATCAAGGTATTGATTGTAAACTTTATCCTATGAACCACTCTACACTTATGGAAGACAAGGAGAAATGCAAAGAACTAGATAGGGATGAAGGGGATCCGAAATTTTAGGGGCTATACTTTAGAATTTGTTTTCTTTTAAGAAATGTGTTTGTGTGGAAACTACTTTAGTTGTTTTGGGAGATGATTATTGTGATCTTAAGAAAACAAGTTACATGGGTATCACTTTGTATGGACAATTAATATCATCTATGAAGGAAGAGTATCATCCATATAATCTAAATAAATAAATATTTCTTCATAATAAACCCACGTAGCTAAGAATTCATAATAAACACACTAAGATGTGATATCCCAAAAAATGAAGTAAAGCTAAAAAAACATTTAAGAAACACTCTTAAAATTTATAGGATAATGTCAAATCTCATTAGCGTGATTGGTTTCGATGGGCCTCGTTCTGCATGTTGACCCAGGTTTGAACCCATCGGGAGGACACACAAAACATTCATCTAGCTAAGGGTTGGTGTGGCCCAAACTGGATGCAATCCCCTAGTGCTTTTGAGGACTTAAATAGTCCTGGATCACAGTTTCTTAGCCACGGACTAGTCCCACAAGTCACGGACACACTAGCAAAGAAAAATGATAATCAAAACATAAATATACACAAATTGCAATAAATTATAACTAAATAAATAAAAAAGCTTAAAAAAATGCTAAAAACACCAATCTACCTTACATAACTAATAGGGAAAGAAAATTATTCAAATATATATACATTAAAAATTATTCAAATATGTATACATTTAAAATTTATATGGTTACATGGTGCAAATAAACATTTAATCCATTGAAATGTTTTAAATATTTAATCATATAACATTTAAATAACATAAAAGATTTAACTATAAATAAATATTAAAGTAAGTAATTTGAGTATGGATGTTTGAATTTAAAAATGTATGAATTCTCAATATGACCAATAAATATTAGAGATGATAAAAAAAATTAGATCCCATTGATTTTCCATGAGAATAAAATTCTAAATAATGATAGCTATAAGTACAGTATAGTACCATGTTCTACCAAGACAATGACCAAAATAACCTATAATAATTTTAAGAGGTTCATAACATATTGCTTTCTCTTGGTCACAATTGAATGAAAGCACTTGTCAAATATTTGGGTGCCCCACATTGTGATATTTGAAGGCACGTATAAATATGGGTGCCCTACATTTTGATAATTGAAGACAGGTATAAACATGAAATTACTAATCTCCTTGACAATATTAAAATGTTTATGGGAGAGCTATATCATTTCTAATTTTGAGAATCTGATGAGAAAGGACCAACAATCGAAACTAAAAACAATATTAGAAATCACTACCTTACTATAATAAAAAACAATATTAGAAATCACTACCTTACTATAATAAAAAAAACAATATTAGAAATCACTACCTGATATTTCCAAATATTTATAGTGATGTAATATAAACAAAAAAAAATACTAAAAAGAACATCAATTTTGATTAGTAAAAATATTTTACAATGGATATGAATCAAATATTTAAAAAAAATACTAAAAAGAACATCAAAATTGAAAAAACATCAATTTTGATTAGTAAAAATATTTTATAATGGATATGAATCAAATATTTAAAAAAAAAAAAATTTGATTAGCAAAAATATTTTACAATGGATATGAATCAAATATTATATATAGACATAAATATTTAAGAATACACGTATAACTTTTGGAAAGATGCTTCAAGAATTTTAATTTTCGAGTATGCACCATGAATCAAGAAGTGGGGCACCATATGACACTTAGAGATGTGAGTTTGAGCCCCACTTAATGGCCATGGTTTTATCTCTTTATAATTCCCCCTTAAAGGAGCGCTATCCTGGAGAGTATACTCAGTAGTTGTAAGAGGATTTAAACCCAGGTGAGGTTGTAACAATGCCCCATTTTCACCAGTCCAATCACTTCTCACGCTAAGAGTATATATACAAATTCCAAACTTAAATAACCTAGAGATTATATACTATTTGATATATAACTATGCAATGTTAGAACCATTTTAAACCATGTACCTTCAATAACACCTTTTTAGAAGGAAACATGGTTCATGTACCTACATTAACACCTTTTTAGAACGAAACATGGTTCTACATCCCCATCACTTAAATAAATAACCTAACTCTAACTTCGTAGGAAATATATCCATGTCTACAAATTTATGAAAATCACATACATGTATATCCTTCCTCTCCACATAAATAATCAACACCAATGCACTTTGTGTAATATTTGTTAAATTTATGGGAAGTTCAAAGAATAATTAAGTAAACTAATATTTGTAAAAATCCCAATTTTGAGATGGAGAGGAGATCTACTTTTTCACAAACCCTAGTGATTCGAACATTTTGAGTTCAACTATGGAGTTGGCTACTGGAGGGGCAGCCCTCCCTCCTCAAATCTTGGATATTGATGCCTTATGATATATGGCTTCTTCCATGGGAAAATATGAAAGACACTACATTCCCGTTTTGTCAAAAAAATCAATGAAACACTTTCTTGTTTTGTCAAAAATTTGAATGAAATACCAGAGGTTCCTTTTCCCTCAACCTCTTCTCATCAAATGGCCCTCAAGATGGTTGATAAAGGGTTGATTGGGAAATATACCAATGTCTATACTTCACCAAGAGCCATGGTGATATGGATACAAAAGAACTAAAAATTCATGATCAAGGGAAAGTTAACCCATTTTTTTGTGATTGAGGGTTTTATGTCTTTCTCTTTGAGGCCAAAAAAACAAGGATTTAATATTTCAAAGTGGACCCTATTATTTTGTTACTAAAGGGATGTATCAAAATAGATGGACTCTTGAATTTAATCTAGAAAATAATATTTCTTTTATGGTTCTAGTTGGGTGTGTCTATCACATCTACCATTGCATTTCTAGAATGAGGACATCATGTGATGCATATGAAATATTCTTGGAAAATATATTGACAAATATGAACTAGGGGACTAAATATTTTCTTGTGCATGCACTTGTGTCTAAGTATATCTAGAAAAGGGACTGTCTGAGGAAATGCAATTAACATTGGACAATTGGAATCACATTCAACTAGTAGACTATGAGCAAAATCTATTTAAATGTGAATTGTGTCGTGAATATGGGAATTTTTTGAAACATTCATGTAAGAATTCTCTATCAATGCAAGGAACACATGACAAGGGTGATCAATGGTAGACGGTTAAGAAGAAAAATCCTAAAAATAAACAAGATACCTCCTCATCACATCCTAAGAAAGTGCCATCTTTAGCGATTATTTCAAAACCCTTTAAATTGGGATAAGTTTTGGGGAAACCTCCATTGACTAGACCATCTACAGATCCATCAAATAGTAACAAAGGAATTCCTACTAACATATATATAGGAAAATGACTTAGCTCCATTAGGAACAAGTTTGAACTCTCATCCCATGGATAAAACATCCCTAATATTGATATTTTAGCAATCCCCACCTTAAATGTTGGAGTTTCTTTTGAAATAATGGTGCTAAAATAAAACCATGAACTAATTCTCTTGGAAAGAGATGAAAAAAACATGTATGATCATGAGGAGGTACACCATTGTATATCAAAGGATTTGTACACTTCTAGAACAACTCCAAGACATCAAGCCTATCAACACTCTGAATATTTGAAGAAAAATGAGGGTAAAGAGGAGGAAATTGAAAATGGAAAAACACATAAAAGGATATGATAAAACCCATCTAAAGAAAGAAGAGAAGAGATTGCAGAAAAAGATAAAGAATTGGGATAGGAAACCACCCTTTACAAAATGTATGGTAAAGGAACAAGAAGCACATTTAATCAAATTATAGAAGACCTACCATAAGGTGGGTCTCATAAACCAACAAGTAAATGGTGAATATTATCTCCTGGAACTATAGGGGCATGGGTAGTAATATCAATGAAGAATATATAAAGGACTTGATTAAAACAAAAAAACCTATTATTCTCCTACTCCATGAAACAAAGCTATAGGTTTAGGAAGACCCAAGTAAATGTAATAAATAATGGAACTATAGTGAGGGGAAGTAGTAAGTGCAAGAGGAGCCTAAAAGGGCCTCTATACAATTTGGAACAAGTTTATTTTACATTTAAATTATAGACTTCAAACATAACATTGGTTGTTGACAGGTCTCACCCATCAACAATCTAATGATATTTTCAATATAGTAAATTTTTATATGCCTACAAATTCTATTGAAAAAGTAGAGTGTTGGGATTCACTCTGGTCCATAAGAGGGTTGGATTACTGGATCAAGAGTATTGTGGTGGGTGAATTCAATACCACACACAACCAAAAATATAAATAGGGGGGGGGAGGTATAGTAAGGTATCCCCTTAGGGAAAGGATGGAGGTCTCAATATCTCTTTGGGATCTCATGGACATAAAACCAATAAAGGGAAGGTACACTTCGAAAAATAAAAGAATTAGCCCTACTCATAGTGTAGCTAGGTTGGATCAATTCTTAGTCCAGAGCACCTTTCTTGAGAGCATTGTAATAATTTCTTCCAAAATCATCTCATGGTCATCCTTTGATCATAGGCCTATCTCTTTAATGATAAAGAAGAGTTTGAATTATGGACCCATCCCTTTCAAAAGTAAATCTGTCAAGGAGTGGGATAAGAATTCCTATATTTCCTCTTAGGAAAGAGATCTTAAAAAATTAAAGGAAAAATTGGATCTAATTCAAGCAAGACTAGAAATGGAATATGTTACCAAAGAATTACTAGTAGAAGAGAATGAGACTTTTCAAAATTACCAAAATCCCTTATATAAGAGAAATACAAATGGTTCTTAAAGTCCCGTAGTTTTTTATTGGTAGAAGGGTATAGAAATACCATGTTTTTCCATAAGCACTCACATGATAGACTTTGGTAAACAATGTCAAGGAAATCACTACAACATGTGGTGTGACTCTTCACTCCTTCGATGAGACTAGACCAATGGCATACACTCATTTTTCAAATTTGTTTACTGAAAAATACAGAGACAATCCAAAGGAAACAATAGCCATTTTCAAAAACATATTGACAATAATTTCCCAAAGTGAGAATGATATTCAAACTCGAGAAATCATAAAGGAGGATATTTTGAAGGCTATCTGTGATCTAGCACCAAAACAATCCCCTGGTCCAAATGGCTTCTCTGATCACTTTTACAGGGAGTGCTATAATATCATCAAGTTTGATCTTATACATATGCTACAATATGTTCATAAATCCAATAAAATAGGAGAAATGAATTTATCCTTCCTAGCTCTAATTCCTAAGGAAGACCATCCTTTCTCCTCCAAATTTATCCCTCTCTCATTATGCAATGCTTATTACAAAATAATGACTAAAATTATTTCCAATAGATTGAAAAATATTCTTTCAAGAATTATTTAAGAAACCCAAGGTGGATTTATGGAAAATATGTCAATTGTGGACAATATTATCTTAGTTCAAGATGCGATATGATCTAGTCGCACAAAAAGAGAAAAAGGTATGATAATAAAAATTGATATTCTTAACACCTTTGACTAGGTTAGGCACTCTTTTCTCTTTGATGTTCTTCATAAATCTGTCTTTTCCCTAATTTTATACGTTGGCTATCTTTGTGTATAAAAAACCCTTGGATCTCCCCTTTGTTAAATGGGATATCCACTTCTTTTTTCAAATAAAGGAGAGGATTTTGATAGGGATACCCTTTATATCCTTTGTCATATATTATTATGGCTAAGTCTCTCAACAAGAAGCTCAAAGTTGAACATCGTAATGGGAATATTCCTAGCATAAAATTGGTAAGAGGATTAAAAAAGCATCAATCATTCACAATTTTCTGATGACACTTTGCTATTAGGAGGATCCTCCACTATCATGGAAAACATATTTAAGAGTGAGGTTTGATCAATCATAATAAATGACCAAATTTATGCTTAGAATGTAAGAAATAATTTTCTTGATGTCGTTTCTAGAATTTTGTCATTTCCACATCTTGATGTTCAGTCCACCTTTAGATATATTGGCATTCTCATTTGTTAGAATTCCTCTTCCTCACAATTGTGTCAATAGTTCATTAATAAAATCAAAGATATATTTATTCAATGGGGAACATAATAAAATCAAAGATAAATTTATTCAATAGGGAACATAATTGTTAAACCCTATTGGTCGGTTGATAATTATCAAATTATTACTCTCAGTGTTGCATATCTTCGAATATTCAATGTTTATCTCTCCTATGGGAGTAAAGAAGAAAATATCTAAAGAATTAATAAGGTTATTATGACAAGGAGGAAATTTAAAATCAAAGAGATATCACCTAGTAAATTGGTCAACAATCAGGGCACCAAAGACTCATGATGGTATCATTATAAAGGACCCAGCTTTGATGAATTTAGCAATGGGAAACAAACTTGTTTGGCTATTGGTCACTAAAAGGTATGATTGGTGGATGAAAATTATACATACAAAATACTTTTGGGGGAAAGGAAAATATTCCTCGATGTTATTCTTGTAGGAAAAGAAGGCTTACCTATATGGAAACTTCTTAATGCAACCATCCCAATCATCTAAGAAAAAATAGGTTTGGTTCTTGAAAACAGACACTCTATTGATTTGTTGTAAGACAATTTCATTGGATAACAAATGTTAAACTCCAACCAAGTCATTCTTCCCTTTAAGTACTGGTTGGACCTTTAAGGGAAAAACATATCTTTGATACCTTCACTTGGTTAAACTCTTTTGGCTTATGGACAAGGTGGAATTTTGGGTCGCCTCTCTCTCATCTGTCTCCTTTAAGTGCTTTTCTATAAGCTTCCATAAAAGGATGTGCTCCTAGAATTATTGAAAACCTTATATCAAAGAGAGTGGGTATAGGTTGATTATTGTGTCAAAGGGGGATATGATCAACAACTGTATGAAATGTTTCTTCCTCCTGGATTTTCGATACTGGGAAAGATTTTTAACCCAGATGGAATTATTAAAATTAACATAATTTTTTGGATTCTAGTACATGGCAAGATATTGACAATGAAGAATTTGTTGAAGCGTGGAATACAAGGGCCCTCTAAGTTCATTCTCTGCGTAAACAATTCTAAGTCAATGTATCATAAATTTTTGGACCGTGAGTTCGTAAATGGGATGGATAGTGTTTCCCAAATACATTTATTGGAAGGTTTGGTTCAATTAGATTAGAGATATTTTTAATCAAGATTTACCCAAACTAGAGTTGGTAGGAACCAGGGCCAAGGAATTATTGGTTGAGCATATCAACTCCAAAGGTTTTCATCTTTCAATTCCTCAAGTTATGGATAGAGATGAAGAGGTTCGGTATGAACAACTTAATATTAAATCCTCCTCCTCTAGAGCCAAAATAAGATCAACTAACTTTAGATCATGTTGGAAACTTCAAATGAGTCCACGAGATTTTTAAGAAATGGAGAACATAATAGTACTCTTATATCCTCTTCTTTGATGGAGCTTCTAAAAGGAATCCAAGGGTGGCAGGTGAAAAGGGGCTTATCCTTTACCCCAAAGGAATATATATATATATATATATATATATATATA
>ML778255.1:839302-868533 GCA_009831015.1 Picea engelmannii
CAACAAAAATGGGTGACTAAGCTCTTTGGATATGACTATGAGATCATTTACAAGAAGGGAAAAGACAATGTCATGGCGGATGCACTGTCCAGAAAATATGAAGACGAAGGATCTCTTTTTTCTCTTTCCTTCATTGTACCTGATTAGCTCCAAGCTGTGCACCAAGAATGGCTTCAAGATCCCAAAAATTTGCATATGATCCAGCAACTGCAGAACAAGGCTCCGACTCCCCTAGGATACTCCTGGCTCCAAGATGAGCTTCAATATAAAGGTCGCTTGTATTTAAGTAAACAATCCAAGCTTAAATCCATGGTGCTTTCTGAGCTTCATGCTACACCCACAGCCGGGCACTCAGGGTTCACCAAAACATATGACCGAGTCAAACGCTCTTTTTTCTAGGAGGGTATGAAACAGGACATCCGTAAGTTTGTCACTGAATGTGACGTGTGTCAACACAACAAGGGAGAAACAATCAAATCCCCAGGCACCCTCCAACCGCTTCCGATTCCCCCTGCTATTTGGAAGGATATCTCTATGGACTTTATTACAGGCCTACCCAAATAGGGGAATAAATCAATCATAATGGTGGTGGTGGATCGCCTCTCCAAGTATGCTCATTTCTGCGCTCTTTCCCACCCATTTACTGCATCCACGGTGGCTCAAATTTTCATGGACCAGGTATTCAAGCTACATGGCATACCACACTCTATTGTTTCTGATAGAGACCCAACTTTCAGAAGAAATTTTTGGCAGGAATTGTTTAAGCTACAAGGCACACAATTGCATCTCAGCTCAGCTTATCATCCCCAAACGGATGGTCAAACGGAAGTTGTCAACAAGTGTTTGGAAACATATCTGAGGTGCTTTGCCTCTGAAAAACAACACCAGTGGGTTCAATGGTTACCCATCGCCAAATGGTGGTACAACACTACATACCATACAACCACTTGCATGACTCCCTTTGAAGCAGTATATGGACAGAAGCCACCTCCAATTCTCTCATACTTACCAGGTACCTTGAAGGTCCAGGCAGTTGACCAAACACTTACCGTTTGAGAGGACATCCTTCGTACCCTTAAAGAGAACTTGGTCATGGCACATAATAGAATGAAGCAGCAAGCAGATCAAGGTCCCTCTGAACGTCAATTTGCAGAAGGGGATCAGGTGTTTCTGAGACTGCAACCATATAAGCAAACTTCCCTCAAGGCCGAGTATTGTCAAAAGCTAGCACCCAAATTCTATGGCCCTTACACAGTTCTCAAGCATGTGGGACAAGTCGCATATCAGTTAGCTCTACCCAGTCAGTCGAAGCTACACCTTGTTTTTTATGTTTCATGCTTGAAGAAGGTGATTGGAACCAGGTGCCAAATTCAAACTAACCTTCCAGAGTTAGCTGAAGAAGCTTCCATTTGGCTACAGCCAAAAGCAGTTTTGGACCAGCGTGAGCGTCGCCTGCGTCAGAGAACCATCATGGAAGTGCTAGTACAATGGAAAGGCATGACTCCAGCAGATGCCACTTGGGAACCAGCTACCATTCTGTAGCAGTTTCCACATCTCAAGCCTTGAGGACAAGGCTGTTTTTAAGGGGGAGGACATGTTAAGGTCCTAACCCGCACATAGGTAGATTAATGTATTCGAATGTAATAAAGGTCAATATTAATAAGGCCTTTCAATAAAATAGAATAAGGCGGATGTAAGAAGACCTAATAGAAGCTTCCGCTTCTAGAAGGATCTTCCTCTAGATGCTTCTCTTAATATACATATTTAGTATAAATAAGAGGCAAAGGTATGAGAACCCTATCTTGGAGATTATTGTAACAGAGTACTGCTCTACTGGAGGTTGCCCCCTCGAAGAGGCCTGTGAACATTGCTATCTGAATCAAAGTGCTATTTCTGTTGCTATTTCATATATCATTTATGTGTATGGTGAAGATTATGCTGGATATTTTACTGTCATTCTGTCATTTCTAGTATTTCATTTCTGTTCTACATATTATATAACTGGTATCTTGCATACTGGACCCTGTGTTTATGCCAAGAATTATCCATA
This sequence comes from Picea engelmannii, assembly GCA_009831015.1. Taxonomy (NCBI): domain Eukaryota; kingdom Viridiplantae; phylum Streptophyta; class Pinopsida; order Pinales; family Pinaceae; genus Picea; species Picea engelmannii. Next base: position 841,353 of record ML778255.1, read on the forward strand.
GTTGAGCCAATGGTATGCCATTCCAATATTCCAATAGAAATTTTAGTGGACCAACTTCTTCCTTCATGTACTAGAGCACTCAAGGGGAAGGATTCTCGAGGGAATGCCAATAGAGAAAGAAAATATGGACTACTACGAGACTATTGTGAATATAAGGGAATGGAAAATTCTTGAGGGGATATAAATAGAGAAGGGAAAGAAATATTCCCATGATATTGTTGAGTAGAGATGGGAAAGATGGATTCTTCATGCAGACGTCCACCGGTTCACGTCCACTTCCACTAGGACCTTCCTTTTCCCAGGCCTGAAGAGCTAAAATGCTCCTCCAATCCCTTATCGGGACCTTTCTGCACCCACAAGATGCTTCTCTGACGATCTCCCTTGGCCTTATCGGGAAATCGGACCTCACTGTGTCACGAGTCCTACACTTGGGTCTCACAATCCCCGAAACCCGAGGAATGTTCACTCCACCCTTTTCTATGCTTTTGTCGAGAATTATCCCGTCGTGAAATCAGTCCTCACTCTATCGTGAGTCATTGATCGGACGAATCCCCGATTCCTGATTTGCGATGATGGTTCTCTCTATTCCTAGCTCCTTCCAGCTAGCTCCTTTCCCACGTGATCTGTCAGTCCACGGGATTACTGACCTTCTTCCCTATTGGAACTTCAGAGTTCGCGAGGTTGAAATGAGAAAACCTCGCACTCCTGGGATCTCTGATCCCCAATCTCCGATGCCACCTGGCATCAGTTCCCCACCAGGGTTGACCCTTTGACACCTGTCCTCCACTATGCACCTTGATCTTGTCGAAAAATCACGTATTGGATTATCGCGGTTTCTGGTGTGATGGTTCCCTTGTCCTCAGAAAACCCGAAATACCAAACTCTGATTCCTCTGGATCCTCAGACACGTGTCCTGCGGATCAACGGTTTCGATCACATCGAGAAATCGCTAATCGTGATTTCAACGTGCAAAGTCCCTGTCTCCGGAATCCCGATTCTCCGATTCGAAAACCTTGGGATCTCTTGCCACATGCCCCTATTGAAATAAACGGTTGAGATCTTTTCGGGAAATCATTGGTCGCGATGTTAGGCACGAGACTCTTGTCTCTGGAAACTCCGATCCTCCAATGAGCCGAGTCCCGATGACTCATGGGCTTCTCCCTTGCACACTAAGACTTAACCCATGTGCAACTTTCCCAAATCTGACGGCGGACGGGAATTTGTTGTTTCCTCCTACGAATCCTAACCGTCGATTCTCCTTCTTGAGGATTTCCTGGGATGGCTAAGAGTTCCTTCTAAGGACTTGTTTTCCAAGCCTGTGCCTGCAAACTCTGCTTGACCCTTCCTCGATCCAACTTCCTATGTTCTTTTTCACGATATTACGAAGGTGCTAAACCTCCTGAACTTTTCCACTCTGACTCCTTCAGATGGATTCGCGCGTACTCCTCGCGCTTGGCATTCAACAACTTCCCAGGTGTTGAATCCTTCTAACTCTGTGCACTTCCTGTAGCAGCAGTATTTTATCTCCTTTGCTCATATTAACAACTGAGACTTCTCCTTCAGTCTGTGCACTCTTCATGCAGCTTCAACAACTCCCTGCAACTTCTGGGTGGATGAGAATAAGTGTTTAACTATCGAGCCTTCCTCAACGCACTCTTTGCGGATGAAGTCAACTGCACACCTTACAAGAATCTCCTGGATCAGATAGAGAAATAATTGAAACTTATTCTCTCTCTCCTTCTCAGACTTCAGTTAAACCCTAAAATCACATGCACAACATATACAAAGCAAATGCATAACCAAAAAACAAACATTCATGAGCAAATAAACCACATACACAGAGAAACAACACCAGTCATGAATTTGAATCAGAATTTCATTCTATTAATTCAACATCTGTACATGGGTGTTCTACACAATTTCTCTGCTTGCTCTTCTCTTCTGAATGCTTGATTCTTGCTAATGTTACAATGATACAATGAGGGTGTCTATATCCGTTTTCCCTCTCGAACTCTAAAACTGTCTAATCTAGAAATAAAATCCTATCTACCTGCATTAAACCTATTAAATGCCTCCTATCTATTTCAGACAAGAGCGTATGGCTTGAGGTCTGATACAACATACAAAAGGCACTCCTTCATAAAGGAATCATTTAAGACTTGTGCTACAATCCCAAAGCACTTTCAAAATTTGGGTTTGTTTGTCCAGCTAATCTCCGCTTGATGTGATGGCTCGCTTGCTGAGTTGGCGATGTTCCTACATCATACTCCTTGGCTTGAAAACTTTCATGGGCTCCTGTCCATGAGCTCCCGCACAGTCTGTCCATGCTTTTGGATAACTGCTTATGTCTCCCAGCTGGCATCTTCCACTGGGTGATTCTTCCATTTCACTAGATACTCGAAGTATTGCTTCCGTCTGGTTCTTTTTCTTACCCTCTTGTCCAGTATACGCTCCATCTGTGGCCTGTCTGCAATCGGCATCTGCTTCTGCCACTGTATTTCTAGCTGTTCATCACTTCCAGTTCCTGTTTCCTCAGCCTTATATGGATATAAGTCTGAGACATTGAATGTCGGAGATATTCCATTCTCATAAGCATTTTCTCCCAACTTCTTCAGGACTCTGCATGGCTCAATTTTATTCATCTTCAGCTTGTTGTATGTTCCCCTTGGGAACCTTTCCTTCCTCAGATGTGCCAAAACTATATCACCAACTTTGAACTAAAGTTGTCTCCGATGCTGATCCGCTCTGCGTTTGTACTCTTGATTTGACTCCAGCAATCGCTGCTTCACTCTGCCGTGAAGTTCTTCCATTGCCTCTGTGAATTCTTCAACTCTTGCACTCTTGGTGATTATCTGCTCTGAATCCCTCAGCTTAGATACTCCTCTTGGTTGCCTGCCATATACAATCTCAAATCTCTTGGTTTTTCACTAAATCATTGTAATCAAATTCTGCCTGTGGCAACACGTTATCCCAACTGCTATGGTGCTCTGTCACTAGGCTTCTGAGTAAATCTCCCAAACTTCAATTTACCACCTCTATTTTCCCATCCATCTGAGGATGATAGGATAAACTAAACATTAAATTAGTTCCCATCTTTTTCCAGAGTGTCCTCCAGAAATGTTCAATGAACTTCATATCCCTGTTCGATATTATGCTTCTGGGTAAACCATGAAGTCTAACAATCTCCTTGAAAAACAGATTTGCGATATGAGTCGCATCGTTGGTCTTCTGACATGGAACAAAATGTGCCATTTTGGAAAACCTGTCAACCACCACAAAGATTGAATCATGTCCTCTTTGCGTCCTCGGTGATCCTAATATGAAATCCATGCTAATTTCATCCCACGGCCTTTCAGGTATGGGTAATTATTGGTAGAATCCCGCATTCTTCTTTCTTCCCTTTGAATGCTGGCAAATTCTGCACCTGTCAACAAACTTCTTGACATATGTTTGCATCTTCGGCTAGAAGTATGCTTCGCTCAGCTTTGCAAACATCTTATCATGGCCAAAATGCCCTGCTAATCCACCATTATGCTTTTCTTTTAGCAGATTCCCCCTCATGGAGCAATTCGGAATGCATAATTGATTTCCTTTGAATAACAGTCCATTCTGGATCATGTAATCCATCCACAGGCTTCTGTCTCTGAGAACTAGATTCTCAGCTGCCTCATATGCCTCTGCAAAATCTGCATCTCCTGCATACATGTCTTTAATATTTTCAAAACCCAATGTTTTGACTCGGAATTCCTGCAGCAACAAACACTTCCTGCTCAAAGCATCAACCACTTTGTTAGCAGTCCCTGAAATGTGTTTAATTACAAATGTAAAATTCTGCATATACTCTACCCATTTTGCATTTTTCTGATTCAACTTCTCCTATTGAGTCACAAACTATAATGCATGATTATCACTATACATAACAAATTCTTTTGGGATCAAGTAATGCCTCCACTTCTTCAACGCCTGTATGATAGCATAAAATTATTTATCATACGTGGAATACTTCACCTTCGCCTCATCCAGCTTCTCGCTGAAATATGTGATTGGTCTGTCCTCCTGGCTCAAGACCGCTCCTATGGCAAAGCCACTTGCATCACATTTTACCTGGAATACCTTTGCAAAATCTGGCAACACCAAAACTGGTTGTTCTGTGATCTTTCGCTTCAACAGATTGAAGCTCTTCTCTGCCTCTTCAGTCCAATGAAAAGATTTATGTCTTTTCTTGACTGTGTCCATCATTGCTGCGCTAATTCCACTGAAGTTCCTAATGAATTTTCTGTAGAAACTTGTCAATCCGTGGAAACTTCTCACCTCGAAAACATTTTTTGATGATGGCCAATTTTTCATTACCTCCACTTTACTTGGATCCATCTTCAATTCATTTGCCAATATGAAAAACCCCAAGTAAATGAGTTTTTTCTTCATAAATGAAGATTTCCTCATGTTGATCAACAACTTCTCTTGCTGTAGCTTCCTCATTACTACAGCTAAATGCTTCAGATGTTCTTCTTTTGATTTGATGAAAATCAATATGTCATCTAAATAAACAATGACAAACTTACCAATGAATTCTTTCAGCACTTCATTCATCAGCCTCATGAATGTACTCGGTGCATTTTTCAAACCAAACGGCATGACTAGCCATTCGTACAACCCTTCGTTGGTTTTGAAGGCTGTCTTCCACTCATCGCCTTCCCTCATGCGAATCTGATGGTATCCTCTTTTCAAATCCACCTTTGAAAAAAACTCTGCTCCACTCAAGCAGTCCATCAAGTCATCCATTCCTGGAAATAGAAACCTGTACCTGATGGTTATCTTGTTAATGGCTCTGGAATCAGTGCACATTCTCCAACCTCCATCCTTCTTTGGACTCAGTACCGTTGGAACGACACACGGACTTAAACTCTCCCTTATCATCCCTTTATTCAGTAGCTCTTGTACCTGCCTTTTGACCTCCTCATTCTCCTGTAGCGTCAACCTGTACGCTGCTTTGTTTGGCAAACTTGCTCCTGGTATGAGGTCTATGTGATGACTCACGCTTCTCATTGGTGGCAACGAATGAGGTAATCCGTCTACCACAATATCAGCAAACTCTTCCAATTGTTCCTGAATTTCCTCTAGCAGATCATCCACTCTTGTGTTGGTCAAAACAACTCTTGGTTTCCTGACCACAAAGAATTGTGGATCTTCCTTCTTCTTTACTTCTGCCAGAAGTTCCTTCCCACTCATGAGAAGTACCCTGTTGTTCACTTCCGGTTTTGCCTCCTTATCTTTTATCGGAAGTAACATGTGTGTTCTCCCATTTTTCTCAAAAGTATACGTATTCATCTTCCCATCATGAACTACGTTTCTGTCATATTGCCATGGTCTGCCTAGCAATAAATGACATACATCCATAGGAATAACATCACAGAGAATTTTATCATTGTATCCTCCTATCTTGATGTCAACTAAGCATTTTTTAGTGACACTCACCTGATGTCCCTTCTGTAGCCATGATACCTTGTATGGACTCAGGTGATCAGTCGTTTCCATCTCTAGTTTCTCCACCATCTCGGTTGAAATGAGATTGTCGGTGCTTCCACTGTCCACAATAACCTTGCATTTCCTATCTTTGGTCTTGCATGTAATTCTGAACAGTCTGCTTCGCTGAGCTGTGTCCTCCACCTCCTTCTCGGGTGTTAAAAGGACTTTATGCATCATCAATGACCTTCCGTCTTCTGCGTCTTCTACTTCAGCAGCTCGCCTTTGTGCCTCGGCGATGTGAGCTTCTCCTCCATATTTCTTCCTATCTGGACAATCAACTGCTTTATGTCCATTTTTCCCACATGTGTAGCATGTGATGATTCCTCCTCGGCCTCTTCCTCTACCTCGGGTACGAGGAAATGTGTTAACATCAGCGTATCCTCCACTCTGTTCTGCCTGTTGCATTCGCTATTCAGCGTGCTGTCCTCGCTGTGAAATTCCACCTCTTTCCATTTTGGTCTGAGGCTTCTTCCAGTCATCCTTAGATTTCTAGAACCTATCTTGAGCAACTGATTTTGCCTCTCGGCTGGCTCTTGCCTTCGCCTCACTGTGCTGTCTTACGGGTTAGCTTCTCTTCTGCCTTCAACGCCATCTGATACACATCCTCAACTGTTCTAATGGTTGTCATACTCATTTCATCCTAGATATCGTTTCTTAAGCCATTCATATATCTGGCGACTTTTTCATCATCGCTCTCCTGATGACCTGCTTTGATATTGAGCTTGTAGAATTCTTTGGTATACTCCTTCACCATCATCAACTTCTGTCTCAAGTTCTGCATTCTCCTGAACAGTGTGATTTGATAATCCCTTGGGATGAACTTTGCCTTCATCTTCGCAATCATTCGATCCCAGCTTTTGATCTTTTGCTTGCCTTTGGAACGTCTATCTGCTTGAAGCTCATCCCACCATAATGTTGCGTGTCCCTTCAATTTTGTGACAGCATGCCTAACCTTTTTATCTTCTTCGATGTCTTCATAATCGAAGTAAGTATCAAGAGATCGAATCCAATCCAGAAGATCTTCTGCATCCAGGCTCCCTTCATAAGCTGGAATGTCCATTTTGGTCTTTGAACTCATCCAGGTGATAGCTTTTATCAATCGCTCATTGGCTACATCTTCAGCTGCAACTTCTCCTTATTGTTCAGCTTCGTCTTCACCTTCAGAGTCTCTCATATCTCCAGCATTGGCTGTGTGTCTCTGCACTGCCTCCATATCTTCTAGTCTTGCTCGAAGATCTCTCATTTTCCTTTCCAGTTCCAGATTTCCTGCCGGCCTGCCTCTTCTTCTCACCTCCCTGTCTTCTAGGTCAGGTGACTGCCTTTCTCTTCTGGGCGGCATGGTGAATTCTCTCTCTTTATGCTATAGAAAACAAAGAGTCACTTTTCTCTGATACCACTTGATGCAAACGTCCACTGGTTCACGTCCACTTCCACCAGGACCTTCCTTTTCCCAGGCCCGAAGAGCTAAAATGCTCCTCCAATCCCTTATCGGGACCTTTCTGCACCCACAGGATGCTTCTCCGATGATCTCCCTTGGCCTTATCGGGAAATCAGACCTCGTTGTGTCGCAAGTCCTACACTTGGGTCTCACAATCCCCAAAACCCGAGGAATGTTCACTCCACGCTTTTCTATGCTTCTGTCGGGAATTATCCCATCGCAAAATCGGTCCTCACTCTATCGTGAGTCACTACTTAGACGAATCCCCGATTCTCGATTTGTGATGACGGTTCTCTCTATTCCTAGATCCTTCCAGCTAGCTCCTTTCCCACGTGATATGTCAGTCCACGGGATTACTGACCTTCTTCCCTATCGGAACTTTGGAGTTCGCGAGGTTGAAATGCGAAAACCTCACGCTCCTAGGATCTCCGATCCCCAATCTCTGATGCCACCTGGCGTCAGTTCCCCACCAGGGTTGACCCTTTGACACCTGTCCTCCACTATGCACCTTGATCTTGTCGAAAAATCGCGTATCGGATTATCACGGTTTCTGGTGTGACGGTTCCCTTGTCCTCAGAAAACCTGAAATACCGAACTCCGATTCCTCTGGATCCTCGGACACGCGTCCTGCGGATCAACGGTTCTGATCGCGTCGGGAAATCGCTAATCACGATTTCAACGTGCAAAGTCCCTGTCTCCGGAATCCCGATTCTCCGATTCGCGAACCTTGGGATCTCTTGCCATGTGCCCCTATTGAAATCAACGGTTGAGATCTTTTCGGGAAATCGTTGGTCGCGATGTTAGGCACGAGACTCTTGTCTCTGGAAACTCCGATCCTCCGATGAGCCGAGTCCCGATGAGTCCCGGGATCCTCCCCTGCACGCTAAGACTTAACCCATGTGCAACTTTCCCAGATCTGATGGTAGATGGGAATTCGTTGTTTCCTCCTGCGAATCTTGACCATTGATTCTCCTTCTCGAGGATTTCCTGGGATGGCTAAGAGTTCCTTCTAAGGACTTGCTTTCCAAGCCTGCGCCTGCAAACTCTGCTTGACCCTTCCTCGATCCAACTTCCTGTGTTCTTTTTCACGATATTACGAAGGTGCTAAACCTCCTGAACTTTTCCACTCTGACTCCTTTAGATGGATTCACGCGTACTCCTCGCGCTTGGCATTCAACAACTTCCCAGGTGTTGAATCCTTCTAACTCTGCGCACTTCCTGCAGCAGCAGTCTTTTATCTCCTTTGCTCAGATTAACAACTGAGACTTCTCCTTCAGCCTGTGCACTCTTCACGCGACTTCAACAACTCCCTCCAACTTCTGGGTGGATGAGAATACGTGTTTAACTATCGATCCTTCCTCAACGCACTCTTTGCAGATGAAGTCAACTAGACACTTTGTAGGAATCTCTTGGCATAGACAGAGAAACAATTGAAACTTATTCTCTCTCTCCTTCTCAGACTTCAGTTAAACCCTGAAATCACATGCACAACATATACAAAGCAAATGCATAACTAGAAAACAAACATTCATGAGCACATAAACCACATACACAGAGAAACAACACCAGTCATGAATTTGAATCAGAATTTCATTCTATTAATTCAACATCTGTACATGGGTGTTCTGCACAATTTCTCTACTTGCTCTTCTCTTCTGAATGCTTGATTCTTGCTAATGTTACAATGATACAATGAGGGTGTCTATATCCGTTTTCCCTCTCGAACTCTAAAACTGTCTAATCTGGAAATAAAATCCTATCTACCTGCATTAAACCTATTAAATGCCTCCTATCTATTTCAGACAAGAGCGTATGGCTCGAGGTCTGATACAACATACAAAAGGCACTCCTTCATAAAGGAATAATTTAAGACTTGTGCTACAATCCCAAAGCACTTTCAAAATTTGGGTTTGTTTGTCCAGCTAATCTTTGCTTGATGTGTCGGCTCGCTTGCTGAGTTGGCGATGCTCCTGCATCAATTCTTGTGGCATTGAAGAAGAGAAGGGAAATACCTTCCCTCATGTTATGATTGACTAAGGGGAGATGGTCTAAAATGAATGAGGGATGGGTGATATGGCTAGAGGATTTTCTTTCATATATTTGATGGTAGATGTGTGGTTGTTTTTATTTTTGGGGCATGACAGGTTAGGATGTGTGATATTAAACCTCCGACATAGGAAATTCCTTCACTTTATGGTATCATGCTCTAAATTGGTGGTGGAATCCTTGGATAATTCCTATGGTTGGGTAATGAATCACTCCTAATTAATTACTTTGGTGAACATTCATTTGGATACAAATACGTGTTTGAATCTATTTATTTCCAAGAAAAAAAGTGTAACTAGTTTTTGTTTCAGGTAGAAACATAAAGATACATTTTGTGTGTGTAAAGGAACTCAAAAACGTCTTTTTGACATTGAATTGAAGAATTCCGTTCATGTGAATATAAAGGTTCAAAAAATGAAACAATCCAAGCATATATAGTCTTTATTATCACATGAATATCAAGAAGGTTCAAAAAATGAAACAATCCAAAGATATATATTCCTTATTAAACATGATATTTTCAAAAGGACGACTTGTAGACCCGCAAGGAGATAGAGTCACTTAGATAAAAAAGAACGTATGTTAGAAACATGCTAAAAAAAATAAAAAATAAACAAATTTTACCGACATGACCTAACTACTCAATAGTTTAGTCATACTTAGAGCTAATGATTGTTGGAGAAATGATTCCATCATTCTCTTCTAAGATTTGTACAACTCCAATGGGAATTTGCAAGGCGTGTTCCCTTAGGGATGAGGAGTTCATCTGGTTGACCTTCTTTTTGCTATTAACTTCTCAAAACCCTCTATGTTGTTTGAGGGGGTGTTCGTTGCCGAAGGTGGGTGCTTATTTAGTGGGGAATGTCTGAAAATATGCCCATGCTCTTGACATTGGAACATTTGAATGGTATGTGTTCATAGTCTATGGTTTGCAGCCATTTTGAATCTTGGTAGCTTAGACAGATGGACTATGGAAGGTTTCATGTATGCTCAGATGCAAGCATATGATGTGCAGTTTCCTTCCTTGGTAAATTATGAATATTCCCAAAGGATCCAAGTGTATTCCCTATCCCTTCTAGAGTCTCGTATTTCAAGAACACTTGCGGCAATGAGTAGAGATAGATCTAGACCAAGGCAGTTGTGAAGTCCTCTTTGTCAGGGATAAAGTTTTTTTCCCATGGCTTGAGGTATAGGCCTATTGAGTTGAAGAAGTAAGGACCATTCTTAAAAATCCTATCCCAATCTTCTAGGCTAGTAATTTTTTTTTTGAATAACCCCTTAGAGTCTAGCTTCAAATCTACTTACCCTGTTGGCTTCCAATTAATTTTTATCCACAAAACTAGTTCCTTTTCTATTGGCCAAATGCCCACGAATTTGCCAATGAAGGAATAATCCTACATAAAATAGATGTATTCTTCGATTTTTGTCAAAGTGACTTCTTATATTGGATTTGTAGTTTCCTTTCAGATACATCTGGTTCCATTGCGAGGAAGACTGTGATTCAGATCTAGTTTTACTTGAGACTTAAGAAGAATTTCCTTTGTCGAATTTCCTAACCCTCTCGCTCTGACTGCAAAATATTGATCTTCTTCCCTTCTTGGGAAGGCTATGNCCCCTGTTGTCACCTAATAAAGTGTAACTAGTGCAAAAAAAACCTAGCTCATCAATTAATTCACCCATTCAATCATGATTTATGTAACTTAAAACATAATACTCATCTCTAATGATTTAATAACCAAATATTTTTACTTCAATGCCTTTTTAAAATAATTTAACATCTTAATGATATTAATTGTATATTTGTTCTCAATGTGTAAATCCTTTATCTCTAGAGTATATAGAGAATGAATCGTTGTTATAATTGTGATCGTTAGTATAATAAACAAGATAGTAAAAGAATATTCAATAATAAATATAGTCACAATTATGAATTATATCGTTCTCATAAATATTGATGCAGGAGCATCTCCCACGTCAAGCGAGCCAGCGCAGAAGACAATGGATAGTTGGACAAGCACCAGCATAAATTTTGAAAATCCCTTAGATTGATGCGCCATCTTAAATGAAGTCATTTAAGAAGAGACGCACTTGTGTAATGTAATCGGGCCTTGAGCCATACACTCTTGTCCTTAGTAGGTAGGAGGCATTTAAGATACTTAATGCAGGTAGATAGAATTTAATTCTAGATTAGACTGTTTGAGAGAGCAAGAGGGAAATGGGATATAGACACCCTCATTGTGCATTGTAACATAATTCTGAGGAAGAAGGAAGAGCAAGAGAAAGCAAAGAAATGTGTAAGAACACCCATGTACAGACATTTGGATTAATGGAAAGCTTTGATTCAAATTCATGGTTTGTGTTGTTCTCTGTGTATTGATGTTATGCTCATGAATTTTTTCTTCCTGTTATACATTTTCTTTGATATGTTGTGTATATGATTTCATGTTCTAAGTGAAGTCTGAAAGGAAGAGGGAATGAGGTTTAATTGTTTCTCTATCTAAGCGAGAATTCCTGCAAGGAGTGAAGCCGAAGTGTCCGCAAGGACTGCATTGACAGAGGGTTCAGATAGGTAGCATTTGTTCTCATCTCCACAGAAGTGCAGTTCGGCATAGGAGCCGTGCAAGGAGTGCGCAGGAGAAGAAAAATCTTAGGGTTGCGAACCTGAGTAAGGTGTGAGAGACTGCTGCTGCAGGAGTGTGCAGAGTCGAAGGTATTCATCACTTGGAAGTGTCTGAGCCGTAAGGAGTGCGTGCAAGAATCTTCTCTAAGACTCAGAGTCGTGAGAAAGCTTAGGAGGGATAAGGCCTTTGAAGCTATTGAGGGTAGCATAAGGAGTTGGTGCATATCGAGTGACTCAAGGCGCCAACATTTTGTGTCACAGTTGATTAAGTCTAGGAAGGAATCCTTGGTTCACTTCGTGAAAGTATCAAGGAGGGAAAAGACAGATGGTCAGGATCTTGTGGAGAGGATTTGCGAAATCCCGTCAGCCATCTGATCTGGTAAAGAAGTGGGGAGGTTACGGCTGCGTTCGAAGTTCAAGTTCCAGGGATCGTGAGCCATCGGATCATCACCCAGTTACCCGTCAACCGTCTGATTGACAAGAGTTCCACAGGATTTAAATCTTCGTGAGCAGAGGGAAAACCCTAAGAAGGCATCAGGATATTGAGGCATCGAGGTTCGGATTATTGGAAATCCCGTGGAATAGAGTTCGGGTAAATCCATCGTGAAAATCCTGACAAGTTCAAAGCCGTCCATCTGTGGGGACAGGTGGCAGAAATCAAGAGTCGTCAGTCTATCGAGGATTTGGTCATCGGGGCTCATATAAGTGAGTGGTTAGACTTTGTGTTTGGCGAAGTCCAAGGTTCGATCTGAGCCGTCCATCATTTGGAATGTGTGTCAAAAGATCTGACGAAGTTGGGGTTCGGTGTATTGGAGGTCCTGAGGACAGGATACTCTTGCAATTTGGAATCGTGAAGTCCGAAATCCCATTGAGGAGGTAAGTTACATATGGGGCCCAGCTGATGTCGATCGTCGTAACAGGGGAATCAGGAATTTCCAAGGTGAATACCCCGAAGCATACGAGAGTCATCCATCTTTGAGGACGCGTGGCAATAATCGCAACCTTCGGAGAAAGTCTCGAAGGAAAAGGCACATCGGGAAATCGGCATTCGAGAGATCGGGGGAATTGAAGGGCTAAAACATATGCATTAGGATTCACGATCTTGCGAACTCCGAAATGCCGATGGAGTAAAGGGACCGTTGAAAACTCAACTTGCGAGCACATCGAAGTTTCGGCATATTGGGACTCGGGAGTCGGAGAACTGAGTTGCTCAACACCACGAGTGCTGAAATCGTGATAAGAGAAGTTCCGACAAGGTAAAGGAAAAGGTCAGCGTTGACTTGAATCGGGATTCAGGGATTCGAGAATCCTACGCTCGACCACTGACCTCACGAAGTCGCAAAGTCTAATCCCCCGATAAGTAAAGAGAGGGGATCGCGCGAAGAGTTATGTGGGTGCAAACTTCCCGATAGGGAAATAGAAGGACATTAGAGTTCTTTGGGCCGTGGTAAAGGGAAGATCCTGTGAGCGGATGTGCTTGCGAGCGCACTTGCATCAAATATTTACATAATCGATAGAGAATGGAATAGTATTATAATTGTGATATTTAAGTGTAAATCGTGATTTTTGGTAACTTAGGGGAACATCCACAAAGATTCATTGTGGTATTTTTAGAAGAGGGTATTCCTCCATGATTATACTCATGAAACCCACACCTAAAAAAATCTTTTTTTCATTATAATTGACTAAACATGATCACCATTTTCTCTATAAACTTAGCAGATGAGTTGGTGAGTTGGTTTGTGGAAAATATCTTTCTAAAGAACTATCTTCATTGTGCGATGATGGGCTATTCTCGTGAATATCCCTAAAAGAAAAACAACACACAAGGAATTGGATGGGGAAGGAATCATCTCCCAACCATGAAAGAATCATCATCGTCATGCTATGGTGAGGTATTCCCCGTGATTACACCCATGGGGCCCACGGTCAATGAAATAAAGTTAATATTATAAGTGGTTAAACATAATCATTTACAATATGTAAAAAAAAAATCATTATAATAAACAAATAATAATTATCATAAATAATAATTGTCATAATAATAATAATAATAATATAATCAATACAATGAAAGGAACTGTTATCAATAGCGTGAAAGGAAACGCTAGCAAGATCTTCATATGAAGAGAGAAGAGGTATTTTTTCCCTATGTTCCTTACATAATAAATAGATTTCCTTCCTAATATTTCATTCATCGTGTGTAAAGATTCTGAAATGGGAGTTGTATAAGACAAATACATGGATGGATGACTTGGTCCATTTTCATAGAATAAAATGAAGACGTTGTTTATTTTTTTAGAAATATAATTTTTTAATTTACCAAAATATATTTTTATTTAATAATTATAATTAAGAGGATTTAGATTTCATAAAATATTTAGAAAAAAAAACAAATTAATTTTTCATTAGTATTAATGTTTTCACAATTTGTTTTTATTAAACTAGATATTTGAACTTTATTAATTTATTTCGTTAATCGATACATATTATTAAAAAACTCTTATTATTAAATTATATTACCTTTTGGTTGTCTCTACCTAAAGCATAAACATTGTAGTGGATTTTATTCAATTGCAAATAAGTCAAAATGAGATAAGTTTGAGGGGAAAAAAACCTAAGCAAAGAAAAGAAGAATAGCCATAATTATAAATATGTTGGAAACCCTCTAAAAACAAAGTAGCAATGAAAAACCAAGAATCTAACTCAACATTGTATAGATCGAATCTTCAATAAAAATGCTTAAGACTTTTTTTTTTACACTGGGAACCCACACTTGGTAATGGTGATTTTCACGTCACTGGGAAAATAAAGGGACCACAAACAACTTGTTGATGGTACTATATGGAAATGGTGATAAGATTGAGTTATTGGATAAAGAGGTTAGTAAGTATTGGTGCTTTGGAACCCAAGGAAAGGTCTAGACATAATTCCATTAATTCCATCCTCTCTTTTCTTTTAATGATATCTTTTAGTTAATAATGTTTTATATCATTTAGTTAATATCTTAAGGGGTTATCTTAATCACTTGTTACCAATGTTGTTGGGAATTTGGTTAGTTTCATGGTAGTAGGTTTCTAGTTTGAACTCCTATGAGTGAGACACACTAATCTCTCTTGACGATTTTATTAGGAATGCCATCCATGTTCAATGTGGGAAAGCATCCCTTAGGCTTCTTCATGGGGATTTCCTTAGATTTTTCTTATCATTTAGTTATTAATGAGTATAACAATGAAATTAGATGTTTTTAGTAGAATTAAAGGTTTGTAGAAAAGTTGGTTTTGGTTAATTGTATAGTACCCTATTTTATTTGACTATTGAGATGGACTAAACATTATTATTTGAGGGAATTTGTTCATAAATGATACATATTTATTTTACCAATATTGTGATGATGAAACTTGAATTTTTGACTAAATATGATTGGGTTAAAATCACGATTATTGAATTTCTTTATTTAAAATTTTATATGATATGATAGATAAATTAAATGTGCATTGATATGATGCAAATGTTGATATTGATTTCTATTTTTTCGATGAATTGAAATGAACATGTTGGATACATTAATTTGTAGATGTTATTAATGGTTTTCCTAGTGTGATAGGAAACGAGAGTTGTGCATTGATACGAGATTGCATCGACATTTTATTGGAATTCAAATTGAGTTATGAACAACAAAAGTTGTGTGATTATGTTATATTTTGATTTGGATTGTGAAATTAATGATGTGTTGATTGTAGTGTATGCAATCATAGGAAAAATGTCTGGTGGTTGATCCACATATGGGTAATGAGGTTGTATGGAATTGTATAGAGTATTATCAAGAGAGGAGGGAAAATGTTCAAGTTTTCACCTACTAGCTCTCATTCTCATGATCTGAGTTGAAAATATAGGGGTGCTTTTACTCTGAGGTTACATGTTGTTGTGAATGTAGGCTAAAAACTTGGTCACTCACGATGATTAGATGAGAGGCATGCAATAAGGTGATAACCTAATTCTTCAATGATCCTTAGTATCTCAACTATAAAATCTCTCTCTTGCACACACTGAGCGAACTTATTCTTTGAGGACACTTGCTTGCAAGTGATCCGGATTATTATACTATTGGTCGTTTGATTATGATTATCAGGCATTATGGATATGATGATATGTTATTATGTTTCATTGACATAGACATGTGTTATTGACTGGGTTCTCCTAAGTGTGCAAGACTTTGGACCTCGAGGATGTAGAGGCATTGATAAAACCCCATGGATTCTAGATCGAGTCAGGGAGTGGACTATTGGGGTTTGATTGTTGTTGATATGACATATGTACATCTGATTAGATGTTATGATGATTGATTATTATTACTAACATGATTCATTGATGATGCAAGTTGACGATAGCTTTCCAACTAGACTCACATGTGGAGTAGAGGGGTCACACATGAAAACTAGAGACTTTGAGGGAGAGGTGTGGGAGCAACCTTCCCACTGCCTACTAGCACTCCCTTCGTGGCTCAAAGTGTAGGTTAATGACTACCTAGTTTAAGAATACTAACAATGTCGTGAGGGAATATTGCGACAGTCGCTCGTGATGATTCTAAGGGGTGCACAATAAGGCAGGGGCCTTATTCCTTAGAGGCCCTTGGTATCCCACAAGATCACCTGGCGGAGTATTGAATCTAGTGGTTTTTTATGTCTACCAAGTCAGTCAAGAGGCAAGTGGCACTCTTGGAGAATGTAGTGCGTCTTGAAGGGAACGTCGCACAAGGAAAATAGAAAGAGGCAATGGGCACCCTTGGAGCACGTAGTGCATCTTGAAGGGCATGTTGTGCAAGGAAAATAGAAAGAGGCGAGTGGCACCCTTGGAGCACCTAGTGCGTCCTGAAGGGCATGTCGCATTTTAACTGGAAGGTGAATAAATCTAGATGGACTTAAAATGAATGATGTGATAAGTAAGATTTAAAAACAATTTCCCTCATAAAAATGTCACCTAGCCTAGTGAAATGAAAATCTAGGTCTAAGTAACACATGTGCTCAAAAAAATAATCATAATTAAATATGTAACAAGAAGGGGGTAAGAAATTCAACTAATTTATTAAAATAAAATTATAATGGGGGATTAAAATTTTAAAAGGGAAATGATTGTTTTATCTACACATGCTAATTAAATTTTTAATTAAAAAGAATAAGCGGTAAAATGTTGTTTTTCTACATTTGCTAAATTGAGTTTTAGCTAAAAGGGGAAAAGAGGGAAACTTAAAAGAAATAGGAAACTAAAGGAAAAAGGGGAAACATAAACAAAAAGTTGAATGTCTAACTTAGTAAGGAATCGTGCCTTGGAAACTTGCTATTTTTGAAATCTACTAAGAATTTAGTAAGGTGTAAGTCATTTAAGATTTGTAAGGGAATATTGGGACACCAAGGAGCGTTTTTAGGAATGCTTTTAGGTGGGTGATGGAAATATGAAGAATTAAATAATTAATGAAACTAATTTTTTGGTGCAACTATGGGGATGGGTGACATGTGTATGGGGGAGGTTTTTTCTGATTAAATTAATGAAAAATAAATTAAATGAGAATTTGGGAAAGAAATCACTTAAAAACTCTATAAAAAGGATGGAGGAGGAAGAGTATGGATATGATCTTTATGCGTAACGTTACGCTGCTGAATTTTTTTCTTGACTGAACTTATCTTGTGGGAGTTGGGATACCCAGCTCGAGTAACGGGTGGTATCTCGACCTTGCGAGGCGAGTTGGGTGCTAGTTGTTCTCTTGTATATTCTATGTGGCCTCTTTGTGGCTCGGGGGGGCTCAGGGGGAAGAAGAGTACCCCTAGCGTTGGTTGGGAGGTATTGGTGAGGTCACATCGGTCGGAAAGAGAAAGCTGGATGGAGCGCATGCGGGATAGAAACTATGGAGCATTTGTGTTTGGCTAAGGTACGTTATTTTAAATTGTGACTTGCAATGAAATTAAATTTACACATGTTATTTCTCTGTGCTTGGTTTAATATTTCATTGCCATGCGCTGTCTTGCACCTTTTTTACTATGGTAATGTAATTCTCTTGCTTGTTGTTTTCTGAATGGATTTTCGTTGGCGAACCCAACTTCTTATTTCATTGACTTATTTGTGTGGGTTTTATTGATTATTATGAAGATATAGTGCTTTATCTTTTGCCCTTATCCATAGTTCATCATTCCATGCCTGAGCAGTCGGCCAAGAGCTGAATCGACGGTCGTCACTTTGGTGTTTAAAGACCTATAGATTCTAATGCCCTGCTTTTTTGTGAATGGATGTTAAGTGAAGGAAAAATTTTGCCTAGCTATCTATCCCTTACTTATCTCTGTGTTTGATTGATTGATGGTTGAATGTTTAGTCTTGCACCTTCTTGTGAACAAGTACCTCTGCGTTTTGATTGCTTGAACTCCAAAAAACTTTGTGTTTCCTTGAAAGATTATCCATGCATTTATTTGATTGATTACTTGTGCTCTTCCTTGAAGGATCAACTCTGTGTTTTCCCTTTTTTGGGGGGTAAAATCTCAGCATTGAATGGTAAACCCTCTGCGTTTCTTTTAATGATGATCTCCTGTGATTTGGAAGGGGTAAATCTCTGTGTTTTAATGATTGACTACATTTTTATACATTAAAAGACAACGATTCGATTTTTAATGGATAGTTATTTGATTATTGGATAGCGATTTGATTTTAATGGATAACGTTGATTTAATGGATATGATTTGATGGTTAGCGATTGATTCAATGGGTAGCAATTTATGCATTTAAAAACACAAGGATATCATTTTTTGCTCAGCAATATCATATTTAACTTAACAATATATTTATTATGACAACAATGTATTAACAACAACATTCTGGACAACCATTAAATATTGATTGAAACAAAATATATTCGACAACGATCTTAGATGTATTGTGTAGTGATATCATGTACTTAATGGATAGCAATATATCTTAGCCTGAGTTTATTTTTTATTTTTTTTTAAGTAAAAAGGGGCGAAACCTGTTATATTAAACCTTCAAAAAAAGAAATACACTTGACATATAGGTGCCAACTATCCTTCCTATACAGGAAACCAGGACAGCTGGCCTATCCACAACAGCATGCAAAATCAAGCCTCATGTTTCGCCACCCTACCCGAAGGAAACCAGGGTGCATGTCCGTCGTCCTTAGCAGTATAGGAAAGTCTATTCTGAAGCTAACTAAGCTAGAAACTAAAGAGCTATAGCTCTGATAAATAGTAAAAGAAAAGGTAGCCTGAGTTTATTTAATTGTGTTTGTGAAATTATATATGTATGTGTTTCTTTTCTTTAATCCTAAAACACAGTGAACTTTATGCCCCATACCAATGCAAGACAACGATTTAGACATGCTCTAAACACACAAATCTAGACCGTGAGTTTTCTTGGTGATATAACTCAATGATTCTATGATTATGTATTACACAACAACTTCATTATTTTACTCTACGATATTATAGATTTAAATGACAACTATTTCAGTTAGTTAATCTATGTTTTGGATATATATTACTGTGAAATTTCATACACTATAGTAAGTTGTGTGTGATATATATATTACTGGGAATTTAATTAACTGGAGTAAGTTGTGTGTGACGTCTGTGAACAACTGCTTTTTGTGATTGTGTTATTATCATTGTGTGGTAGCTATTGCATGGAACATTGTGCATGACAACGACTTTATATATATTTATTACTGTTGTATTGTCTTATATATCTTTACAGCGATATGATTGTATTATTATCATTGTGTGGTAATTGTTGTGTGGTAGGCGATGTATGACAACGATGGTATAGTAAATATCATTATTGAATATCATTATTATATACCATTAAGGGATAGCCCTATATTTATACAACAATATCTATATTATATATCATTGTGTTAATATCATTTAGCTCTTATTTTTCATAGACAACGTTTTATAGTTATCAATCAATAGACTTGTTATTGTACAACAGTTCTTTAAATGTTTATTAAGGCAGTTTCTTCAATTGTTTATCATAACAGTTTCTTTAATTGCTTTTAATCATTCTTTAATTGTTAATTGTTATTTCAATAGTTCTTGAAATGTTTATTAAAGAAGTCTTAATTGTATATTACAACAATTTCTTTAATTGTTAAATACGACAGTTTCAAAACGTCAAGTTCCATATATGTGCAAGTAGATTTTAAAGGGTTATATTTTTCCACATTATATGTTGTGGATAAGCATGATTTCTGATACAAGACCTTACATATCAATTGGAATTATCATAAAGTATATCAGAATATAGATTGCATTTTAAGGGATATAAAATGTTTCTTAGAGTGGTAGAAGTTGATATGGTTGTATTGTAGTGGTTATCTTGACTTCACTGTGGCTAAGGATCCCTTGTATCTTTGCAACTTTAAATTACTGACAACCTTGTTAGATCTAGTCAAAGTCCCTAGTTTATGCTCAACATACAAGATGTCATGCATTATTAGAACCCTTCTGCCACTTAGAATTATTGAAGCGAGATCGTTGCTTTCTTACAATTCCATTTTGCCACTTATGTGTGATGTTAGGTGATCACTTCCCTTACTTAAATTTATTACTTCTAACCTATGATTTGATTTTAGACATTGCACACACCCATTTTTAGGTATCAAATGTCATTGGGAGTTGGCTTGTGACTCTTATAATTTGACCTTGTGTAATTAAAAGTATTGAATGTCGTTACCTAGCGTCGAAGTATAGCATAATAAATTAGGGTTTTATCATCTATAGATTCGTTTTAGGTATGACAGCTAAGTTGGACTTCTGGCATGGGGCTTTGGTCTCTTGATTTAAAGGCTTAGGACTATTTAATCTTGCTCCTTAGTTACTTGCACTTGACGCATTGTGGTGGCATGATTCCTTAGGATGGGATCAATGAGTGCATTGATAGAGAAGCGCATACAAAACCTGGCTGGGTCATACACTTCCCGTGTAGAGTGAAGTGGTTTGTTTAATTGAATTTTGGTACCTTGTTCTACAACATTGTGATTGTCCTCACTCGCCATAAGGGTTCTAATCATTGGTTTTCGAAGTTGTTGTGTTGAATTGATTGGTTTTTTGGGTGTTACATCCAACTGCATGATGTGCTAGTATGTTGGGTCATTATGTGGTCTGTTGCTTGAATTGTGTGCATTGTGTTCGTTGTCAAGTTTTGTTATTTAACTGTTGTCGTTGTTTCCTTCCTTCTTTAAAAAAACAAAAAACAAAAAAAATCATTGAGTCACTTGTAGTCGTAACGTCGAGGATGTTACATCAACAAAGAGAAAATAAAATGAGTTAATAGAGTCTTTATTTCTGCACCATTGTTCCTCTAAGAAAATTTGGATACTTTAAGGGCGTGCAAATCATTGGACATTTGGAAATACAATTAGGTAGTTCTTGAATGGCATGAGATATATGTTACCCTTTATAACATATATGAATGGTTAAATGATAGTGTGGAAAGAAATATAAATTGAAAAGTATCAAAGAAAATTTCTTTAACATGCATTTTAATAAATAAGAAAACAGTTATATAGTTTATGCATATTACTAAAGGGGGAAATAAATTAAATGATAATGGCATCAATAAATATTTGGGATCATCTTGTATATCATAACAAGGAAGATAATTTAGTTAATTAAAAATATTAAGAAGAATAAGTCATGTAGAGGATATAGAAACAAGAATTTAAATTCAAATTGAAGAGTTAGAAAAGAAAAGTGGGTTGAAAGAAGTTAAATTGAATTAATAAATAACTAAGACTAGTAAATCCACATGTAATCATTGAAATAGGAAGTCATGAGAAGATTAACATAACACCTAGGAGAGAATATAAAAAATGTGGGAGTTGGGTGAGGAAAATTCAATATTTTATAATTTTAAATAGATAATTACATCTGCACTTATGCATATGTGTGACACATGGATGGGTGAATATTAAGAAAATGGTAATTTAGTAAAATATATTTTTGCATGGATTAGACAAATAAAATTGTCCACAAAATTAATAAAACTAGAACTTGGACCCCATTGTTACTTGGGGGTCTTTAGAGAAGGAGAGTATCCAAAGGAGTTGGTAATAAGGTGTTGGCATGTTTACAGGAAGAGTGTGTTTGTCATTGATGGCAAGAACAAAAACGATGACGACATGTTTACAGGAAAGAACAACAACTAACCACAAATCTTGAGAGACCAGAAGATGAGAAAGGAAGAATGTGCCAGGTGGGCACCAGAAGTCTTTTGGGAAGACGCAGATGAGAAAGCTCGAGAAGCTCATAAGAGATAGTGTAGAGTTACACGTAGATAGTGTAGATTTGCATGCAGAGCACAAGCATGCGCCAAGGCCGAGGGTAACTTTTTCCAAAGCTTAGGAGAGATAGCGTTCTGAGACGCGCCGATGAGATCCCATACATCAAGGCTCATAGAAGGATAAAAGGGCGTGGCCTTTGACACTTTGAGATTTGAGAAAGCTAAAGCTCAGTAGGAGGAGAAACAGTGACCGTTGGATCAAGCACTGTGAATGATCTGGGTCGTCAGATCAGAGTCGAGACAAGAGCAGCGCACAAAGGAGGAGATTAGACCTCAGTCGTCGGATCGAAGTGCGAAGGGCTAGCAACTGTTGGATCCAATATAAATGCAAAGAGGATAATGGCCAAGATCCATCCTCCAACTACACGAAATGTGAAGTCACGATGAGATCTAAGTCGTTGGATCCAGAGGACACGTGGCAAGAGATCATCATTTTGCTGACTCGCGAGCTGGAGAATTCAAAGGTGAGAGTTGTAGGAACTCTAGAAATGCAAAGCCGCGAAATGATCTAGGTCGTCGGATCACCGAGGATCATGGGCCATTGATATGGAGCAGGTTTCAGAAAATCAAAAGTTGGGAGAGTCAAGTTTGACTCACATCCAAATGCCTGACACATGAAATTGCGATTTGATCGCAATCGTCGATCAAAGGGAGAGTCTGGACCATTGATCTGATATAGATTATTTCATATTTCGCGAGTTGGGAAGATCAAGGCAAATTGCAACACAACTTTGTGTTGTAGGAAAATCTCCCTGCGGACAGGTGGATTACCTCAAAGAGCTTGACCTTAACTCTAAGACAGAAAATGCTTAACGTGGACACTGACTTCCTTTCAAATATATCTAAACTAACACATGAGAAGGAAGGATGATAGAAGTACCTCTTTATCAACGTTTGTCCCTGCACACTCTGACTTGCACTCCGATCCTTTGCTCCTCACTGAGCTCTGTAGACAAACAAGATACAACCACTTCCTACTATATTGATATTAGCTTGAAAATAGATCTATCTATCAATGATAATTTCATGTAACATCAAACACAAACTAGAAAGAAATAGTCCAAGCGTGTCATATTAATGAGAATAACGACAACAATACTTACAATCGTAGATGCGGATGCGACAGCTTCATCAAGTCCCCTTCGTCTAACCCTTGCTCGAAAGATCCACAACCTGGGTAACAGCAGCTTCACTGATCACTCTCCTTTGACTAACTGTGTGTTTCCTATGAGATCATAGGTTTCATACTAGCAATTCTTCCCCCTTTTCACCATCATAATTCTTATTTATATGGGTTAAGAGGAGCTTAACCTCTTGAGTTATCTTTAGAACAAGTTGAGGAACCTTCTCCTTAGATCAGGGATCTCCTGATGAAACCAAGAATTCGAATGCAAATTCCTTCTAATCTTGAAAGACCCTTCCCTTATTCTCCTCAACGGGCCAACTACCGCCTCAGATTAGGCAGCACTCCTTCAAAAGGGGCATCAAAGCGTTGTAGCACTCCCTAGGAAGCTTGAGGGAAGCACCAACACTCCAAAGGTGGATAGCGCTCCTTCAGAGGGGGTAGGGGAGCGTTATAACGCTCCCTGGAGCCTTATAGGGGAGCGCCAGCGCTCCCTAGACTGATATAGGGGAGCACTCACCCCCAGAACCTTTGATTGAAAGATCTTCTCAGGTGTCAAGAGTTCTTTGAATCCAGTTAATAAATTCCTCTTCTCCAGATCAAGCATATGAGGTGTTTTAAGTGTCTCCTTAGTGTCGTTGGCATGGCAGTATGCTCAAACATCGTTGGAGACACTTGTGAACAACTTGCGACACTTGCGAAAGTTGTAAGGAAGATGCGACACTTATGACAATTGAGAGGAACATGCGACACTTATCCAGTTGAGTAATTTTGACATGTAACAGAATGCCCCCCAAAGTATGAAGTTAGAAGATGCGAACTGATAACTGAAATTCTTTGTAGACGTTCAAGCAAGGGTATAGACTCAGAGAACTTGACGTAAGTTGCACAAAAACATCCAACAAATATCATGACATATTTCAAAACCCAAGTCAGGCACACCTATGCTTGGGTGATCAAGACTCGCGAGATATGGCCGCCATAAAATACACTGCGGATCCATAATTGTATTGATAAAAAGGTATAGCCACCGAATATACATTGTGGATCTATACTTTGATGACTCAGATTGATCGTAGCCACGAAGAATACACAGTGGATCTACGAGATGACAAGACATAGCCACAACCAATACAAAGTGGATCTATGCAACAGTGTATGTGTTGTTTGTCTAATAGAAACTCCTTCGCAACCTGGGTAAAGAATATATCAAAGTGATTACTCAACCCATGGTTTTTTTACTGATCCCAATGTGGTACGATTCTAACCATGTGAATAGATGTCCTAACATTGAACATGTCAGAAGCCACTTGATTACCAGTCAATAGTGTGAATCGTTAACAAGTGCGAGGGAGATCACCATTAATGTCGATGATTCCCAAGGTACCCTAGTACATTCCAGCGAATGTGAATAGATGAGCTGAGGTCGAACATCCATGGAATCATCCAATCAGAGGTCAATTATGTAAACCTACTGTCGAACGTGAGGAGGCATGCCATTGAGGCATGCAGGTCTTAAAGTACTAACTGGTTTCTAAGTCTAATTCTCGGATAATGTGTTGAAGTCGACATGAATAGACTCGTCGAGGGAGGGCCTTGATGTATCCCCCATCAACGACACGAAATGGACATGGAGACGTAATTGGCATATCAAATGAACATGGACGGACACAGGTTTTGAGGCAAGATGTTTGGGATGGATGACTCTCGAGGTGGATACTTCCCTTGAACACTGAGGCACAACAGCAAAAACGTGATATGGACCAAAACTATGCAGTGGATACTGTGACTTGCGCCGGGTGACCCAAAGGAATGAAAGGGACTCAAAGGATTGGTTCAGTGCAGAGGTTCAGCGGATTATGATGCGTGCATATGACAAAGTGCCATGTTCAAGGGCGACTCTAAGAAGTGTTGGATGATGTTCTCCCATCTTCAATTTTTCCCCCATCCAGATAGATGAGTACCTCTTTTTTATTTAATGAGCTCGAGGAGGATAACACATGCTCGATATAAATCACCTTCGGTAAGTTCCTCTTCTTTTGTTTAACAAACCGGAAGAAGTAACGGTTCGGTCCCATATGGGCCTGTTGATGTGTGTTTTAATGAGTCCAAGGACAGAAAACTCGAAGGTTTTTCGAGATTATAGAGTTTGGAAAAACACTTAAAACAGAACTCTCTCAGTTCCTTTTTTGTACAGTAGTCTAATCAGACCGAAAAAGGGGTAAACTATCACTCGAAAGACGCCCTTTCTGACCTTTTAACGAGTGTGAAAGAGAGCAAGGTCACTCGACAATCTTTTCATATTTAGAGAGTCTGAAAAGGGTTTAAAGTAGACTCTAGGGGGGTTCCTTTTTCATGTGTTCGTGTATCCGTACGGGTCTGAAAAAAAGATAAAAGTTTACCCGATTATGTTCTCATATTATCGAGCTTGAGAACGAACTAAGACTATGCTCATAAGTGCGACAAGGTGCATAATCTATCAGAACTGCCAGGAAACTTGCGATGTCAGAACTACAAACTAGGGGTTTAGTAAAGCCATTATATTATTAGAGAAACCCAAAAATGACTATACCTTGTAAAGAATGAAAATTTATAAATAGCAATACAATGAAAATTCCATTTACCATTTCATTGTGCACAAGGATTTTGGAGTAGTGGAGAATCTCATTTTGAAGTGGATCTTATTTTGCTTGCTGTCGGAGCTACGATTCACCATTTTGCTTGTCGTTCAGACCAGGTAGGTTTCCATCTCTTCTTCTTTCAATTACATGGTTCAGTGTTCATTTTCATAGCATCATTTATTTTAAAATACGAAGCCCTAAGTTTCCCCAAATAGAACCAAATCGGCCTCTTTAAAAATCAATGGAAAAGGGGGATTCTTTTACAAAAACGTTTTAGAAAAGGGTGACTAAGATGTCAGCACCCCAATAGTCAATTATATAGGTCGTTTTTTGCTAAAAGAACCCATTAAACATCTTCCCATATGCCCACGCAGTCCCAAAGTCATTTTTGATTTTTTAAAACGTTTTCATTGTTATTTGATGAATGTTAAGTGGCTAGGGAGGGCGTGGTAGTTATGAAAGAGTGTGTGGTCACTTTTAAATGATGTGGGCATTTTATTTCATATTTTAAATTGCTTTTGAAAATTGCCGAAATTGCCAAAACGTGGAAATAATGACTTTCTTTGTTTTTTGTTTTGTAGGTAACTTCGGCGACCATGATCGAGTGGAAAGAAAGAGAACATGAGATGGATGACTTAGTTTCCTTGTGGAGTCCCCACACACGGGCCGCGTTGCAAGCTTGTGGTTTTATTAAATTCTTCAAGTTGCAAAAAATGAAGAAAGAGGTTTTATTACTCGAGCATATGATCGTCCTATGGGATGTTGCAAAGCAAGGATTCCGAATTGGTACACAGTTTTAACAATTGAGTTAGAAGGTGTGTATTTTTTGACTGGCCTCTCAAAAAGAGGGGTCCCCATATCTTTCTCTAGGCAAAGGGCGCTACCTGAACAAGTGGACGTGTATCTGGCATGCCACTGTATCCCAGGAGCAAGGCTGGTAGGGGGTAGAATCCCTATCAAAGATATTCGAGAGCTACCCCTCCGGTCTATACTGTTTTCTATCACGAGCGTGACAGGCAGTACTAGCGCTCATCTGGCATCAATATCGTAGGTGGCTTACGGTGTTCAGTGTTTGGAACCAACACTATTCAACTGGAGTGCAGGGTTCCTTCGAAATGTGAAGGAACAGATTTCACGGTGTAGGACTGGACAGAAGCAGTTTGCTTATGGCTCGTTTTTGGTCTTATTTTTTCTAGAGTGCATCCCCCAGATGCAGCCTCAGATAGCACTGGCGGTGCGACCAGTGGATGAACCTAGGATGGAGAAGTGGACTAGTCTGTCTCCAAGGCTAGTATCGAAGTCAGAGTTCCATTTCACTGGCGATTTCTTTGCCTGGCTGAGATGGTAGTATCTCTGGATAGAGGACTTCCCTTATGCTGAGGTAGATTTCTGTGGGAGCATGGATTTGATTTTGCCCGCGGGGGAAGACTGGGATGTGTCAGGTAAGAGACTGAGCCATACCTTGT
>ML778255.1:868941-896101 GCA_009831015.1 Picea engelmannii
TATATATATATATATATATATATATACAGTTTCAAGTTTTTACAATGCCAATGATTTGTACACGATGATGTCTGTGATGTGTTTTAATTTACATGTAATGTACAGTTTTTCTTTCCTTAATTCTTTTATGTGGGCAAGATACCGATCCATGATATAATTAGCTAACGAATCCAAAACACTATTAAGTTCTCTTGGAATGTGTCTATATTCAATGTAATTGAACATTCGTTCAAGACGGTGAACTTGTAAGTGTAGACGTAGCAGGATAGGACTACGAATAGCGTAGATACGGTTGAGTTGATAAACCACAAATTGGGAGTCTAAGGAAATAATGATACGAGAGATACCTAGAGAGGAGGCTTGGGTCAACAGTCCAATGAGAGTGTGATATTCTGCCATATTGTTGGTTGTTGGTTCTAAGCAGATACCTCCTGAACTCACCACCTCGTCAAACTGGTAAATAACCCATGCTGCCGAAGCAATGTTCCGAGTATGTCAGCTAGCGCCATCTACGAACCCAAAAAAGGTAGGAAAGGAAGACGTCATCTACGCATGAAAACAAAAGCACAGTCATGAGTGGCGATGGTAAAGACTTGAGCACGCGAAAGAAATAGACACACCAAACTAAAATACAATAATATACAAAGTACATATGCTAGGTGATCTAGGCATAGTACTTTTTAAGGTAAAGCCCATTTCGGGGCTCTCCCAGGGAAATTCCATCATGATCAACTAGTTCGTAAGCACCTCTATGTAGAACACGTTTCACGATGTAAGGGTTGTGCCACATAGGTTCTAACTTTCCTGTCCCCAATTTATCGTGAGCTTGGTCGTAAACGAGGACTAAGTCTCTTTCTGCAAAATTATGAGGGTGGACGGATTTGTCATATTGACTCTTAATTCGTTTCTGATGTGCCTCATTGGTGAGAGTAGCATCGCGACGTGTTTCATCCAATTTGGATAAATACAAGAATCATTCTTCTTCGACAAAAGTATGGGGCAGGAGTTCTACTTTTAGTTTGAGTGATGGAATCTCACACTCAATTGGTAGGATGGATTCAATGCCATAGACCAACTAGAAAGGAGTAAATCCAGTTGAGGTTTTCACAGAAGTGCGATAGGCCCAGAGAGAGGAGAACAGTTGTAAATGCCACGATGTCTTGTTTTCCCCTACCATGCGTTGGATCATGGTTTTTAGGACTTTGTTGATAGCCTCAACTTGCCCGTTCACTTGAGGGTAGTAGGGGGATGAGTTTTCATGGCGAA
This sequence comes from Picea engelmannii, assembly GCA_009831015.1. NCBI lineage: Eukaryota > Viridiplantae > Streptophyta > Pinopsida > Pinales > Pinaceae > Picea > Picea engelmannii. Next base: position 870,208 of record ML778255.1, read on the forward strand.
AACCCAATTTGACATGTAACTCGCTCATCATCTGGTTTTTGAAGTGTGCACCATGATCAGTGACAATGGCACGTGGTACACCAAAACGAGTTATGATATGGTTGAAGAGGAATAGAGCTGTGGTACGACCATCATTCAGGAAGGTAGGCATAGCCTCAACCCATTTTGTGAAGTAGTCGACGACGACGATGATGTAACTGTGCCCCCCGGCTGAGGTAGGCTTACACTGCATGAAATCGATGCCCCATTTGGAAAAGGGGCCGATGGTGATAATAGGGTGCAATGCAGTAGGGTGGGTGTGTGCCTTCTTGTTAAAGATTTGGCAGGGTGGGCATTTTTTGACATCCTCGATGCAATCTTTGAAAATAGAGGGCCAAAAGTAGCCAGCACGTAGGATTTTTTGGGCTGTGGCCATCCCAGAAAGGTGACCACCACAGGCGCCAAGGTGAAAATCATTCAAAACACGTTCAACCTCCTCGTGAATCAGACATCGCCGAAGGATGGTGTCAATACCCCAGCGATACAAGGTGTCGTCGATGATGAGATAACAGTGAGAGTGGTGATGAATGCATCGACGCTCTTCACGAGAGATGTTGGGCTGAAAACATTGAGTTTGAAGGTAGAGGAGAATGTCTCCATACCAAGGATCATAGGTGCTGATGAGAAAGAGAGATTCATCGGGGAGAGAATCTCTAGGTTCAATGTTTTCATCAGCACGAGGGAGAGCATAGATGAGCTCGGCAAACACCAGGGATTTTTTGGCATTGGCCTTCGTAAACTGAAGATCGAATTCTTGAAGAATAATGATCCATTTTGAATATTTTCCCCCAAGTACTTGACGTGTCAAGACGTGGTACATAGGGTTGGAGTCTACGATTACCGTGGTGGTGCGTAGTAAGATGTAGTGGCAGAACCTCTGGACAGTGATGACGACTGCCAGAGATAGTTTCTCGACATGCGAATATCTGAGTTCGGGTCTGGATAGACTCTTGCTCAGATAATAAATCACATGTTCTTCGCCGTTAGGGTCCTCCTGAACTAACACCATCGCAATAGTGGAAGTGGAGGTGGCCAAGTAAAGGATATTGTCCTTTGTATATTCGGGGGGATGTAACAAAGGTGCGTGGGTCAAAGCGTGATTCAAAGCATCGAATGACCATTAGGTAGTGTCATCCCAAATGAAAGGGATGTTATTTTGCAGTAACCGCATAAACCCTTTAGTGATCTCAGCATAGTTGCAGATGAAACGACGAAGAAAGTTTGCTTTGCCTTGCAAACTTTGGAGTTGGGTTAAATTGGTAGGTGGGGGTAAGGCTAGGATGGCCTTAATCTTTAAGGGATCCACCCTGATCCCATCTTTGGAGACAATGAAACTGAGGAGTAGACCGGATTCGACAGCAAAAATGCATTTGTGAGGGTTCAGACGAATACGGTAGAACCTACATCGAAGAAAAATCACCCTTAAGTGGTCAATGTGATCGAATAGATTTAGCGAATGGGTGGGTAAATCGTCGAGGTATGGTTCTGCTATATGTTTGATGTCGTGGAAAGCGTACAACATGGCCCGCTGGAAAGTGGCACCAGCGTTTTTAAGGCCAAAAGGTAGCTTTTGGTAGGTGAAAGTACCCCAAGGACAGATGAAGGTTGTCTTATGTTGATCAGTAGGTAAGATTTCAATTTGGTTATATCCAGAAAAGCCATCCATGAAAGAGAACATTATGCTCCCTGTGCAATTATCGATGATTTGATTGATGAAGGGCATAGGGTAGTTGTCCTTGGGACAAGATTTGTTGAGATCTCGATAGTCAACGCAAACACGGATGGTCCCTTGTTTCTTGGCAACTGGAACAAGGTTGGAGACCCATTATGTCAAAGGGATGGGATAAATAAAGCCATATTTTAAAAGTTTTTCAACTTCTGCCTTTATAGCTGCGATTTTCTTGGGATGAACCAGGCAGAGTTTTTGTCGAATGGGTTTCGTGTCAGGGTAAGTTTTGATTTCGTGCACAATGATCGAAGGGTCGATCCCTGGCATTTCCTCGTATCTCCATGAGAAGACATCGCAAAATTCTTTAAACAAAGCGGTGTAAGAAACCACTTCGTCGGGTGTGCAATTGGCACCAAGGTTGATGTTTTTCACGATACCTTCTTTGATCAAAATGTCAATCATGATCGTAGTGGAGATGTTACCCATGTTCCCCTCAGAGAGAGTATCTTGTGTGAGGATAGAAGATTGCGGACCATTGGTAACATCGGAAGGGGAGACAGAGTGTATGTCTCGGTGAATTTCCTCCAACGGTGGAAGAAAAGAGGATCAATGATGGTTATCATCCCAAGACAGATCGTCGATGCTGAGCATTTCCATAATCGATTTGTCAGAAGGAAAAATGTGGGAAATGTAATCGACGACAGATGATAGGGAATCCAACCATGAGGGCATCAAGTAGGCATCGGGTGCCAACGAATGTGAATTGTTGGAAGAGGGAGAGGCAGATTGAATAGCTACATATGCGGCCTCGACTGGGCTAAGTGGCATAGTGTCACTGAGCATATCGAATTCCAAAGGACTAGGTACAATCCACGGATCAGATGATTCCAAGGATTGATAAGGCATAGTCGAGACCATATTGATGATGGCAATATGATGTGTGGTAGGTGGAAGTGGTGTAGAGAACGTACCCATAAGGCTAGAATCTTTCAATAAGCCAACACCAATGCTTTCATACATAACTAGGTGGTCTCCCAAAAAGGGAATGTTGTTGGTGGCAAGATGCGAGCGTCGGGTGTACAAAAATCAAGTTGATCGATGGTAACAATTTTGCCTTGATGGGGGAATTGTACACATCAAAACACCGACGAGGCGATGACATTCATAGCATATAACCAACTTCTTCCAAGTAATAGGTTGTAATCGAGGGGAGAATCAACCACCTCGACGTCAACGGTAACAGTTTTTCCGCCCAACTAAACGGCTAAGGATTGTAATAATCTGTGAGGATGAAAACCTCGTCCATCAAAAGCACGTAACATCGTAGGGGATTTGTTAAGGGCAGGTGATTTCAAGCCTTTCCAACAGGCTAGAGACATGACATAGGTAGAGGCTCCCTCATCCAAGATAGTTCGGTGGATTTGTTGATTGTGAACAACAACGTCGATTTGGAAAGCTAGTTGGTGGGAGAGTCGTGGTTGATGGTCATCCAGATTAAACGTGAGGTTGTTTGATGACTCAGAATCAAAAGCACAAATAGTGGCTAAGAGCATTCTACGTTGGCTGGGACAGTGTTGTAGAACTTCCAAGGCGAACATAGCACACGGTCCTTGGGCCAAATCTTCTACAATATTGTAATTTTGGGTAGCCCGTGAATTAGGATTGAAAGTAGATTTCCGGATGGTGCTCTTAGGAGGGCGTAAGATGGAGTCAAAAGAAGGTTTCTCGATCTGGAGTGGCCCGGATGGAGGGCTAACAAACAGAGGATTCGAAGAGGATGGTAACGGGTCCGACGGAGAACCGTTAGCGATCTTCGGCTTATCAGGCTTAAATGGCGTGTCATATGTCGCAGAGCGAGTGGTTAGATTAACCCCATTGAACATGTAAATGTGGGCACTTGTCGAGGCCTCATCATGGGGTTGGTTGGAACTGCCCCCCGGCGTGGGGGTTTGAGCAACCAAAGATTGTTGCTATGGAAAAGGATGAGTAAGCACAGTGGGTTGTGAATTTCCCTTGAAAAGTTTGGCCACTTCATCATGATGTAGGCAGTCTCGAGTGTAGTGATCGTCTCTACAAATGAGACCTGGGAATTTCAGTTTTCGTTGTGGTTGTTTTCCGGCAGCAGGGGTTTGCGATTGGGTTTTGGATTGTTCGTTGTTATTATTTTTCTTTGGTTTATTTATCGCTTTCTTCTTGCCCCCAAGTTGTTGTGAAGGGGTTGATTGGACCGCATTCACCTCAGAGACCTGAGTTTGAGGGGGGGTAGAAGAGGGTGCAGTCGGACTGGGAGCAGCCATCGAAGCGGGCCGCTGAATCGTTCCAGTAGACTAGGTAGTAGATTGGGTTTTGACAGAGCCAATAACTCCATCCGCGTGGGAAGCAGACGATGGTTTGGATGGATCGTTAGTGGCACGGGTAGCTTTTGGGATCAACTCGTACAGAGTACCAGATTGTGAATAGACTAAGTCTAAGTACTGAGCTCGGGCGATGGCTTCTTCCTCAGTGACTACACCGCCCATGGAAACATCACGAGCAATCTGGGGTAATAATGATTTAGTGAACCATTCCGCTAACAATTGGTTAGGGATGACCACTTTGATTAGCCTTCGTCGTCATCTCCATTCATGAATATGATCAGAGATATGTATGGAAGTTGTCTGGCGAAGGGAGGTTAATAGTTCAGTACCCGTCTCGTATCGAATGGGCAGTTGGAAGTGTGTGAGGAAGGACATGGCCAGGGAGTTGAAATCATGAAAAGATGCGCGTGGTAGTTCAATATACCATTTTGCTGCGGAACCCGTAAGTGTTCATTGGAAAAGACACAAACGAATAGAATCGTCCATGAGGGAGTTGGATGAACACCACAAATGGAAAGTCATCACGTGGTTGTTTGGGTCTTCTCCCGACTTTCCGTCAAATTTTGGGATATCAGAAGGAAGTTTAGCTGGGATAGCTGGCCAAACCGGAGAATGATAAATAGGGTCATTTGTTAATCGAGACAAGTCTGAAAGATCCAGAGTAGCTAGAAAAGGTAGTTGTTGATTAACTTGTGGGTAATGTTGGTGTGGCAGAGGGACACCAGTAGGGCCCATTACCGGGTTATGTGGGTAATTATAACTAGTGGGCCCTCTTGTATGAGGTTGGTTTTGACCAGAGTACACAGGATTTGAGATGTTTTGAGAAGCATGTGTGAGCGGAGGATAACCGGATGGGTTTTGCGGGTTATAGGTTGGGTTTGGCATTTGTCCATAAGGAGGTTGCTGTGAAGTCTGAGAATTTTGTCCTGTCGGGAACTGTGCGTTCCCTTGAAAAAGGACGTTCCACAAATTAGGTGCGGAAAACACATTTTTTCCGTGTGGTTGATGGTAGACTCTAGATTGAGGCTGCCCCCCAAATGGAATTTTTCCTCCGGTGCGAGGATTCCCCCCAGTTTGAGGTAGAGTTCCTGAAATTTGAGAACCAGACGTGAAAGATTGACCGGTGCCGCCGAGCGGATTAGGACCACCAAGACCGGTCCTTCCGAGTTGTTGGATAAGTATGGAACTTCCCGGTATGACTTGGGTAGTAGTAGCCTAGGCAGTGGTGGCAGCGAAAGCATTCGATGCCTCGAACCCAAAAGGGAGTGTAGGTCTTGGTGTTACAGGTGTGCCAATCGCAGCTTGATTGACCACCGCATTACTGGCGGGAATGGTTGGAATGTGAGGGACCATTGTAGAATGGGCCATCTGGAGGGGAAGAGTATACCTTGGGCCAACGGACAGTATGTTTAGACCAACGGGTGGTGTGGCTGTAAAAGTGGTGGTACCGGTAAAATGGTTTAGGGGTACGGTGTAGGAAAAAGGTGCGTCGGCACCTTCCCCTGTTCCATAAAGATTGTGCACCAAGCATGGTGGACTTCGAACAATGTCTACGGTCCAAAAAGGGTCATTGGCTAAAGGGTTTTGATGGGACCCAACTGAAATGTCAGAAGGATTGACGACGACAAATTCACCAACGGAATTCAATTGGAGGATACGTCGTTCATATCCCTCTGGAATGCGGTAAGCTTATGTAGATTCTGAAACAATTCAAAAATTCTCCAAAGGAGTGGGAGCATATTCCTGGGAAGTTGTAGTGTTTTGAACCTCGCTCTGTTGAGGAGATTCCTCCGTAGAATGAGGGGGTAAAGGGGTATTTCCTTCCATATTTTCTGGAGGAAGTCCCTATAGCCTCCGCGAACGGTGTGGAGGTTCGATGTTGGCGAAAAAGAGTCGGTGAAAGAGATTTATGGCCAACTACTGAAAAGAAACAGCATACGCTAATAGAAATCTAAGAATCACAGCCAAGCAAACAGGACCTTCTTTTGATGACCGCACTAGTTGGTGATGAAATCCAACATCGCGTGATCAAGTCCAGAAGGGGCAAGGATAGGGTGGAACAGTTACAATGGCGACCTACTTAACGGACTTACACCTTGGTGCAAGCTTCCACGCAGTAATTGTGGATTTACCCTTCAAGGAGCCCGAGTGAGTTTGACCAATGTCTGCTCTAGGTACAGTGAGACTTCCCATCACTGTCACCTTGTGTAAGACCCTAAAGATTACGGCCACTAAGGTTACCAATTCGCAGTCAGCCCTTGGGCGGGAACAGTCGACAGTCCGATCCAAATGTACGGGCAGGGTATCGAGCTTGAAATCATCTAAAATACTTCCACGCAGTAATTGTGGATTTACCTTGAAGTGACCCCCATAATACGATCTGACCACCACAATCAGTTAAACCACGGAGGGTTAGTCCCCGTAGCTCACCCGAATGCGACCTCGTGCGTAACCCCTGTGTGAGAGGGGGATCCCAGGCAGACTTATACGATGATTGGATTCGACTCTCCCTAACTCAGGATGCTATTGCTTGTTTTAGAAAAACTTTGGAGAGTTATGCTCACAGCCTAATCCAAAGTACTAAGCCTATTCTACTGTTGGTGGAGGATCCTAGAAAAGAAAAAGTTCTAGATAATTTTTAATTAGAGTTGATTTTTATAGTTGTTCTTTACTCAAAAAGGGGTGCATGGAAGTGAAACGAATGGAATTATGACTCAGTCCCAAAAATGCATCAGAGATGATAAGCATTCATTTCTTTTCGATGAACATCTATCTAAGGGAGAGAGAGAGAGTTATTTTCACTAACAAGCACAAATAAGGAATGTCCTCAAACAATTCTTTTTCCCAATCAAATCCTGATGTGATGCTAAAACTTTTGAGATACCTTCTAATATGCACAATCAATCATGAAGATTCTTTTTCATTGTTTGTATATGAATAATGATCAATTCAACACAATGCTTGTCTTGCTAATTACCTTCTTGGACGAATGAAAATCAAACCATCACAAGAAAAATCATACAAACAATACACCCTTTCATTGCAATCAAAACGAAAAGCGAAAGAAAAGAAACAATCAAAGAGAAAACAAACTTCACACCCAAAAGAAAAAGTTGAAGAACAATGATCTTGACTAAAATCAAGATGAAGAGATCTATAGGCCTGTGATGACCTTCACCATGGTTTTTTTACTTAGTTAAACAGAGAGAAAGACAATGCATGGGTTTCAGACTCCAAATAACAGAAAAACTCAATAACAATAGTGAAGAAGGCTACAAAATCCAAATAGTAAGATGTTCGTTCTTCAAAAAGACAGATGTCAAGGCTGGAAGGGAAGAAGCATTGACTCACAAGGTTACCCAGCAGGAGAGACACAGAGGAAAAACCCAGAAAAAGCAATTCTGGAAGGTTTATTGGCCAAAGGAGGGCTGGCGCTCTGTTTCCAAAGGAAAGGAGAATTATAGCGCTCTGTAGAAGGCTATGAGGGAGAGTTGGCACTCTGTTAACACAAGGATAGGGGCGCCAGGTTCAAAAACTCCCAAAAATGTCAAAAATTCCAAAAATTGCAATTCAATCTCGACAATTAGGCCGAGTATGATGGGTTAGGGAGCCAATCAGCTCATGAAACCAATCAAAAGAGGAGTGAACCATGTCTGAAACAATCAAGGGGTAGAACAATATCAATGAGGAGAAATCAAAACAAGAAATTTCAATTTGAGTCTATCTCCCCAGTAGAGTCGCCAGTTTCTATTGTAGGAAAATCTCCCTGCGGACAGGTGGATTACCTCAAAGAGCTTGACCTTAACTCTAAGACAGAAAATGCTTAACGTGGACACTGACTTCCTTTCAAATCTATCTAAACTAACACATGAGAAGGAAGGATGACAAAAGTACCTCTTTATCGATGTTTGTCCCTGCATGCTCTGAGTTGTGGTCCGATCCTTTTCTCCTCGCTGAGCTCTGTAGACAAACAAGATACGACCACTTCCTACTATATTGATATTAGCTTGAAAATAGATGTATCTATCAATGATAAGTTCATGCAACATCAAACACAAACTAGAAAGAAACAGGCCAAGCGTGTCATATTAATGAGAATAACGACAGCAGTACTTACAATCGTAGATGCGAATGCGACAACCTCGTCAAGTCCCCTTTGTCTAACCCTTGCTCGAAAGATCCACAACCTGGGTAACAACAACTTCACTGATCACTCTCCTTTGACTGAATGTGTGTTTCCTATGAGATCATAGGTTTCATACTAGCAATTCTTCCCCCTTTTCACCATCATAGAGCTTGTTTATATGGGTTAAGAGGAGCTTAACCTCTTGATTTATCTTTACAACAAGTTGAGGAACCTTCTCCTTAGATCAGGGATCTCCTGATGAAACCAAGAATTCAAATGCAACTGCCTTCTAATCTTGAAAGACCCTCCCCTTATTCTCCTCAATAACTGCACCAAAGGCATGAGCATGTGGAGGTTCTCTCAATAACTGCTAGAGACAGACTGATTGTAACTGGAGAAAACGACAGATTGCATCTACCAGAGAATTCAAACAATCTCAGGGTGATCGCCAGAGGAGATGAAGAGTCTCGATCTAACTATCAGTGGAATGAAGACTCGTTATAGGGATGATTGACAAATAGAAAAGCATCGAAGATTGTAACTATAACAGAGAGGATAATCTCAACTGTCATAGAGAAGACAAAGCGTCACACTGCCATAAAAGGCCAATGAATCGCAAGATAACAATCGTTGGTGATGAACAGATTGAGCATAACTACCAGATAAGATGAAGAGTTGCAATGATGATCTGGCAGAGGATTTGACATGATAAATATATGCAGAACAGAGAAGATACAGTTTCTTCTATTGAAAGCTATTTTGTGCGGGTAAAATAATTCAATGCACAGGAGTTGAAGCACACAGAAGAGGCATAGCACATAGAATGGACATGGTGTACAGAGCATAAAAGGCAGAAGAACAGAAAGCGCAAGAGATGAATGTAGGAAGGCACTGATGCAGGCAGAGCAGAGCAGTGTAGCAGAACAATAATGAGACTGGTAAGCCATTGATAAATATTGTATCACTGTGATAAATTTATGAAAATAAAAGATTTATATTTCAGGGTGGTTGGGAGGTGCGAGGGAGGACTGTTGTCCTCATAGTTTCAAGAAGGTTCTTGAACAAAGGGAGTTGTAGCTTCCATCTGGTTGCAGCCAGAAAAACCAAGGAGGTAGGGTGGTGCAAGGGAGAACTACATTTCTCTGTTATGCAGGTTGGTGCTTGCGTGATTGGAAGTTGGTGCTTCTATCCATTTGGTGCTAGAACACTCAGGGAATTGGTGCTTCCTTCTAGTGGGTGCTAGAGAAACCAGAGAGTCGGTGTTCTCAGCAAGTTATTGCTTGTAAAACAGAGGTGGTAGCCTCAAAAGGAGTTGGTTCTCCTAAGAATGATAATGTACAGAAAATAAAGATTACTTGTCATATCAAGAAGATAATTTTTTTCCCTTTATGGTTTTCCTTATTAAATATCTGTCTCTGTATATTTCATGTGTGTGATTGATGTTGAATAGTCTATTGCTTACTTTCCTACATTATTGTGATCACCATTGAGTGTTATGTAAAGAGTTTAAAATGGGCATAACTGTTTAAGCACAATGACAACTGATTCACCCCCCCGCTCCTCCAAGTTGTCCAACAGAAGGCCCATTGGTGAATCATCAAACACTCAATGAGATAATACAAGATTAGAAATTGAATCTACCACTCTAAATTCAATAGGACAAAAAGATTTATGATAACTCTTGTTATTGATGCAAAATATTATCATTATGACCTTATTTAAGAAAAAATATAATAATTTAAGTTTTATTTAAAATAATATTATTGCAATTTAGAAATTTTGATAATCTTCATACAATATTTTTATTTTATTTGAAAAAATATATATTAATAATATTATATGAAAAAATATAATAATTTAAGTTTTCTTTAAAATAATATTATTGCAATTTAGATATTTTGATAATCTTATTATAATATTTTAATTTTATTTAAAAATATATATATTAATAATATTATATGAGTTTTGATTTTATTTATAGAAAATATATTAATTGTTACTTTATTTAAGCATTACCATGCCTAATGAAAATTGAACTTCATTGTGAAATACAAAGAAATACTACAACGACTTGTAAGTGAATATATAGAGAAGTTTTATGATTCTCAATTACAAAAAATTGTTGGAGTTGGCAGGAGGTGAATTATATAAGGCCTTTAGGCTTATAGAAAACAATATAGAATGTCATTTATACTTAATGGAATGTGAAAATTAGTAATATTGATTGAACTTTTTTCAAATTCTCTAAATGAAATATATTGGGGTTTTTGACATTTTAAATATTTATTTTTATATATATAAATAATAGTTAATTATAGGATTGAATATTTTATTTATAAATTAATAGAATAATTGAATAAAAAATTATTTTCAAGACTATCTTTGTAAATTTTTAAATTTGATATCAGGTGTATTATGAGGTTGTAATTTGAATTCCTACATGTATAAGATATTTATATTCTTAAATTTTTTTTATTGAAATTTCAATATATATATATATATATATATATATATATATATATATATATATATATATATATTAACATATACATATATGTCATAAGCATATACAAGTCTATGCTTGAGAACTATAATAAATGTTTCATAGACTTAAAATCCTTTTATATATTGCCCGGTGCATAAACCACACGATCGTCATCATCGACCAAACACCTTTCTCCATTTCTCTGTCTGACCCGACTCCCAAATCTAATGACCTGTGAGTTCCCCTTTGCGAACACACATATCAATATTGAGAAGATGAAGAGTAAGTTGAAAAGTCCAAATACAATACGAAAAAGAGCGAGAAAACGTTGTATTACATAGGTGTGAACCAAGTTGTGGAAAATGATAAATAGTGAGTACAACGATATCATTGGAATATGTGAACAAAGCTTTGCAAATTCATTTACTTTATTTTGAATTTTCATATTGGGCAAGTCGTACTGAATGGAACATATTGGTGAGAAAGCTATGCAAGTGCATTTACTTTCTTTTGAATATAATTGATATCAACATTGTAGAAAATAGATAGGTAGAAAGTTGTCGAAAATGATATTTGAGAACACTCTATTAATTATGAATAGTCAAGATAGAGTAGTTAAAAACCTTTTTTACATGTTCCATAGTGTAGAAATATAGGTAGAAAGTTGTCGAAAATGATGTTTTGGATCATCCAATATAGGTAGAAAGTTGTCGAAAATGATGTTTTGGATCATCCAATATAGGTAGAAAGTTGTCGAAAATAATATCTTGGATTATCCATTAATTTTGAAGATTCAAGATAAAGTTAATGAAGGATTCTTTTACATTTTTTTAGTATAACATATCAATAAATATTTATAGGATAAGTTTAAATATTTTATTTTTTGGATATTTTGACATTTATCATGCAATTTTTTTTCCAGTTATTCTTTTTCTTAAATTACATTTTTAGATGCATAAATGAATTTAGCTCCCTAAAAACTCATATTACATTTGGATTGTGCAATCTCAACCATTGATATCTACAATTCCAATAATTCTTCTATTTTTTTCATTATTTTGAGAAAAACTCGTAGGAAAAATGTGCTTTAGAAAAGTTTAAAAGTAGAATATTTAGACTACTATAAGATTATTGTATATAGAATAAAATTGGTTGGTAGATTGTGATATATCGTGAATGATTGGTATTATTATAAGGTGTGAAAACTCATTAGTTTCATATAGAATATAATGGTAAATTCATATGGAAATTAATTGGTATTAGTATTGATTAGGAAATAGACGTAAATAAGTTGGAGAAATGGACCACGACATTGTAGAAGAAAGGTGTGGAAACTCATTCATTTCATATGGAATTTAGTGGCATTTATTCACATTGAATGTGACATATGATGAAGAAAATTGTGGAAAATCATTAATTTGATATGGAAATTAGTTGTCATTGACATTATAGTGAATGATTGGTATTAGTATAAGGTGTGAAAACTCATTCGTTTCATATAGAATATAGTGGTAAATTGATATGGAAATTGATTTGTATTAGTATTGATTAGGAAAGAGACATAAATAACTTGGAGAAATGGACTACGACATTATACAAGAAAGGTGTGGAAACTCATTCATTTAATATGGAATTTAGTGGCATTTATTTATATTGAATGTGACATGATGAAGAAAATTGTGGAAAATCATTAATGTTATATGGAAGTTAGTTGGTATTTACATTGACTAGGAAATAGATGTAACAAAGTTGGAAAATGTAACATCCCGCTCTTCCGCACTAAGCGAACTTATTCTTTGAGGACACTTGCTCGCAAGTGATCCGGATTACTATGCTATTAAAACATTGATTTTGATTATGAGGCATTATGGGTTGATGTCATGTTGTTTTGTTGCATCGACATAGACAAGTGCTATTGACTCAGTTTTACTGAGTGTGCACGATTTTGGACCTCGAGGGTGCAGAGGCATTGATGAACCCCTTGGACTCCGGATCGATTCGGGGAGTGAACTATTGGGGTTTGATTGTTTATATGTGATATTAATGCATCTGATTAGATGATATGATTATGGATATATTTCTGACATGATTCGTTGATGATGCAGGTTGACGATAGCATACCGACCAGACTAACATGTGGAGTAGAGGGGTAATGCACGACTACCAGAGATGTTGAGGGAGAGGTGTGGACAACAGTTGTTCCACAACCTACTAGCACTCTCGTCGTGGCTCAAACTATAGGTTAACGTTTACCTAATTCGAGAGGACCCACGATGTCATGAGGGTAGAATGCGACAGTCACTCACAATGATTTTAAGGGGCATGTAATAAGGCAGGGGCCTTATTCCTTAGAGACCCTTAGTCTCCCACAAGTTCACTTGGCAGAGTATTGACTCTAGGGGTTTTTTATGTCTACCAAGTCAATCAAGAGGCGACTGGCACCCTTGGAGCACGTGGTGCGTCCTGAAGGGCACATCACGCAAGAAAAATGGAAAGAGGCGAGTGGCACCCTTGGAGCACATAGTGCGTCCTGAAGGGCACGTCGCACAAGGGAAACAGATGAGGCGAGTGGCAACCTTGAAGCACCTAGTGCATCCTGAAGGGCATGTCGCATTGTTAATGATAAATGAATGAACCTAGATAGCCTTAGGATGAATAATGTGATACAAAATTTTTAAAACAATTTCCCTAATAAATTGTCACCCAGCACGAAAATTAAAGCCTAGGTCTAATCTTTGCTGGTGGTAAAATTTTTCCTTTTTATAAATAAAAAATAATAATAAGAAAAAAACAAAGAAAAAAACATATATAAAAAAATAAAAAAATAATAAAGATAATCTTCATTAACCTTGTGACAAGAAGGGGATAAGCAATTAAAGTGTTTTATAAAAATCTTTTGGGATAAAAACTTAAAAAGGGGAATGATTGTTTTACTTTTATGTTAATTAAAAATTTATTCTATTAAAAAAAGGGGGAAGAAGGGTAAGTTTTTGCACATACCTTTCTAAGTTTAATTAAAAAGGGAAAAATGGGAAATCTAAAATAATTAGGAAACTAGGAAAAATGGAAACCTTAAAAGAAAGGGGAAACATTAGTAAAAAATAGTTAGTCCAACTTAGTAAGGTATCTACCATTTAAGAAATTTCTAATTTAAACTGAACTAACAAATTAATAATGGGGAAAGTCATTAAAACCTGTAAAGAAATTTGGGGACACCTAGGAGCGATTCTAGGAGTGACTCTAGGTGGGTGAGGGAAATAAGGGTAATTAATTAATTAAATAAATTTATTTATGGAGGAATGAAGGGGATGGGTGACACCTGTATGGGGAGTATTTTGGGGAATTAATTTATTAAAAATTAATTTAAATGGGATTTTGGGAAGGTAAAGGAGTTCAAAACTCTATATAATGGAGGGAGGAGAAGGATGAAGGATCTCTTTTGTTTGCGTAACGTTACGTTGTAGAAATCTATACTTGACTGACTTAGCTTGTGGGAGTTGGGATACCCAGCATGGTGAGAAGTCGTAGCTCGGCCTTACGAGGCGAGCTGGGAGTTAGCTGATTCTTGGTTAGTGTGTGTGGCCCCTTTGCAGCTCGGGGGGCTAAGGGGGAAGAAGAGTACCCCTAGCATTGGCTGGGAGGTACCGATTAAGTCTCGTCGATCGAAAAGTGAGAGTTGCATGGAGCGCGCGAGATATCAACTCAGAGCGAGTGATCAGGCAACGGTACACTTTCTTTATTTTTGCATGGTAGATTGTAGTAGGATTTATGCTTTGGATCTGCTTGTTTAATTGGGTAAGTAAATTGATTGTCTTAGCGTTTTAGTTGATGACTGAATTTTTCCATAATGTATAGCTCGATGATTGATTGACTCCCATGGCCTTCGATTCCCGACATGCCTTGACTGCCTTGTGGTGTATTGATTTGTGAAGATTGTGGTTTTTTTTTCCTTTCGTCCCTAGGTCATCAGTTCTCGCCTGAGTAGTTGGCCAGGAGCCTGATCTACGGTCGTCGCTTCGACGTTAATAGACCTATGGATCTCAACGCCCTTCTTTTCTGTGCGTGGATGATGAGTGAAGGACGTTCCTGTCAGTTGTCTACCTCTTTTATTGTCCTTGGCTAATTGTTTGACTTGCACCATCTAGAAAAGACATCTGCATATGGATTATCTTGCATCCTTGTTGGCTTTTCTCTATGCCTTGATCGATAGAATCCCTGTGATCATTTCAATGGATTTTCCCATTGGAGCCTTGCATTTATCTTACTGTTGTCTGTGTTGTATTGGTATTCTGGCAATGGAAAAACGATTTGATTCCCTGTCTGCATTTTTATATTTGGTATTCTGGAAATGGAAAAACAATTTGATTCCCTGTCTGCATTTTTATATTTGGTATTCTGGCAATGGAAAAATGAATTGATTTCATGTCTATATTTTTGTATTGGTATCTTGGAATGGAAAAACATTTTTATTTGTTATTCCTATCTGCGTTGTATTGGTATTCTCACAATTGAAAAACAATTTGATTCCATGTCTGCATTTCTATATTTGGTATCCTGGAAATGGAAAAACTTTTTTTTGTGATAATCATGTTTGCATTGTGTTGGTATCCTGGCAATGGAAAAACAAAATCATTTCCCTCTTTGCGTTTTTATAATTGGTATCCTAGTAAGGGAAGGATGTTTTGGTCATCCCTGTATGCGTTTGCATTTGGCATCTGGGAAATGGAAAAGGGAAACCACGATTTTTCCATTTAAAATGTGTCTAAGACTGCCATTGAAGTGCCCATGTTTTTATTTTAAAAGTTGACAGAGATTGTCGTTGAATGCCCAAGTTTTTTCTTTTAAAAGTTGACAAAGATTGTTGTTGAAATTCCCACGTTTTTTCTTTTAAAAGTTGACAGAGATTACAGTTGAAATGCCCACATTTTTTATTTTAAAAGTTGATAAAGATTGTTGTTGAAATGTCCACGTTTTTGCTTTTAAAAGTTGACAAAGATTGTTGTTGAAATGCCCATGTTTTTTCTTTTAAAAGTTGACTGAGATTGTTGCTGAAATGCCCACGTTTTTGCTTTTAAATGTTGACAGAGATTGTTGTTGAAATGCCCACTTTTTTGCTTTTAAAATTTGACTGAGATTGTTGTTTAAATGCCCATGATTTTGATTTTAAAATAAGACTGATATTGCTTTTTAAATGCCCAAGATTTTTCTTTTAAAATGAGATTGAGATTGTTATTTAAATGCCCAGGAATTTTCTTTTAAAATGAGACTGAGATTGTTGTTTAAATGCCCAGGATTTTTCTTTTAAAATGAGACCAAGATTGTTGTTTAAATGCCCACATTTTGCCTATTAAATGTGACTGAGTTTGATGTAAATAACCACAGATTTGCCCAAAAAAGAAATTTGACTGAATTCGTTGTTGAAGTGACACGAATTTTCTATTTGGAATGTTGATTGTGTTGATTGTTGAATGACCACAAGTTGATCCTTTTGCAGTTTGTATTGTCTTCTTATTCTCCTTCAATTTGAGTGTACCCAACCTTCTTACTGCCAAACATTAATTGCTACAACCATGTTATTGGTCAGATTAATTGCTATGTAACTTCCATGTTAATTTCCAGGCTAATTTCTACAACAATGACAAAGGGCAACAATTTCCTTCTTAATATTAATTGCCACAGTGATGTCAATTGCTACAGTTATGCCAACAGTCAATAGTTCCCTTCTTAATGTTATAGACAACTAGTTATTTTTGGTATGGATATCTTAGATAGACGACATGTGTAATTTAATTGATTACAAGTGTGATATTGTAGCATTTTACATTGATGTGGCTAATGTAGTTATATATTTTCATTTGATAGTTAGATAGTAATTTCGGGGATTACTTAGAATTACCCTTTTAGATGGTGATTAATGGTTAAATGAGTTTAGAAGTATTGACCAAAGTATAGATTAATATTTCCAAATTAAATTGTAGTTAATTATTAAATCATAATGCAGCATTACCAAACTGATTCGTAATTGAGGTTATTTCAATTGAAATTAATGCTTGATTGTATCGTAGAATTGTCGATTGATTTGAACGTGTTGTTATTTAGATTGAAAGTAATGGATATGGTGTAAAGTAGAATGGCCGATTAGATTGTATTAATTGTTAAATAGTTGATAAGTTAAATACTAAATTATAATTTAGATTTGCTAAATTTCGATGGATACTCAATGTCAAAAACAATTTGTAATTGTTGACTAGTTTAGACTTAATGAATGGGTCAGGTCGACCTTTTGTGTGAGGTGTGGGTATACTCTCCCTGTCAGTATTTGAATCCTAGCACGTCAAAGTTTTCTAGAGTCCTTCTTCTAGATAGGATGTGTTGCGCCAAGGTTATTGATGCGTCTATCACCTGGGGATGGAATGATTCCTGATGAGGGGATCATGGCATGCCCTATTTGGATAGTGGCAAATGATAACTTGGTCGGATTCGGTGCCTTCCATGTGAGTGTTGTTGAGCGTTGTAAGTTTGTTTTTTCGCACGGGTTGAATGCCTTTAGGCATTTGGTTCATGCACCTTGAGGTTCTAGTCTTTGTTCGTCAAGGTCGTTGTGTCAGGAGGGGGATGTTGTCCCTTGGCTTGTAGGCATGGTCTTGTTATGTCGCGTGGGTAGTCGTTTCTCCTTGTTTTAACGCATGTTTCACCCCGTTTCTCCTATGCTAGTGCGTTGAGTCATAGTTTCTTGTTGCCTGGACTGGATGCTTACGTTCGTCACTAGTGGTGAGGTAAACTATTTTCATCGTCGCCTTCTTTCCCTCAAAAATAAAAAATAAAAAAATTGCAATTTTGCTTCTCTTGTAGTCATAACGAAGGGGTCGTTACATATGGTATCAGAGCCAAGTTCAACCTGCGACTTGGGATCACTACAAATTTCGTTGATATGGTTGATTATAATGTTTCTAATTATGTTGACTTATACTCATGTAGGTAATCATGGTTAGAGGACGTCGCAAAGGTAAACGATAGGGTGTTAGGGGAGGAGGCACGACGCCTCCAGTAGCATCCACACCTGAGGGGTCTAACCCCCAGGAAGACAAACAGGTTGTCAGGTAGGAGCAGATAACAGTAGTTGATGTGGTCGAAATGATGAGATCTTTTCATCGCATGTCTGAGGCACTGATCAACCGTTTGGACAGAGATGAGGCCAGAGCGTCAGCACCCCCTGAGGGTCCACCAAGCGCTCCGATCGATACTGGTAGCATTCACCGTGAGCTCGAGAAGGTCAAATTTCTCAAGTTCTTTGGTGCCCTGGATGGCATAGCAGTCGAGGCATGGTTGGAGAATATGGCGATGTGCTTTGCACTTCGCGACTATACCTCCAACATGAAGGTTTGCATGGCGGTCTTTCAACTGAAGGGGAGCTCTCTTCTATGGTGGAAGACGCTCCTACTGCAGCTGAACATGGCCATCGAAGACGTGTCGTGGGAACTATTTGAGGAATGGTTCCGAGATAGGTACCTATTAGAGGAATTCACTGAGCATCAGTTGAACAAGTTCAACACCTTACAATAGGGCAGTCGTACGGTGCGTGAGTACAAGGCCTATTTTATGCAGCTACTTTGGTATGCTCTACACCTTAATACTGAGAAACTTAAGGTCAACAAGTTCGTGTTCATCCTTATTGGCAGCTTACATGCAAAGGTTAGGATTTTGATGCCTCAACCCTTGCATGATGTCATCTAGAAGGCCCTCATAGAAGAGGAGGATATTATCAATGGGGGTTAGAGCAGGACTCTAGCGAGACCAGTAGGGAAGGTCTCATCTAGTGCATAGCAGCATTAGACACCATCCATACATACGTCGGGATATCGTGGCTTCCAGAGAGGATCCACTTTCACTACACCTTAGTGATCGATGCCTCAGCAGTGGACATCTTATCAAAAACCACAACATCAGCAGTAGCGTCGACCGCAACAACAATAGTTTAGGCCTGTTCCACAGAACAAACCAGGATTCTAGGTCGGTGGGTCATCATCTTCTACTTCGAGTACCAAGAGTACTGGACCGAAGAAGGGGTGTTGGACGTCTAGGGAGCCACACTACCAGCGCGACTTGATAGTGAAGAGGACTAGAGTGTTTGGATCAGTTGGACCCACTACCATGGGAGATATGGGAAAGTCCCATCGGATTCATGCAGCGGTGAATAACTGCCAAGCCGAGAACCAGTCGATTGTGCTCAAGACGTCAGGTACCATCATTGACCAGACCCTTAGTATTTTGATAGATCTTGGTGCTACCAAGAGTTTCATTTCGGGTGTAGCGCTAAAAAGGATTAAGGTAAAGGCAGTTGAACAGGATGAGTTTAGCTTTGTGGAAATGTCTTTGGGAGCCAAACAGAAAGTTGGAGGAAAGGTTACGGGATGTACCCTTAACCTGGGAGAGATTGTCACCAGGGACAACCTGTATGTCACGATATTAGGATCTTATGATGTCATGATTGGTATGGATTGGTTGGAATCACATGAGGTGATGCCCAACTGTAAGACCAAATGGTTGAGCTTGGTCGATGACAAGGGAAAGAGACGTGTGATTTTAGGTCGGGACCAGGCAGTTTCCCTAAGGTTCATCTCTTTCTTGCAGCTACAAAAGAGCATGTGCAAGGGGTGCAAGCTTTATGAAATCCTTGTGTTAAATGAGAAGGGAGTAGCAGAAGGTCTAGAACACATTTCGGTGGTGACAGAGTTTGTAGACGCCT
Organism: Picea engelmannii; assembly: GCA_009831015.1. NCBI lineage: Eukaryota > Viridiplantae > Streptophyta > Pinopsida > Pinales > Pinaceae > Picea > Picea engelmannii. Next base: position 889,630 of record ML778255.1, read on the forward strand.
TTCCGGAGGAGTTACTTGGGATGTCACTGGAGAGGAAATTGGAGTTTACTATAGACCTAAAACCGGGGACTGAACCGATAGCTAGAACACCTTATCGAATGTCGACCCTGGAGTTATAGGAGTTGAGAATGCAACTAAAAGAATTGTTGGACCTAGGACTGATACGTCCAAGTGTGTCACCGTGGGGTGCGCATGTTATTTTCATACAAAAGAAGGATGGGTCGTGGAGGCTCTGCATTGATTACCGTCAGTTGAACAAGGCAAGGATCAAGAATCAGTATCCATTACCGAGGATTCATGATATGTTCGATCAAATGAAGGGCGTGACGGTGTTCTCAAAGATCAACTTGTGATTAGGATACCACCAGTTACAGATTAAGGAGGATGACGTCCCTAAGACTTCCTTTAAGACGAGGTTTGGACATTATGGTTTTACTATTTTACCATTTGGACTGCCAAATGCCCCAAAGGTATTCATGATTTTGATGAACGAGGTGTTCCGCAAGCACTTGGACAAGTTCATCCAAGTATTCATTGAAGATATTTTGATTTACTCTCGGACAACGAAAGAGCATGATGAGCACTTGCGCTTGGTACTATAGTGTTTGCGAGAGCACAAATTGTATGGGAAGTTGTCCAAATGCTCATTTTATCAATCAAGGATTCACTACTTGGGGAATTTCATCTCCAGTGAAGGTATCGTCATGGATCCAACAAAGGTCGAGGCTATTATGGAATGGCCTGCGCCGAGAATGTCTCGGAAGTGCATAGCTTCATGGGTTTAGCAGGATACTATTGACGGTTCATCGAGTGATTTTCGAAGATAGCAAATCCGATCACATAATTGCAGAAGAAAAACAAGAAGTTTGTTTGGACTGAGAAATGCGCAGAAGAATTTTGGAGGCTCAAGGAGTTGTTGATAAGAAAACTGATACTAAAGGTCGCTGACATAGACGTGAACTTCTTGGTATGCACCGATGCATCCAAGGAAGGATTAGGTGGAGTCTTGATGCAATACAGATGAGTGATCGCTTACATCTCAAGGAAACTAAGAAGGCATGAGGAGAACTATGCGACGAACGATTTGGAGCTGTTAGCCATCGTATATGCCTTGAAGGTTTGGAGACACTACCTTGTTGGATGAAAATTTGAACTAAAGACTAACCACTGTGGACTACAACACATCTTTACGCAAAGTGACCTGAACGCATGACAACAACGTTGGTCGAAATTGCTTAGCAACTAAGACTTCGAGATTACTTACATAAAAGGAACAGTGAACTGAGTGGCAGATGCATTGAGTCGGAGACCACGCATCTTTTCGGTGTTGCCTCTTAAGACGAATATACGTGAAAAGATTCTAACTTTACAGCGTGATGATGACTGGTACAAAGAGGTCGAGGGTTTTATCAAACAAAACACAATGATGGTAAAAATATTTGAAGGATTTAAGTTTGATGACAATGGATTACTGAGGTTTAAAAATCAAATTTACGTACCACCGAATGACGAGTTGAGGAGTTTGATCCTAAACGAGGATCATAGAATAGTGTACATGGCTCACCCAGGAGTCACGAAGATGAGGGATGACCTTAAACCCTTATTTTTCAGGAAGGGAAAGAAGAAAGACATAGTCAACTATGTGGCCAAATGTCTAGAATGTCAGTAGGTAAAGGCTGAACATAGACATCCAGCAGGATTACTACAACCACATGCTATTCTGAAATCGAAATGGGAGGTTATTTCGATGGATTTTATTGTTGGATTTCCACTGACAGAAAGGAGACACAACTCAATTTTCATAGTAGTAGACACTCTGACGAAGAGTTCTCACTTTATTCCTGTGTGTACAACGTATCAGGCACCTGACATAGCTAGAGTTTTCATCAGTGAGATTGTGAGGCTACATGGTGTGCCTAAGAAGATTATATCCGATTGAGGATCGGTGTTTACTAGATGATTTTGGACGAGTTTACTTCAGTACGGCATATCACCCAGAGATTGATGGGCATACCAAACGAATGAACCAAACCTTGGAGGATATGTTGCACATGTATGTGACGGACCGAAAAAAGCATTGGGAATAATTCTTGGCACTAGTGGAATTCACTTATAATAACAGCGACCAAAGCACCATTAAGATGGCGCCTTTCGAGTTTCTTTACGGGAGATCGTGTCAAACGCCTTTGAGTTGGGATCGGCTTGAGGATAGTGTCCTGGTGGGACCAGAAGCGATCCAAGAAATGGAAGAGAAAATGCAAACAATAAGACAAAGAATGAAAACAGTGTAGGATCGACAGAAGAATTATGTCGATGTGCACCGTGTTGACCATAGTTATGAGGTCGACGATCGAGTATTCTTGCAAGTTAAACCACATAAGAGTTCGATCAAGTTTGGAAAGGGAGCTAAATGCTCTCCTAGGTTCATGGGACCTTTCGAGATTGTGGAGAGAAAGGGGCTCATGGCCTATAGACTAGCCTTACCTGATTCTTTGAGGCGTATGCATGATTTTTTTCACACATCTTTTTTGAGACATTATATTATTGATCCTACACATGTTATTGACATGAGTTCCTTGCAGGTATCGGACGAGGAGGCGCTCACGACTGAGCCAATATGCATCCTAGATCATTGCATTCGATAGCTACGACGTCGAACAGTAGATCAGGTCAAGGTCCAGTGGGACAACTATAGTCCGCACTTGGTGACCTGGGAGGACGCATATGATATGCGCTAGCAGTTTCCATTTTTGGTTGATAGGTAGACTTATGATACTGTGATAGACATTATTTCAGCACATATACTATAAAACTTCGGGATGAAGTTTAGACCAAGAGAGGGTGTATGTAACATCCCTCTTTTGTGCATTGAGCGAAATTATTCTTTGAGGACACTTGCTCGCAAGTGATCCAAATTATTATGCTATTAAAACATTGATTTTGATTATGAGGCGTTATGGGTTGATGTCATGTTGTTTTGCTGCATTGACATAGACATGTGCTATTGACTCGGTTTTACTAAGTGTGTAGGATTTCAAACCTCGAGGGTGCATAGGCATCAATGGAACCCCTTGGACTCTGGATCGAGTCGAGGAGTGAAATATTGGGGTTTAATTGTTTATATGTGATATTAGTGCATCTAATTAGACGATATAAGTATGAATATATTTCTAACATGATTCATTGATGATGCAGGCTGACGATAGCTTGTCGACCAGACTCACATGTGGAGTAGAGGGGTCACGCACGACTACCAGAGATGTTGAGGGAGAGGTGTGGACAACAGCCCTTCCACATCCTACTAGCACTCCCGTTGTGGATCAAACTATAGGTTAACGTTTACCTAGTTCGAGAGGACCCATGATTCCATGAGGACAGACTGTGACAGTCGCTCACGATGATTCTAAGGGGTGCAGAATAAGGTAGGGGCCTTATTCCTTCGAGGCCCTTACTCTCCCACAAGTTCACCTAGCGGAGTATTGACTCCAGGGTTTTTTTATGTCTACAAAGTCATTCAAGAGGTGAGTGGCACTCTTGGAGCACGTGGTGTGTCCTGAAGGGAACGTCGCGCAAGAAAAATGGAAAGAGGCGAGTGACACCCTTGGAGCACGTAGTGCATCCTAAAGGGCACGTCACGCAAGGGAAATAGATGAGGCAAGTGGCACCCTTGGAGCACCTAGTGCATCCTGAAGAGCATGTCATGTTGTTAATGATAAATGAATGCACCTAGATGGCCTTAGGACGAATAATGTGATGGTATAATCTTTGTTGGTGGTAAAATTTTACCTTTTTATAAAATAATAATAATAATAAACATATATATAAATAATAAAATAAAATAAAATAAAATAAATAATAAAGATAATCTTCATTAACCTTGTGACAAGAAGGGGGTAAGTTATTAAAGTGTTTTATAAAAATATTTTTGGATAAAAACTTAAAAAGGGGAATGATTGTTTTACTTTTATGATAATTAAAAATTTAATCCATTAAAAAAAGGAGGATGAATGGTATGTTTCTGCACATGCCTTTTTGAGTTTAATTAAAAAGGGAAAAGGGGGAAATCTAAAATAATTAGGAAACTAGGAAAAACAGAAACCTTAATAGAAAGGGGAAACACTAGGAAAAAGAAGTTACTCCAACTTAGTAAGGTATCTACCATTTAAGAAATTTCTAATTTAAACTGAACTAGAAAATTAATAATGGAGAAATTCATTAAAACCTGTAAGGGAATTTGGGGACACCTAGGAGCGATTCTAGGAGTGACTCTAGGTGGGTGAGGGAAATAAGGGTAATTAATTGATTAAAGAAATTGATTTATGGAGGAATGAAAGGGATGGGTGACACTTGTACGGGGAGGATTTTTAGGAATTAATTTATTAAACATTAATTTAAATGGGATTTTAGGAAGGTAAAGGAGTTCGAAACTCTATTTAACGGAGGGAGCAGAAGGAGGAAGGATCTCTTCAGTTTGCGTAACGTTATGCTACATAAATCTATACTTGAATGACTTAGCTTGTGGGAGTTGGGATACCTAGCTCGGTGAGGAGTGGTAGCTCGGCCTTGCGAGATGAGCTGGGAGCTAGCTGATTCTTGGTTAGTGTGCGTGGCTCCTTTGTGGCTCAAGGGTTTAAGGGGGAAGAAGAGTATCTCTATCATTGGTTGGGAGGTACGGGTAAAGTCTTGTCAGTTGGAAAGTAGGAGTTGTACGGAGCACGCGAGACATCAACCTAGAGTGGGTGATCAGGAAACGGTACGCTTTCTTTATTTTTGCATGGTAGATTGTAGTAGGATTTATGATTTGGATCTACTTGTTTAATTCGATAAGTAAATTGATTGTCTTAGCATTCTAGTTGATGACTAAATTTTTCCATAGCCTATATCTCGATGATATATTGACTCCCATGGCCTTCGATTTCCGTCATGTCTTGACCACCCTGTGGTGTATTGATTTGTGAATATTGTGGTTGTTTTTTCCTTTCATCCCTAGTTCGTCAATCCTCGCTTGAGCAGTTGGCCAGGTGCCTGATCTACGGTCGTCGCTTTGGCGTTAATAGACCTATGGATCTCAACGTCCTGTTTTTCTGTGCATGGATGATGAGTGAAGGCCATTCCTGTCAGCCATGATGATGAGTGAAGGGTTGTGTTCTTGTTGGTTTTTCTTTGCACCTTGACTGATAGAATGCCTGCAATCATTTCAATGACTTTTCCCATTGGATCCTTGTGTTTCTCTTACTGTTTTATGCATTGTATTGGTATTCTGACAATGGAAAAATGATTTGATTCCATGTCTGCATTTTTATATTTGGTATTATGGAAATGGGAAAATGATTTGATTCCCTGTCTGCATTTTTATATTTGATATTTTGGCAATGGAAAAACGATTTGATTCCCTGTCTGCATTTTTATATTTGGTATTCTGGCAATGGAAAAACAAACTGATTTCATGTCTACATTTTTGTATTGGTATCCTGGAATGGAAAAACATTTTTATTTGTTATTCCTGTCTGTGTTGTATTAGTATTATGGCAATGGAAAAACGATTTGATTCCCTATCTGCACTTTTATATTTGGTATACTGGAAATGGAAAAACATTTTTTTCTGATATTCATGTCTGTGTTGTATTGGTATCCTGGCAATGGAAAAACGAAATAATTTCCCAGTCTGCATTTTAATAATTGGTATCTTGGTAAGGGAAGGACATTTTGGTCATTCCTGTATGCGTTTGCATTTGGCATCCAGGCAATGAAAAAGGGAAAACATGATTTTTCCATTTAAAACGTGTATGAGATTTCCGTTGAAGTGCCCACGTTTTTGCTTTTAAAAGTTGACAGAGATTGTTGTTGAATTCCCATGTTTTTTATTTTAAAAGTTGACAGAGATTGTTGTTGAAATGCCCACGTTTTTGCTTTTAAAAGTTGACAGAGATTGCTATTGAAATGCCCACGTTTTTTCTTTTAAAAGTTGACATATATTGTTGTTGAAATGCCCACATTTTTTCTTTTAAAAGTTGAATGAGATTGTTGTTGAAATGCCCATATTTTTTCTTTTAAAAGTTGACTGAGATTGCTGTTGAAATGCCCATGTTTTTTCTTTTATAAGTTGATAGAGATTGTTGTTGAAATGCGCACATTTTTTCTTTTAAAAGTTGACTGATATTGTTGTTTAAATACCGACGATTTTGCTTTTAAAATAAAACCGAGATTGTTGTTTAAATGCCCACGAATTTGCTTTTAAAATGAGACTGGGATTATTGTTTAAATGCCCACAATTTTGCTTTCAAAATGACACGGATATTGTTGTTTATGTTGGATTACTGAGAGGGGGTGTGAATCAGTAATAACGTAATTATAATCCTTTTTCTTCAAATGTTATATCAATGTAGAATTATTATCCAAAAGTGAGCAGTAATAAATAAACAATCACACACATGAACAGTACACCAGTGTTTTACGTGGAAACCCAAATCGG